>JBBBDQ010001640.1:4342500-4477500 GCA_037127315.1 Ascarosepion bandense | reverse complement strand
TATATATATATATATATAGTGTAATGGTTGTTACAATGTTTTTTATAAATTCATTGTATCACTACACAAAAATTTTCATGTTTCGAAGCCAGCCCATTATGTTGTTGACTTCATCCTCAGGTGATTTTTTTTGGGAAATGAGAATTATCTAGTTTCTTTGTGTTGGATTTGTTTTTTCTTTTGGATGTTAGAGGAGTTGGTCTGTATTTTGAGTTCTGTTGACCTTTTTAAGGTCTTAGGGTTAAGTGTTTCTTTGTAGCTGAGTTCAGGATAGGCTAATCTATTAATCTTGCGAGGGCTGGGGCTGCTGGCGCCTTGCGTGTTGTTATTTGGTTTAGGGGTTGGTAGGTGTTATTTTGTTTTGGGGTTGGTTTCTTCTTAATTTAATTTATGTTATTTTGTATTGGGGTGTGTGCTTTTTTTTGTTTTTTTATATTTTTTGTTTTTTATAAAATATATTTTTTATAAAATATATCTTTCATAAAAATATTTTATAATATTCTATAATATTTAAACTATTTAATAATATTATAAAATAACATTACAGTATAACGCTCTACATTTGTATCGAGCACTCTTTATAAAAGTAAATGCATGAAAAAAAAGGTTAATAAACCTACGAGTACAAGAACCATTTTCGCACAGCAGGTTTCCAATGAAAAAGATATTAATCTTTTTGCCGATTCCATACTCTTCGCTTTTGAAAAAAATGAAATCCCCGGCTTATTCCAAAATCTTTTTTTTTTCTTCAAATTCTGTAATAAATTGAGTTTACTCACCGCCTCGTCTCAACCCAATAATTAATGTAAAATCGGGTACAAAAAGGATATCTCCAATAAAACTTAAAATTTACTCAAAGCAGACGTGGATAGCAGAGAAAAAGAAGGATGTTAAAAGGTTGGTTAGAGCTACAAGAGACAAGACGTTGTGAAGAGTCATCGCCCACATTCTAATTATGTTAGATGTTAAAATTTAATTATTTTCTTCTATTTAGATGAGCTATATATCATTGTCAGTCTGTTTCTGAAATATCTATCCTTATACAAAATACTAATTATAGCTTGTTTTTGTGGATGTCAGATTAATGAGGGGATTCGATTCAGCTCGAAGACAGCTAAGAGCGTCACTTTCTAGTGCTTTCAGTTGTCAGGCTTAGTTAAAAAGTCATTTTTCTTCTTCATGCTCGTTTAATGAGCGTCATGGTATATCGTTATGTTACCAAATTATGTTATGCAAACAATAGCCTTGATAATAAAATCTGATGTAGAAAACATTTGTATTACTTAAACGTTATTTTTAGTAGATACTCGTATTCTATTGGACGCTTTGTCCATTTATTAAACCGTATATTTATTTATTTTCGTCTACCCGCCTGAACATTCGCGAAATCTAATAAGACGTTCTTTCTTTATAAATTGCTTAGCTTACGTTGGGATACAAAGCTGAGCAGATATGTCTATTTCAAGAGTCAGAGAGAAATCTGTTTAAAGGCATTATTCAGGTTTTCTTGGCCAAAGATGTACTCTGTAGCCAAGAGCTCGACTCCAACTACTTTCTCACCGCTTCCCTCAGTCTATTCTGCAAATATTTCCATGGCTTCTGCTCTAATGAACTTAAGTCATTGATGTCCCTGCCATATAAGTTTACTC
Organism: Ascarosepion bandense; assembly: GCA_037127315.1. Lineage (NCBI taxonomy): Eukaryota > Metazoa > Mollusca > Cephalopoda > Sepiida > Sepiidae > Ascarosepion > Ascarosepion bandense. Next base: position 4,475,851 of record JBBBDQ010001640.1, on the reverse strand, counting down.
GTGCAACCAGATTGGCAACAAGGTCCCACCCATTCACAGTTACATCAACCAAATACAGCCGACAATTTTACTCCATCAGCTTCTTTTCTCGCACTTCCCGTCTGTGGAACTCCCTTCCATATGCTTGCTTTCTTGACAGCTACAACCTCCAAGAATTTAAATGCAATGTCAATACTCATCTCTTATCCACTTGACTCCAGTTATTTCTACATCACCTCGTATATCTTGTTCTTTTCTTTTTTCTCTACCTTCTCAACTGTCTTCACATCTGTGTCCTCATCCTTCTTTTGCCCTTTTTCTGACATCCCCTGTAACTGGTCAGTCTTTCTCTTCACTCTCCTCCTGTCTAAACATTTACTCTTATGTAGACCCCTGTGCATCAGTAGCGGTACCGCCTTGCTTTGGGTGAAACGATATAAAAAAAAGAGATCGTCAGATCGAATGACGCTTCCCACTTAAGGGAACGCAGTTTCGATATCAGCTGGAGAGTATATATTTTTCTTTAATATAATCTCTTAAATCGGCCGGTAGACGAAAAAAATAACTATACTGCTTAATAGATAAACGCTGCGTCTATTTTAAACACGAGTATTCACTAACATAATGTAAGTAATACAAATTTATAAGATTAATAAATAAATAAAAAAACATCCACACTCTTGTCATATTACAAACGTAATTGGTCGTGGATTGGAATTGAAATTGTACGTGACTCAATGTTAAATATTCTTGATTCGAGTAATCTGTCTCTCTATCAATCTTAGATTGTTTTCCCGTACCAGAATAGACTTATTTTCGCCAAACGTTTTGAGTAACCTTGTAGTCTGACACCTGAAATCTTTTATGAAATAACATTCCCGCCATGAAAATCATGGTCTCTTAAAAGAAAAGCTGTAATTGATTGTTATGGCTTTATGTTTTGTTTTGTTTTTTTTTTTTGTTTTTTGTTTTTTTGTTTTTCCCTCCTCAGTTCTGTCCGGGTGGTAGTTATGGTTCAAATTTCTTTCTTCATGTCCATTTCTAGAAACTATTAACTCGATTCAAAACGTTTAAATACAGAATAAGCGTTAAACATAAGGAAATAAATGGTCGCCAGTTCATGTTTATCGATCAGTACTCTTAAAAATCGGGGAGCCGAGTTCGAATTCCAGTTGAATTCCTTGCATTCACTTCAAACAAACTTGGGAAAGGTATTAATCCGTCTCTTCCCTCTAGTTATGGGTTAAATAATAGAATAGATTGGGTTCTATAGCCTTGGCTGGCAGCCAGTCTACCACAGAAAGCAATGGCAACCTACTGCGGGATAATCTTCTGCCCAGTCAGTCTTGTCTCTTTCGAGACATGATCATCCAAAGCGTGTATCACGTATGGCACTTAACTGACTGACACTTAAAAAAAAAATGTTTCTTCGTGTTTATCTCTCGCCATCGGTCTGGTCAAATCTATCTTGTTAATATATATCTCTTCATTCTTGCTAATATATATCTCTTCGTTTTTGTTAATTGGAGTAGATAGACTGAACTATTGCCCGGTTCACACACCACCCACGTCTATTGAACAGGTGTAGAGGCTCATCCCTTGTTCCCTGTTTAGGATGTGGTTTCCGGCTTTCTCTCTTCTAATCTTTTCACTCTTACGTAGCCCCCTGCACATCAGTGGCGTTACCGCCTTGCTCGGGGTGATATGATTAAAAAAAAAATATATATCTTCATTTTTGCTAATATATATCTCTTCGTTTTTGTTAATATATATCTCTTCATTCTTGTTAATATATATCTCTTCGTTCTTGTTAATATATATCCCTTCGTTCTTGTTAATATATATCTCTTCATTCTTGCTAATATATATCTCTTCGTTCTTGCTAATATATATCTCTTCGTTCTTGTTAATATATATCTCTTCGTTCTTGTTAATATATATATCTTCATTCTTGCTAATATATATCTCTTCGTTCTTGCTAATATATATCTCTTCGTTCTTGCTAATATATATCTCTTCGTTCTTGTTAATATATATCTCTTCGTTCTTGTTAATATATATCTCTTCATTTTTCCCAGTCGATCAGATATCGGCGTGTAAAGTGAAATCAATGAATCGAGTTCAAATTCCGCTCATGCCTGTTGCGTTTACTTTTTTTACGAATGCCTCCAAGAAAGACATGAACTAATCTCTTTGACGCCAAACTATGTGTTAAATAGTAAGGCATATTGGGAACTCAAAGCACTGAGTGTAACCAGTCAAGTAGAAGGATAATTCTTAAATCGTAACGGTGAAAACGATAACAGGAAATCCCTATACTATCTTTCCCAAAAAGTCATCACAGTTAAGAGAAAAGAAATCTGTGGAGATCTGTGATTGCTGACGTCCAGAAGGGGTAAGATGTTTTTTTATTATTTATATATATATTAATCCTTTCATAACTGTTTATGAATTCAACCAAATTGATACTTGTTTCTTTTATTTTAAGACAGTTTTAAAGTAGACATTCGTTTATAAATGAGTTTTACCGCCTAACACACACACACGCACACACATATATATATATATATATATCAAAGTAAAGTAGACCCAAAGTTTTTACGATTTTCAGTTCCCTGGCAATTATTTTTTTTATAAACAGTGCTCAGTACAATAAATATTGTAGAGCATAATAAAATCATATGATTGTGAATTAAAAGTACATTGCGAGTCAGAAATTTCTATGTTTCGAAATAGAATCTCGTCATCAGGCAATGTTGGATGTTGGCTGTGAAAATGGTTTACATTTAAATACAAAAAAAAAACAATCGTTTTGCTATTTATGTATAAGAAAAAAGAAAGTATGTATTCCCTAAAAATAGAAACTACTGGCCAAATTTCATAGTGAATCTTTATTCTGATAAGTTAAAAGGAAGACACACATAAATTTTATATCTTCCCACGTACATAAATAACAAACTAATTAAAAACTGTAAAATCAGTTATTGCAAAGCGCTTAAATGAAGATACCACATGGTAGAAACCCAGGTCGCGTAATAACTCGTTTGCAAATGAAGAATATATATATATATATATATATATATATATATATATATATATATATATATATTTTAATTCAGATACTTCAATCCAAGGGAAAAAAGCAGGAAGGTAAATTCCAAAAAACCCGATCTGTTGCTGAGGTGATGTGTCGTCCCCCGTGGGGATCTTCATATCGAAATGGCCATTCAACATCTTTGAATTAATCCTTTTTTAATATATATATATATATATATATATATATATATATATATATATATATATATATATGGAAGCATTTGCTCATCTTTATTTTCTTTGTATGCATGCCTTGACGAATGTATCTCTACCTATATATATGGTTGAGTTGTGATAATATTAGCGCTTTGATTCGTGATTATCAGTAGTTTCATTGCTAAAAAGCATTTGGGGAAGCCGGTTATATATATATATATATATATATATATATATATATATATATATATATATATTCGTTTTTGTTCGGTATATCTTGTGGGTAGCAAAAATGTAATATATAATTTATATAGCACACTGCAAAAAAATATAATGATTTAAACAACTATATCGAATCATAAATAATTTCTTTTTTGTTTACTGAATTTATTTTGTTAAATATCACAAATGTTTCTCAAATCGGAACTTACTTATGACTAATAATTTTTATTGTAAAATTTAAATTATATATTATTTCTGTCTCTGCTATCAATACCTATCTGCTGTGGTTAAAATTGTGTTCTCCCATCCTAAAACCCTCGTAGAGATTTTAGTTTTCTTAGGATCGCCTCTTTGTAAAGGTTAAATAAATCGAGATAGAAGACCCTTTTTTGCCTAACACCTCTTTCTTTATTTGAGTACTTACTCAATTCAATTGTTATGCGTATACAATCAGTCTGTTCTCAAAAATAAGCGAGATTTGTCTAAAAAGTAACGGAACTGATGTCACACACAAAATATTTCAATTTTAGGCAACAAACTGCATTGTTTCCCTTTCAAAGTAATCCAATGCCCTTTTCCATCCTTCTTTCCCATACTTCTATGGACTGATGAAAAGATTCTTCTTGGATGTCCCTCAACTACGTTGTTACGGCCCTCTTGATGGCCTTAACGCCTTCAAAACGGGTTCCCTAAGTGATGATTCCTTTGAACTTGGGGAAAAGAAAAAATTACTAAGACCAGGATTAAGTGAATAAAGGGATCGATTCAATACGGCGATGTTCTTTTCGGCTAGGAACTGTCAGATTCTCAGAGACTTGTAAGCAGATTTATTGTCGTGAGGAATCAACCACTATTTTTCGGCTAGGAACTGTCAGATTCTCAGAGACTTGTAAGCAGGTTTATTGTCGTGAGGAATCAACCACTATTTTTTGGCTAGGAACTGTTAGATTCTCAGAGACTTGTAAGCAGGTTTATTGTCGTGAGGAATCAACCACTATTTTTCGGCTAGGAACTGTCAGATTCTCAGAGACTTGTAAGCCGGTTTATTGTCGTGAGGAATCAACCACTATTTTTCGGCTAGGAACTGTCAGATTCTCAGAGACTTGTAAGCAGGTTTATTGTCGTGAGGAATCAACCACTATTTTTCGGCTAGGAACTGTCAGATTCTCAGAGACTTGTAAGCAGGTTTATTGTCGTGAGGAATCAACCACTATTTTTCGGCTAGGAACTGTCAGATTCTCAGAGACTTGTAAGCAGGTTTATTGTCGTGAGGAATCAACCACTATTTTTCGGCTAGGAACTGTCAGATTCTCAGAGACTTGTAAGCAGGTTTATTGTCGTGAGGAATCAACCACTATTTTTCGACCAGGAACTGTCAGATTCTCAGAGACTTGTAAGCCGGTTTATTGTCGTGAGGAATCAACCGCTATTTTTCGGCTAGGAACTGTCAGATTCTCAGAGACTTGTAAGCCGGTTTATTGTCGTGAGGAATCAACCACTATTTTTCGGCTAGGAACTGTCAGATTCTCAGAGACTTGTAAGCAGGTTTATCGTCGTGAGGAATCAACCACGTTTTTCGGCTAGAACTGTCAGATTCTCAGAGACTTGTAAGCCGGTTTATTGTCGTGAGGAATCAACCACTATTTTTCGGCTAGGAACTGTCAGATTCTCAGAGACTTGTAAGCAGGTTTATTGTCGTGAGGAATCAACCACTATTTTTCGGCTAGGAACTGTCAGATTCTCAGAGACTGTGGCAGGTTTATTGTCGTGAGGAATCAACCACTATTTTTCGGGATAGGGAACTGTCAGATTTCAGACTTGTAAGCAGGTTTATTGTCGTGAGGAATCAACCACTATTTTTCTCGGCTAGAACTGTCAGATTCTCAGAGACTTGTGCTGTGTTTATTGTCGTGAGGAATTAACCGCTATTTTTTCGGCTAGGAACTGTCAGATTCTCAGAGACTTGTAAGCAGGTTTATTGTCGTGAGGAATCAACCACTATTTTTCGGCTAGGAACTGTCAGATTCTCAGAGACTTGTAAGCAGGTTTATTGTCGTGAGGAATCAACCATTATTTTTCGGCTAGGAACTGTCAGATTCTCAGAGATTCTTGTGGGCAGGTTTATTGTCATGAGGAATCAACCGCTATTTTTCGGCTAGGAACTGTCAGATTCTCAGAGACTTGTAAGCCGGTTTATTGTCGTGAGGAATCAACCACTATTTTTCACAGGGAACTGTCAGATTCTCAGAGATCAGTAAGCAGGTTTATTGTCGTGAGGAATCAACCATTAGTTTTTCTAGTTAGAAACTGTCAGATTCTCAGAGACTTGTAAGCAGGTTTATTGTCGTGAGGAATCAACCGCTATTTTTCGATAGGAACTACTGTGATTCTCAGAGACTTGTAAGCAGTTTATTGTCGTGAGGAATCAACCACTATTTTTCGGCTAGAACTGTCAGATTCTCAGAGACTTGTAAGCAGGTTTATTGTCGTGAGGAATCAACCACTATTTTTCGGCTAGGAACTGTCAGATTCTCAGAGACTTCAGCAGGTTTATTGTCGTGAGGAATCAACCACTATTTTTCGGCTAGAACCGTCAGATTCTCAGAGACTTAAAGTTTATTTATTGTCGTGAGGAATCAACCGCTATTTTTCGGCTAGGAACTGTCAGATTTCATATAATTTAAAAAAAGCCGGTTTATTGTCGTGAGGAATCAACCACTATTTTTCGGCTAGGAACTGTCAGATTCTCAGAGACTTGTAAGCAGGTTTATCGTCGTGAGGAATTAAACGCTATTTTCGCTAGGAACTGTCAGATTCTTGAGACTTGTAAGCAGGTTTATTGTCGGAGGAATCAACCATTTTTCGGCTAGGAACTGTCAGATTCTCGTAGAGACTTGTAAGCAGGTTTATTGTCGTGAGGAATCAACCATTATTTTTCGGCTAGGAACTGTCAGATTCTCAGAGACTGTGTTGTTTATTGTTGCCAGGAATCAACCGCTATTTTTTCGGCTAGAAACTGTCAGATTTCAGAGACTTTGTAAGCCGGCTACTATCGTGTGAGGAATCAACCACTATTTTTCGGCTAGGAACTGTCAGATTCTTGCGATCTAGGCAGGTTTATTAGTCGTAGAATCAACCATTATTTTTCGGCTAGAACTGTCAGATTCTCTTTAGAGACTTGTAAGCAGGTTTATTGTCGTGAGGAATCCGTTTTCGTTTTTCGCTGAAACTGTCAGATTCTCAGAGACTTGTAAGCAGGTTTATTGTCGTGAGGAATCAACCACTATTTTTCGTATTAGAACTGTCAGATTCTCAGAGACTTGTAAGCAGGTTTATTGTCAGGAGGAATCAACCATCATTTTTCATTAGAACTGCCGATTTCTCAGAGACTTGTAAGCAGGTTTATTGTCGTGAGGAATCAACCACTATTTTTCGGCTAGGAACTGTCAGATTCTTCGTGAGACTTGTAAGCCGGTTTATTGTCGAGAATCAACCATTATTTTTCAGTTGGGAACTGTCAGATTCCCGAGACTTGTAAGCCGGTTTATTGTCGTGAGGAATCAACCACTATTTTTCGGCTAGAACCGTCAGATTCTCAGAGACTTGTAAGGAGGTTTATTGTCGGTAGGAATCAACCACTATTTTTCGGCTAGAACTGCCAGATTCTCAGAGACTCCTGTAAGCAGGTTTATTGTCGTGAGGAATCAACCACTATTTTTCGGCTAGGAACTGTCAGATTCTCAGAGACTTGTAGGCAGGTTTATTGTCGTGAGGAATCACCCACTATTTTTCGGCTAGGAACTGTCAGATTCTCAGACTTGGTAAGCAGGTTTAATGTCGTGAGGAATCAACCACTATCTTTTCGGCTAGAACTGTCAGATTCTCAGAGACTTGTATATGTTTATTGTCGTGAGGAATCAACCAAATTACTTTTCGGCTAGGAACTGTCAGATTCTCAGAGATCAAGCAGGTTTATTGTCGGGAGGAAATCAACCACTATTTTTCGGCTTAGAACTGTCAGATTCTCAGAGACTGTAAGCAGGTTTATTGTCGTGAGGAATCAACCAACATTTTTCGGCTAGAATCAGATTCTCAGAGACTTGTAAGCAGGTTTATTGCCTTGAGAATCAACCACTATTTCTTTTCGGCTAGGAACTGTCGATTTCAGAGACTGTAAGCCGGTTTATTGTCGTGAGGAATCAACCACTGCAACAAAATCATGTCAGAAATTTTTTTTTAATCGTATCACCCCGAGCAAGGCGGTAACGCCACTGATGTGCTGGGGCCTACGTAATAGTGAAAAGATTGGAAAAAGAGAAAGCCGGAAACCACATCCTAAACAGGGAACAAGGTGAAAAGATTGGAAAAGAGAAAGCCTGAAACCACATCCTAAACAGGGAATAAGAGACGAGCCTCTTCACCTGTTCAAAAGACGTGAGTGGAGTGTGAACTGGGCGATAGTTTAGTCTATCTACTCCAATTGAAAAAAAAAAAGAAAAGAGTGAAAAGATTGGAAAAGAGAAAGCCGGAAACTACATCCTAAACAAGGAACAAGCGATGAGCCTCTTAATCTGTTCAATAGACGTGGGTGGAGTGTGAACCGAGCGATAGATAGATCTATCTACTCCAATTGAAAAAAAAAAAAACAAAGTGAGAAGATTGGAAAAGAAAGTACAAAGATTACAGTTATATCCTCCTCAGATATCGTGTTTCATAGGTTCCCAACCTTTTTGCTGCGAATACCCCAATATGCAATTTCACTGTTATCCATTACCCCAATGAACCAATACCCGTAATATAGGAAAAGAATTAATTATATTTTCATACATCAAACGCAGACAAAGTTAATGAAAATTATTCAATACAATAGTACCAATCTATAATAATCAGAGGAATAGTAACCCTAGCCGTGATTCTTAATGCGAGTGAGCTTGTATTGCCTGTGTCAGTGCCAGTTTATTTATTCTTGGCTTTTGGGACTGAAAGGGCTATTCGGGCGTCGTTTGCCACGTTGAGTCTGCTACGTTTCTTGGTCTTCATTCCAAGGGCACAGTGTGAAATTATAAGCTGAATGCCTCTTCCCAAACCAAACATACATTACCCCCAAAATATGAGCTCATTACCCCACTGGGGTAATCTACCCCGGGGTTAGGAACCATGGTGTTAGATGATAACACAATTCATTTATGCCTCTTTAACTCGCACAGCTCACATCCAGTCCCATTTTCTTTCACCCTCGTAATTTGGGTGATTCTAAAATCAATTTTCTCGCAGGTAATATACGAAGCAAACGTATCCGTTCTTCTAAGTTTGTGTTGCTCGTTTCGATCCGTCCTAACGAGTATGTCTCTGAACGTATTTGTTAAAGCAAGTCTGACAAGGTCTAAACGATCAAAGCAGACATCTCCCAAGACTCGCTCCTCAGTCCAACTCTCTTGTTAGTTGACATAAATGATCCGCCTAGAATGTTGAGGATACCATGGATCAAACATGATCAACGACGAATTTTTGGAAAGGATGCAAACTAAAAGGAAAATTATACTTAGCTTCAGAAAGGGACAGCCAAAGTTTCTGGGACACGTTATAAGGAAGTGTTGCATTGAGCGGAAAAGGCCGTAATCTGATGGAGCACACTCGGGACTGTAGGCTGGATGTGGCAGAACCTCAACACCGTCCAGCTCTTCAAACTTGTCTTTGGTCTTCCTGGCGGTGTGTGGCTTGACATTGTTCTGCTGCATCAAAGCGCGCTTTCGGTTGATCAGAGCCGGGTACTTTTGCTTCAACTTTTCGTAGACTCGCTCAAGTTGCTGACAGTAAAGTTCGGCACTGATGGCACGACCATTCGGAACCAACTGAAAATGCCAGATTTCTTCAAAGTTCCACCAAACGCACAGCATGACTTTCTTTCCGAAACGATCTTGTTTTGGAACCGACGGTGTCTCTTGCCTTTTCTGAACCCATCGCTTGTCTCGATTGTGCTAGACCAGACAGACCCATTTCGCAAGTGTTTACGAACTTTTGGAACAACCTAATATATATCTATACAAAAGATTTTAAAAATTACTAGCTGTACATTTGAAAAAAAAACTTCTGTACATTTTATAAAAAAACTACTGTTTCCAAGAAAATACATATCGGCATTAAATGTCTCAGAACAAGTAATAATCAAATCTTTCGAAAAACATAATGTGTAGCGTACAGGTTTCTCAAAATGTTTTTAAGCATACAGATGAGGGGTCTAAAAATAGATGGACAGTAAGCGATATCATTTATTTTAAGATTACTTATACAATTTTATTTACTAATACAATTATCATATTAACAATTAAATATATATACAGGTTTGTCCAAATGTAAATTATAACATTTCTTTTGAGATTAGATATACAATTACATTTACTAATACAATTATTACATTGTCAATTAAACCTTATTGCGTACAATAATACAAGAGCAATTTATTTTCGACACCAGTGTAATAATATAACAATCCTATTTATTCCTCCTACTGTTCCCCGACTATTGGACCACCCTGTATAAAGAAATAGTGAACCGATCTAAATCTTGATATTATGAGAAATAAATTCTTTTGTTCTTTTTATTGCTGTTTTCTTATTGAGGAATATTGAAGATGTCAAAATGAAAACTTATTCTTAGTGATTGATTTACTTGCAAATATTTTGTTTTGACAACTAAAACAGGAAGAACGAATGGTTTTTGCTTTTTGATAAATTATCTGACAAAACTGCTCTCATTTGGCCACCATAGAGAAACTTGTCTGCCTGTCATCGGCATGGCTGACGCTAGACACCTGGAGAGCAACACCTTGTACTTTCTTGGCCTCGTGTTTTCAACTGACTTGAATTAAAGCGGCTACAGTGAATCAATATCGGCATCTACTACAAGGAAAGTTGGTCACTGTGTCATGCCAGAATTTTTTTCTCGTAAGAGTCCATCTTGCCCTGATCTACTATTTGTTCGTGCATTGAATACTTCTGCCATAACTGGTCTGGTGCTTCTGCTATTCATGTCAATGTTCTTGACAAAATCAAAAAACGCGATCCGGCATAATGTGGCATCCCTTTGTCTTTTAGAAATAATTTCATGGCAACGGTTCTGACGAGCGTTTTTTCCTAGTGCCCCAACTACATGAATTTAGGCATGCTGCTTGATTGGCATGTAGGTCCCACACGTTTACTTTTGAAATGTTTAAATGTAACTTACACTTCTACTCGAATAGTTTCTTTTCTCGCATTTTCCACCTGTGGAAATCCCTTCATTTTACTTGATTCCCTGACAACTACAACCTTCAAAGTTTTTAATGCAACGTCAATCGACATCTTTTATCTTTTTGAATCCCGTTCATCTTTTTTCTTTTTCTCATTCCTCCCTATACTTAGGCTTTTCTCTTATTTTCACTCCTCGTAATCTCCTGAGTACTAGTGGCATTCCCGCCTTGTATAGGCTGAACTTATTTAAAAAAGAGTTATTGTATGTTATCGATATTAGATCACTCTAATTGCTGAACATTACCTATCACACCTCTACAACAACATCATGATCAAAATCTAATCTAAACTTATTTATAAATGGAACTTTGACTGTGTGTGTGTGTGTGTGTGTGTGTCCGTTACCTATAAACTCCGAAACGGTTGAACCGTTTTTCTTGAAAATTTACACAGTTATACTATAAGCGTCTGCAAGTGTTTTTAGCTAGGCTTTGTGTCGAGGTACCTCTGATAAATATCGAAAATCGATAATCGAATAAATCGGGTTATAGAAGGAGTGGTCTGATTTTAATCAAATTTGATACACTCAGAGACAAAGTCATAAGAAACGATATTCAAAGGTTTCAAGTTTGTAGTTCTTAGTCTCAGCCATGATACCATTTACTCAGAGGACTTATTTAGCCTTCAAAATTCAGTTTACGACGAAAGAAACTTATTTGATATCGATAGCAGGAAATCAAAATTTGACTTACATCAATTCATTTTTCTTTCAGTCTACGGTTTCGCTTTAATTGGAAACAACTATTGCTTTTTAGTCTTTCGTGCCAACGTCCAAAGACTCTGAGATCCAGGACCATGGATTAGTTTTAAAGCTTTCATTACACCCGAGCAACGCCGGGCTATACTGCTTGTATATATATATATATATATATATATATATATATATATAATTTCCCCATAGTCCCCAACTAGTTCTGTGAAAGCTAGTAGCTAAATAAAAACATATTCTAAGTGTAATAATATTTATTCCAAATACCAACTTAAAGAAAAATATGCGATAAAAATAATAAAAAAGCAAATGCCGTATATACACCGACTTAAACTATAGTGCAATACGTGAATGTTTTTTTGGAAAACCTGATTTTCTCATAAAGTTGTGCATAATGCAACCCCGGATTCTAAGCATTTACCCTAATTCTTTTTGTACAATTTATATATGAACAGCGGGATAGGCTTTTGTAATGCATAACAGTTTTGTTGATTCCTATTGATAATATTATTGTGTACGGCTACTAGAATTAAAATGCATCTTGTCAGAATATTGTAAGAATTTGTCACGGAGAATCTATGTTTATTTTTTTTTTTTAAGCGTTTCACCCCGAGCAAGGCATGTCACTGCCACTACTGCGCAGGGGGCTACATAGAGTGGAGAAAGGATGATTAAATATAGGAAATGTCAGAGGGTGGGTGATAGGCGGGTAAGGATACAGAGAATGAGGGTTGGGTAGATGAGAGTGTTCTGAGAATCATTGGGAATTAGTGTGATAGGAGGTGTCTATTGACCCTACATTTAAACACCTGGAGATTGTAGCTGTCGGGAAAGCAGACTTGTGGAAGGGACTTCCACAAGCGGGAAGCACGAGAAAAGAAGCTGTTGGAGTAGAATTTACGGTTACATCTTATTTGCTTAACTGTAAAAGGGTGGGACCTAGTTGCTAATCTAGTATCTCGTGTAAATTCATGCTTAGGCGGCACCAGAGAGGCGTAGTATTTTACTCTCTGGGAGGCCAGCCTGTCCCATGCTAATGGGAGGTAGATGCGATTGTCTGTGGTGGTTAGTTGATAACAGCTTCGTTTTAGAGGCATTGAAATTTACCAGCCATTTCCTACCCCAGGCCACTACGGATTGGAGGTCCCTTTCAAGTACGGCAGCGACGTTCACCTTGTCGTCCACACCTGGTTTTTGATCGATGCGAGAATAGATTGCTGTGTCATCGGCATACATGCCAACTTGGGATCTAATGGTGTCGGGGAGATCATTAATGTAGATCAGAAAGAGCGTGGGACCTAGGATAGAACCTTGAGGGACGCCCGCGTTCGTATGGTAGTTTTGGGAGGCATGCCCATTTAATACCACCTTCAATGTGCGGTTAGAGAGGAAAGACTGGATGAGGTCAAACAGATGTCAAGTTATCCCGTAGCTCCGCAGTTTGCACAAGAGGCCAGCATGCCAGACCCTGTCGAACGCTTTGGAGATATCCAGGGCAACGGTTCGGGCTTCACCATTCTTGTCAAGTGCCCGGTATATGTACTCGGTAATGGTCGTTAGCATATCAGCAGTAGACCTGGTGAAGCGAAACCCGTACTGTTTGTCAGAGAGAAGCCTATTGGCCGTGAGATGCTGAATCACCTCGGCGTTTACAATGGGTTCGAAAAAGAGAAAATAACACCAGTAAATGCAAAGAATGTAATCATCTAAACTTATTTATAAATGGAACTTTCTCTCTCTCTCTCTCTCTCTCTCTCTCTCTCTCTCTCTCTCTCTCTCTGTGTCCGTTACCTATAGACTCCGAAAAGGCTGAACCGATTTTCTTGAAAATTTACACAGTTGTACTATAAGCGTCTGCGAGTGTTCTTAGTTAGGTTTTGTGTCGAGGTACCCCCGATAAATATCGATAATCGATAATCGAAAAAATCGGTTTATAGAGGGAGTGGTCCGATTTTGATCAAATTTGATACACTCATAGACAAAGACATAAGAAACTATATTCAGAAGTTTCAAGGTTGCAGTTCTTACAATAGTGCAGAAAATTTGATATCGATACCAGGAAATCAAAATTTGACTTACATCCATTCATTTTTCTTTTAGTTTATAGTTCGCTTTAACTGGAAACAACTATTGCTTTTTAGTCTTTCGTGCCAACGTCCAAAGAGTCTGAGTTCCAAGACCATGGATTAGTTTTAAAGCTTTCATTACACCCGAGCAACGCCGGGCTATACTGCTAGTTAAAAATAAATACAGATACATATACGCATAGATATGTATCAGACAAAAGAGCTGTCATTGGAAAAGCAATACCTGAGAGATGGAAACACCCGCGAACGAAGGAGAGCTTAAATTGGGAAAAGAAAAAAAGAGATTGTTAATTCTTCACTATAGAAGGAATTTGTAGATTTTAAGCGACACACATAATGAATGATGTTCAGTTCTTCAGGTCGCAACAGAAGAGTAGAATCTAGGCTCCCAGGAAAATTACAGTCACTAAAATAAATTATAACCCACCACTAGAGAAAGTATACCAGTGTATATTGCAACTACCACCGAAAATTCATGATTTTTTACCCCACCAAAACAATTACCAGTATATAGTGCGATACCTATTTTTTGTGTAAAAACATTCGCACAATACTCAGGTATATACAGTAATTAATATCAACGAATAAAGTCATATATTTTATATAATATGTATAATATATTAAATATATAATATATATAATATAAAATATACATATTATATATAATATACATAATATATCTAATATATAATATAAATAATATATATAATATATAATATATAATATATATAAACAATCTGGCGGTCGTGAGCATAAAGAAACGTACATACCCTTCCTACATTTACTTCCGCCACCCACCTACACCTATCTAAATAAGCAATCTAGAATTGATAACCGTAAATGAGCCTCATCTTTACTTTTAAATCTGGGACACCGGTTTCCTCTTTCCCCTACTTCACTTAATCCGCTAGTGACCGATATACAGAGCCCGCTCTAGGTAAAAGCTGTTAAACGAATTGCAACACTTGATGTAAAGATCATATTGAAGCTGGAAATGCATAGCCAAAATGCAGGGCTGATTTTCCTGTGCACACTGTCTATATCTAAACTCGTACTATCTCCGATAATAAACATTCTACTCTTATAATTATTAAAACATATATTAAAGATTAAACAATATATCTATATATATGTGTGTGTAAAATGTATGTATATATAGTATGCAAAAAATAGTATGTAAAAAATATTTACATACTATATATTATAGTCTCTGTAAATATATAATACTATTTACAAGTTTTCCACCTTGATTAATTTTAATATTATTAAAATTAATATTAATAGGATCTGGTTTGATGGGCTTTTTTTCATATTTGCTTATCCTTTTAGGATTTAATATATATATTAAATCCCAAAAGGATGAGCAAATATATATATATATATTTATATATATCAACACTTTGGTTGTTTCTGAAAACATGAAACCGGCCGCGACTCGAGTTTCATACATTATGCGCAATCATGAGGCCGCCGGAATTCCAGGTTAAACAACCAAGGGACATTTAAAACCCAGAAGAGTGTAAGACAGTAAAAATCAAAGGGCTTTTAGCATCGTGCAGTCTGATCGAGAGTGAATGCAGATGTAAAAATAGTCATAAATGTTCCGAGGATTTTATCAAGGCAATATCACGTTACCTTGATAAAGTCAGTCAGAGGACAACATGCATTGCGTAAGTACATTTTTTTCTCCTGTCTCTTTTTATTCAGTTTGCCTTTTCTACAGATTACATCTGGGAATATATATATATATATATATCAGGATATACATATATCCTGATATAAATCAAAGATATCTGTAAAAAGGAGGTATGAATATTGATAAAACAGAAACTTTTATTTACCGACTCGTTTCGTTCAATGATTTTTTTTTCAAGGTAAATGCACGATGTATTTTATTTTGCAACAAGTATTTATAAACAGTCAAAATATAATTGAATTTTTAAATTTAAGAACGCTCTAAAATATCCTTCAAGCTAACTGTAACCAAAATCATTTATGGAAGACTCTAAGTGATGTAAGGTAATGCCTAATACATACACACATATATGTATATGCAATACACACACACAAGTGTGTGTGGGGGGTAGGAAATAACGTCCTATAAATATTTATTGATTCCTTAGAAATTATTCATTTAGGTTTCAAACACGAAGTAATATCAGATATTGGACTTTCTTTTGTATTTTTTTGTGCTTTGTAACCGAGCGGTCTAATGCACACTGGATCAGACGCTAGTTTTTTCTTGAAAATAAAACGCCGATAGAAAAGAGGATGTGCGTTGTGGTGCAGTGGATATCGACTCGTAACAACAAATTGGGATGCCGAGTTCGAATTCTAGTTAAATTCCTTGCATTCACTTACGCACAAATACCCTTGAGAAAGGTATTAATCTGTCTCTTCACTCCAGTTATAGGTTAAATAATGGGACAGATTGGGTTCTATAGCCTTGGTTGGCAACTAGTCTACCGCAGAAAGCAATGGAAACCTACTGCGAAATAATCTTCTGCCTAGACATGATCGCCCAAAGCGTGTATCACGTATGGCACTTAACTGATAGGAAAGAAGATTTTCTTTAATAAGTAACACGAATGCACAGGCCAGTAGCCAGTACTTTACACTGTTAAAAACAAGGACGTCAACTCAAACATGCATATCGACAAAATAGCGTTTGTGTGTGTGTGTGTGTGCGTGTGTGTGTGTGTGTGTGTGTGTGTGTGTGTGTGTGTGTGTGTGTGTGTGTGAAAAACAAACGGATCTCGATCTGTGAAGTCAAAAGTTTATTCGCCTGAAAAGAGTCAACATTAGACTCAAAACACGTGTAGCGACACAAATACCATTATAGACATGTAATATATCATACAAAATGCATATAATATTAATAATAATAACAACAATAAATAAATTTACACTTTAAACAAAACGTTCATAGCTTCTCGCACTTTTTCTTATATATATATATATATATATATATATATATATATATATATAGTTATGTATCAATTATAACTATATAATTATATTAAGCTCTATAATACTCATTATATTGAGAACTGTTTATAATAAAATAAATGCCAGATCCCTCAAAATAAAAAAAAGCCTTGAGTTCTCTTCACCTGGAATTATATATATATATATATATATATATATATATATATATATATATATATACGGAGAGAGTGTGTTAAAATACTTTGAGAGACTTTATATATATATGTGTGTGTGTGTGTGTGTGTGTGTGCGCGCGCGCGCAGAGTAAAGAAAATCTTCTGGGGGCAGCGAAGAGACACTTTCAAAAATAAAATTTTGATTTTCTGTTTATTTAATCAACTAGATGCAAGTAAAATTTGATTAATGCATTTTCTCAAACAGTTCAACAAATTAAAATAAATAAAACTGGTAATTATAACCTGACAGGAGAAAATGGGAAAGAAAAACAGACGTGAAAAGCGTTGCAACTCTCACTCATTACTTCTCCATCATTCTGGAATGATCTGACGCCCGTCATTCTGAACATTTAATAATCATTAAAGTTTTCGAAACTCAAAATGGAAAGGTTGCGTCAAACAATGTTCATGTTGTTTCTTCGTTTGTTTGTTTGTTTGTTTGTTTGTTTTTGTTTGTGTGTTTTTTTTTGTTTTTTTTTACCGTAACTTTGTAAAACGACTTACGACCGAACGTGCCGACCGAGATGATTTATGAGGAAGAGAGCAGAACTTTTACTGGGTGCGATTGTTGGAGAATGCTGCAATTTAGCATAAATCAGTCTGTTCAAAAGTTTTTCAAGAATTTTACGTGTCTGCTGGCAAAGGTTAACAACTGCGTGTAAATTTATACGCCGTCGTATGAGGACATTTAAATGCATTCAAACGCTTATAGGAAAACAAACGTATGTACATCAATAAATTCATTAGTTAAAGCCGAAAAAGAAAAGCATTTCTTTGTGTCATATCTGATACACGCTTGGGCGGTTATGTCTCGAAAGAGACATGACTGACTGGATAGAAGTTTTTTTCCCCGTAGTAGGTTGCCATTAGTTTCAGTGGTAGATTGGTTGCCAAACAAGGCTATAGAACTCGAGCTGTCTTGTTATTTAACCCATAGCTGGAGGGAAGAAACGGATTAAAACCTTTGCCAAGAGTATGTGCGCTTAAATGAATGCAACGAATTCAACTGGAATTCGAACTTGGCTCACTGATTTCTCGTTCCAAGCCGCACTACAACGCATATCCTTTGACTTAACAGACAATTCATTTTGAAAATAATCTTCTTTTCGGTCGAATAATAAGCAGTGTAAAATTCGATTGAAATTTTAGTTGTAACTACAAGGAAGTAGCCCAAAAAGCAAGGATTTAATGCCACAAGACAACGGGGTGGGGTTGTTACATGGAGTGAAAGTGAAAGAGAATGAGAATACTTAGAATGGAGAGGATTGAGGAAAGAACTTGAAAGAAACAAGGTTCAAGAAGACAGAATATGGCGACTGACGTTGCCTTTCAATTTTTAAATATTGTAGTTATCCGGTAAGAAAGAAATCGGTAGGGAGTTCCATAGGTGGTAAGTGCGAGAAAAGAAACTATTAGAGTAGAAGAGACGTTTGAATCTAGCTCAGTGAGATCTGGCTGCCAAGTAGTATGCTTAGATTCATGTTTGACGGGGCACCCATGAGAACAGTTGCCATGGAAATATTACTTAGAAAAGACAGAGGGACGCCACATCGGTAAGAACGTTACTGAACGAGATGCCAGGTCAGGATCGATTACATCACAAACCTTTCTTTGGATTTCGTCAAGAACATCGAGATGTACAGCAGGAGCACCAAACCAGTTATGGCAGTAATATTCAACGCACAAACAATTTTCAAAATAGTCTCCTTTTTTGTCAATGCCCTTAATTCAGTGCTGAATATTTATACCATAGATCGAACAATATGCAATGTAAAAATTCAGATCAACTTTCAGCTTTAACTATTGGTCAGACTACAGACATGTTAGTTTATTTATATACATATATATATTATTTAGTTGACATGTGAGAGTACAGTAATAATGTTTTTTCTTTGTACATCGAAAAATCTTCGGTTTTCTCCTGCAGCTTTTGTCAGTGAATAGTCGTTTTCAAACTGGACTAAATTTAAAATCCAGCGAACGTTAATGATCTCAGTGCGAGAAATTCCACCAGACAAATGGTAGATTTTTAAATGTGCAAAATAGAGTCTGATGAGAAACATTGTCTGGCATGGCACAGTGAATTACCTTCCTTGCAATAGACATAAAAATTGATTTGATATAGCCGCACCACTTCAGAAGGCGTAGGGTGTTGCTCTTCTCGTATTTAGCAGACAGACAAAAAAGAAATACTACGAAATAAGGTAAAACAGTTACAGTTTAAAATAAGAAAACTAGATGAAAAGGTTGCAATCTAAAACGAACCTTTATTTTTCTGTTATCAGATTCGCTTATTTTGAACACGGCTTTTAGAAGATCCGAACTCATTATTATCTGAGCAATTACACCTGCCCCAATTAGAAAGATTAAATTTCACATTTAGACAACTCCACGAGAATATATTTGATTTTTAGTTTATTTATAAATTCCAGCGCTCTTGATATGTTTACGTTTCGATTCATTAAATTGATGTACGCTTGGTCGCAGATCGTCTTCAATCTTTTAATAAAAGTTGGCTTAATGATTGAACGCTCGAAATGCTCATCATCGTGAACTGAGCCACGACTAGCAGTGACACCATGGGCCGTGATCGTGTATTGGTTAGGACATTTACTTTTTCATTTGGTCTTTAAAGTGGACCAGCGTTTTATGACTACTCACTGCATCACCAATAAAACCAAGCTGTTAATTCAAAGCAACCCTCGCTGCCCAGAAATAAGGAAAAAGAAAATAAATATAAACTTTCGAGATAAAATACTACCCGGGTGGAAGGTAGGGGATTTCGGTCATGGACTTAAATAGTAAGGCCTCATTTTAGTTACGTGACGGTCACAAGACGTTCGTAGCGATAGACATAGGGGCAGTAGGAGAGAGTCAGAAGTCAGAATTACAATTAAAATCAAAGAAGAGTGACTGTTTGTGAGGAGTAGAGATCTGGTTAGTTGATGGGAAAGTCTAGTCTGTTAGTCTGTTGTGAGAAAAACAGAAGTAGCGGCGAAGATTTTTTTTATATATATATAATCGTTTCACCCTAAGCAAGGCAGTTTTGCCACTGGTGCGCAGGGGCTACATAAGAAGAGAGTGAAAGATTATTTAAGAGCAAAGAGAGAAAGAGGAACCGTTTACAATGGGTGTCAAAGAATAGTTAAGTGAAGGATGGGAATAATGGTGTGAAGAGTAGAGTGAAAAGGGAAAAAGAACAGGGGTTGTCGAGGAAGGGATGAGAGATGGATGGGAGTCAAGAAGATAAAAGATGGCAATTGAAGTTGCATTTAAATTCTTGGAGATTGTAGCTATCAGGGAAAAAAAGTATACGGAAGAGATCTCCATAGGCGGGAAGTGCGAGAAAAGAAGCTGATAAGTAAAAGTGATGGTAGCATTTGGTTGTTTTCACTGTAAAACGGTGGGACCTTGATCCCAATCTGGCTACTCAAGTAAATTCATATACAGGGGCTACCAGCGAGCTAAGCTCGTCGGAGCAGAAACCGTGAAAATATTTGTAGAAGAGACAGAGGGAAGCCGCACCCCGTCGGTGAGAAAGTGACTGGAGTAGAGCTATCCAATCACGATCGATTACATTTCGGATTCTACCAGGTAACCAATATATTGAAAACTGAACTCGTTTTTTTCCTTTTATTGTGTGTGTGTGTGTGTGTGTGTGTGTGTGTGTGTGTGTGTGTGTGTGTGTGTGTGTTCTCGCTGTGGCTATATTTTACGTTCTGTTCGTTTAATGAATCTACACTAGACGTTTCTCAGGTTTTTCTTTCTTTCACAGAGATGTAAATGTTAATTTAAATACGGCATTTGAATGAAGCTGACCAGTCGGGGGAAAACTGTCTATTACCAGACTGAATCATTTGATTGGGTCCAAATGAACATCACCTGTGCGCATATTTTCCTTAAGCGGTGCAATCATGTAACATAGATTTAGAGAACTTTCTGATACCATTTCGCAAATCAGTTAAGTGTCATCCGTGTTACACGCTTGAGCTATTGTGTCTCTTTTGAGATAAGAATGACTGGGCAGAAGATTTTCTCGTAGTTGGTTGCTATTACTTTCTGTGGTAGACTGGTTGTCAATCAAGACTACAGAACCGAACATGTTCTGCTATTTAACCCATAGCTGGAGGAAGAAGCGATAAATTCATAACTTGTTCCCTGTTTAGAGTGTGGTTTCCGGCTTTCTCTTTTCCAATCTTCTCACTTTGTTTTTTGTTTTTTTTTCATTTGGAGTAGATAGATCTATCTATCGCCCGGTTCACACTCCACCCATGTCTATTGAACAGGTTAAGAGGCTCATCCCTTGTTCCCTGTTTAGGATGTGGTTTCCGGCTTTCTCTTTTCCAATCTTCTCACTATTACGTAGCCCGCTGCACATCAGTGGCGTTACCGCCTTGCTCGGGGTGATACGATAAAAAAAATGGATATTTGTGCGTAAGGAATGCAATGAATTCAACTGGAATTCGAATTTTGTAAATATTTGATTTATAAAATTTGTACAGCAGCGTACTGACTAATCGGTTTACACTGCAAAGGCCGAAAGTATTGTGATCAAGAATGTTTTATTGTCGTTTTTTTTAATTCTCAGTATCATTCTGTATAATCAATTTCCTGCTGTCATCAGTTTTTTTCTTTATCTGTGATGAGATTGTCCAGCATTCACTACCACAAGAGTATTGATATATAGCAACTTAGCACACTTTTCCTCGTTTCAAATGAAATTTTTCCGTTTCTTGCTCGACAGAAAAACAGAATCGTAACTACTTACACACCTAGACATCTACTCACACCCAGGCTGTTTTCCTCTTCAAGGGCATAATTGTGCTTTGGCGTGGATAACGATTTTTTTTTTCTTATTTTGTTTTGTTTTTTACAACTTTGTTTACCTTGGCAAAACACATCATACGAATAGCATGCGAGGCGCGATTATTCATCTTTACTTGACGATACGACACAGATTAAGAATCTTCCATTTCCCACTTCTACCCCCTCCTCCTCCACTTCTTCTACCTTCTCCTCTCCCTCCTCCTTCGCCTCACCCGCTTTCTCTTTCACTTCTTTCTCCTCCTCGTCTACTTCACCTCTTCCTCCGCTTCCTCCAACTTCTCCTCGACTTCCTCCACATCAACTTCCTCAACCTCCTCCTCCACCTCCACTTCCTCAACTTCTTCCACCATTGTACCCCTCCTCCACCTCTTCCACCTCCTCTACTTTCTCCTTCACTTCCTTCTCCTCCTCCCCTATTTTACCTCATCCTCACCTCACCCACTTTCTCCTTCACTTCCTTCTACTTCATCTTCCCCTTCCTCCAACTTCTCCTCCACTTCTTCCCCCTCCTCCACTTCCTCCCCCTCCTCCACTTCCCCTTCCTTCACTTTCTTCTTCACTTCTCTTTTCTCCTCCCCTACTCTAACTTCTCTTCCACTTCCTCCTCAAATTCCTTCATTTCTCCATCCATTTTCCCACTTCTAGCTCACCCCTTAACTTCCTCCCTCACGTCTTTTTTTATATTTTCTCTGCCTCTCCAAATTTCTTTTCTCTCTTCCTGCAAGTCTTCCACTTCCTTCTCCTCTTTCAAAGTAATTCCTGTTTGTATATTGACTGTAATATAGAATTAATCTCCATCTTTATACCTAAATGATAATTTCTTTGGTTTATCAAATTCTGATTAGTTATGAATACACCTATTTTACTCCCGTTATGGGTTAATTAGTAAAACTTGCATCACTAAGACATACTAATCTCTTAAAATTTTTCAAAAAAGTTTCTTACAATCTAAAAAACTTTTCTATCTTCAAATAATCTGCACAATGTTGATAAACCGTCAAAAAAACGAATCAATCCCCTTACATTCATACAACCTTCTTAAATCACCATGTAACTTAAGTGGCTCAAGCGTCTTCTATTTGGTGAATAGTTAGTAAAACAAAATTCGAGTCATTTATAGATCTGCTTACGGTACTCATGATCACTGAAAAATAGGTTACTAACGCGTGCTCCACAGCGAGGCACCGAC
Organism: Ascarosepion bandense; assembly: GCA_037127315.1. Lineage (NCBI taxonomy): Eukaryota > Metazoa > Mollusca > Cephalopoda > Sepiida > Sepiidae > Ascarosepion > Ascarosepion bandense. Next base: position 4,453,133 of record JBBBDQ010001640.1, on the reverse strand, counting down.
TAGAAAAAGCTACATAAACAAGAATTCTAAATTTCAGGCTTTTTCATGAAGTTATTGACAACAATTCAATATAAGAAACAGTTCATACCGGGCCTTGCATAGTCAAGCAAACTTTGACAAGATAGAGATACCGACTCATATTCACAAATATTTAAGGTAAGGCGGGAAGAAAAATGAGAGGATGTATTTGTTTTGCCAAAACGATCGTCTCCAAGGATTTCGGATTTGACAAGCAGAAATATCACGGGAAGGGTTTCAAAAATAATGATGGGCCGTTTTCAGAAAGTTTGTTTTCATGCCAGGACCACTAGAATCTTTGGTTACACGCTTGTGTGAGTTTCCGAATGGATATCTATTTATAAGTATTTCCCATTTCAACTACACAAAAAACCTCGGGCAGAGGCCTTGACTCTTCTGTTAATGACAAAACAAATGCTTTGAATTCGATTCGCTAACGTAAACATGAACGCGTTATTTAATTACCATTGCTTCTGGTGTATTTGTGAAATAAAGAAAATAGATTTTTGGCTTAAAAATCATAATAATGCACATTTATGCTCGGCTCAGCAACGATTATTTCTTTAAGGATTTGATTCACATTGGGAACAATAATTGCGTTTTTCTGCTGTGTGCATTGTGGTGTATTGTATATTGGCTCAGAATGAGAAATCAGTGAGACAAGTTCGAATTGCAGTTGAATTCGTTACTTTCACTTATGTGTAAATAACCTAAAATATTAACTCATTTTCTTCTTCCATGGGTCAAATAGCAGGACAGATTGGGTTCAATAGTCTTGCTTGGCAGCCAGAAAAATATGGCAACCTAGTACAGGACGAAAATTCTTCCTAACCAGTCATGTCTCAAAAGAGACATAATCGCCCAAAGCATGTATCACAGGTGGCAATTAACTGATTGAATCACTTTTTTATGATAATGTTCACCGGAAACAAGATCCAAGAGTTCATCTGACTGGACTGAAGAAGATTATCCCGCAGTAGGTTGCCATTACTTTCTGTGGTAGACTGGTTTCCAGTCAAATCTTTAGAACCCAATCTGTCCTGTTATTTAACCCATAACTGGAGAGAAGAGATGGATTAATAACTTTCCCAAGGATATTTATGCGTAAGTGAATGCAAGGAATTGAACTGGAATTCGAACTTGGCCCCACAAGCCGAAAGCGTGTGTCACAGATGGCAATTAACTGATTGAATCATTTTTAATAATAATGTTCACCCGAAACAAGGTTGAATAGTTACTCGGAATTATAGAGTAAGAGAAACATGTTATGGGAATAATAACCCTAGACTAGTAAGAGATCATTATAGTCCCAAAAAAGTAGGTCCCATAACACTTAATCATATTATATATATATATATATATATATATATATATATATATACTACCAGTATAGCCCGACATTGCTCGGATGTAATGAAAGCTTTAAAACTAATCCATGGTCTTGGACCTCAGACTCAGCCTAAAGAATATTTGTATAAAGGAGATACAGACAGATAAACAAACACACACACAAACATCTTGCCTTATATATATATATTATCGATTTTCTGCACTATTGTAAGAACTGCAACCTTGAAACTTCTGAATATCGTTTATGTCTTTGTCTATGAGTGTATCAAATTTGATTAAAATCGGACCACTCCTTCTATAACACGATTTTTTCGATTATCGATTTTCGATATTTATTTGGGGTACCTCGACACAAAACCTAGCTAAGAACACACGCAGACGCTTCTAGTACAACTGTATAAGTTTTCAAGAAAATCGGTTCAGCCGTTTCGGAGTCTATAGGTAACGGACACACACACACACAGACAAAGTTCCATTTATAAATAAGTTTAGATATTTTATTTCTATTTTTCATACAAAGACATCTTCGGTGACATACCATGGGTTTGGTTGTTGTTTGGTCAGATTTGTCAGCATCCACCCCATCTGGGAGACCCAGATTTTACTCAACCGTACGCTTCAACGGTTGTCTCCAGAGTCTTCAAAATCAAAATTACTACTTATGATTTTCTGTTAGCTTGACGTCACTTCCGTGCCATTGACAGCTATCTTCCAGTACAAACCCAAATAAGGGACACAAACCTTTGACCTCGCTAGACAAAATAAAAATTTAAATGCGAAATATTTTTCTTTTTTGCACATCTGGCTGACCTTTCTCAACAAAATACATTTCACTCAAATCTCAAAATACCTGTCACCAAGCGCAAATATATATATTATTTTTTAATAATATCACCCCAAACAAGGCAGTTTACTGTCACTGGTGTGAAGAGGGTTACATAGGTGGAAAGTTTTGAGAAAGAGAGAAAGGTTACAGAGAGTGTCAGGAAGTAAGTAAGAGAAGGATGAGAATATTGATGGGATGAGAGTGAAGTGAACGGAGAAAGGAGTATGAGAGAGAGAGAGAGAGAGAGAGAGAGAGAGGTCGCAAGTCAGTGAGATAAGAGATGACTATTGACTTTACATTTAAATTCTTGAAGATAGCAGATGTCGGGGAAGCAAGTAAACGGAAGGAAATTCCATAGGCGGGAAGTGCGAGTAGAATTTGCGTTTACATTTTATTGGTTTCACAGTGAAAGGGTGGGACCTAGTTGCTAATCTTGAGGCTCGAATAAATTCCTACATAGGAGGTACCAGTGAGTATTTGTAGACGAGTCACAGGGAAGCCACATTACGCCGTTGGATTTTGTCAAGGGTCCCTAGGTGGATAGATATGGCAGCAGTATTCAATGCACGGGCGAATGATATATTATATATGTGCAGGATGGTTTCAGACTGGATAAGCTTTCTGGCCTTACACAGAGAACCGACATTCTTAGCGGATTTAGCTATGGATTCTATATAGTCAAACCCTTTGAGGTCTATTGAGAGAGTTAATCCGAGGAGGCGCAGTGTTTTGTTTTCAGGAAGACTAGCCTGATCCATGATAACTGGGGGTAAGAGCGATTGTCTATGATGGTTAATAGATAGCAGCTTCGTTTTCGAGGCATTAAAATTCACGAGCCATTTCTTACCGCAGTCCACCACAGAGGTCCTTTTCAAGCTCGGCAGCGAGGTTCACTTTGTCAGCCTCGGCAGATTTTTGATCGAGGCGAAAGCAAACGGCAGTGTCGTCAGCGTATATGCCTACTTGAGAACTGATTACATCGGGGAGATCGTTAATGAAGATCAGGAAAAGCGTAGGATCTATGATCTATAATAGAGCCTTGAGGGACACCTGCGTTGTTATGATAGTATCGGGAGTCATGTCCGTTCAATATTACCTTCATTGTGCGATTTGAAAGGAATGACGGGATTAGGTCAAACAATAGTCCAGTGATACCATAGCCCAGCAGCTTGCGTAAAAGGTCAGCATGCCAGACTCTATCAAACGCTTTGTAGATATCTAGGGCAACAGTTCGATCTTCGCTGTTCTTGTCGAGAGCCTGGTGTATATACTCAATGGTGATCGTCAGCATATCAGGAGTAGACCTTGTGAAGCAGAAACTATACTGTTTGTCAGTGAAAATACTGTGGGCTATGAGATGTTGAACCACATCGGCGTTGATGATGGCTTTGAAGACTTTGTCAGAAATAAGTAGGAGGCTGATAGGGCGATAATTTGAGAAGTCAAGGGGTGCACCAGCATTTCTATATATATAGGGACCATAGAGGAGGACTTTTAGCAAGCAGAAAAGCAAGCAATATATATACTAGAAGTATAGCCCGGCGTTGCTCGGGTGTAATGAAAGATTTAAAACTAATCCATGGTACTGGAGCTCAGACTCTTTGGACGTTGACACGAAAGACTAAAAAGCAATAGTTATTTATAGTTAAAGCGAAACCGTAGACTGAAAGAAAAATGAATGGATGTATGTCAAATTTTAATTTCCTGGTATCGATATCATATAAGTTTTTTCGTCATAAACTGAATTTTGAAGGCTAAATACGTCCTCTGAGTAAATGGTATCATGGCTGAGACTAAGAACTACAATTATACCTACTTAGAGCCAAACTCGAAACAAAAACTAAAATAAAAGGCCTGAAAAAAATACAGACATACAGGCGGATAAACAGGCACACACACAAACATCTTGCCTTTTATATATATTATCGATTTTCTGCACTATTGTAAAAACCGCAACCTTGAAACTTCTGAATATAGTTTTTTATGTGTTTGTCTATGAGTGTATCAAATTTCATTAAAATCGGATCACTCCTTCTATAACACGATTTTTTCGATTATAGATTTTTGATATTTATCGGGGGTACCTCGACACAAAATCTAGCTAAGAACACTCGAAGAGGCTTATAGTACAACTGTGTAAATTTTCAAGAAAATCGGTTCAGCCGTTTCGGAGTCTATAGGTTACGGACACACAAACAGACATACACACAGAGACAAAGTTCCATTTATAAATAAGTTTATATATATATATATATATATATATATATATATATATATATATATATATATTATACTTTAGAACGTTGCAATTCTTTTCTTCGTTCCTTATTCATTTATATATATATGTATATATATATATATCCAAATGAATGAAATGGTCATTCGTGGTAGAAATAAATACATAATACTATTTGATTATAAAAACAGAATATCTACTATACGAGTATAGATAAAAAAAATAATGTTCAAACTAATCATTTCAAATTGTCGGTTGTTTAAAGAGCATTTCGTTAATTTCCCTAATATATATATTTAAATATGTTTTTGACGGCACAAAAACGTATTATGGCGTTAGAGGCAAGAATTTTTTTCTATAGACCATGATAAATTTGAAAACAAAAATCAAACAAAAAACAAAAATATATAGAGAGACATATATTGTTAAATATAACAAATAAGGAACTATTAAGTTTAATCATGAGCCGTTCTCAACATCGTATTTTGGCTTTAATTTTTGGTAAAAATAAAGACAAAAAATTGTCGAATATTTGGATATTTTTCTATTACGCTGGTTCTAAGCTTTCGGCTCACATGCGTTATCTTCGGAGTGGTTGCAGGAACGTTAGCATGAAATTATTATTAGAAACAGCGTAATAAAAATATTCAAATGTTAGACACTTTTTGTCTTTATTTTCACCTGAAATACAAGCCAAAATATCATATTCAGAACGGCTTATGATTAAACATAATAGACATTCATTTTCTGCTATATTTAACAATATATGCTTAGATAATTATCTGCTGCTTCAATACACTATATATATATATATATATATATATATATATATATATATATATATAGTGTATATAAGTCAGTCGAACCGAGAAAATTTTTCAGAGCCTATTCAGATAGATAGATAGATAGATAGATATTCTGCGTATTTACAAGGCTGACATGAAATTTTGAAGTTTGAGCATTTCATGTAACTTGTTTATGCCAAGGGAAACAATTAGCGTCTCGTGAAATCAGTTGAAAGCAACAATCAGTTTAAATAAACACCTGGATTATTTTCTTTTTTCTTTCGTTTTCAAATTCTTTCAGTTTGATATTTTCCATTATATAATCTTTCCCGCGTTTTTCTAATCACGTGTATCTTTCATTTAAAATTTGTTTTATTTTTTCCATTCTTGTTTTTCATCCCTTTTATCATTTTTTTAAACTTTTTCTTTCTGTCTTTTAGTTTTTCCGCAGTATTCTTTTGCTAATTTTTTTTTTTTTTTTACGGTTTCCCTTTTTTCTTTTTCATCGTTTCCTTTCTTTTTATACAACATTTTTTCTTTGTCTTTCATTTTCACTTGTCTTCTTTCATTTTCTCGAATATCTTTGGCTTTCATTTTTCTTTCTCTTTCCTCGATCTTTTGTTTTCACTCTCTTTTTTTATTTTCTCCAAATTCATTTTAATTATAATTTTTCCTCTTTCGTTTTCTGCTTTTCATTCCAGTTTTCTTTCGTCTTTACTTATCTATTTCTTTTTTTTTTTTCGTCAATCTTCATTCACACTGGTTTTCTTTCTTTTAACCTTTGTTCTTCTCTCTTTCCTTAGTCTTAATTTGTTTTATTTTCTTCTCCCGTCTTCTCTTCCTCTCTTTCAATTTCTTTCTATTGTTCACGTCCTCGCCACGCCACATCGACTGTTTCGTCTAAAGTGGATTTAAAATAACAGCTCCTACTCTAATAACCACCTCCTTTGTATATAGGATATTTCTTCTGGGATAAAATTTGCATAACCTGAAGATCATTATTTTTCGAAAATTGGTTTGCATTATAATTTCAGGATCACGTTACATCGAATTTATTTATTTATTTTTTGTTATAACCAAATTATACATTCCCTATCAAGCATAAAGAACTAAAAGAATTATATCTTTGTAAAAATGCCCCAAGAAAATTTTGCTACGGTTAAAACCTAAAAAAAAGCCTAAAATAATTGCCTTTCATGCCAGAAGCCTTAAATGTAAAATATTTTCCAAAATGGCCGCCGATTAATCTACAGGCTAAAATCTATTGTATGCGTTTTTTTTTACTTGTTTTCCTTCATAGAAAAATCGTTTTCTTTATACGTGTGCAGAGGGTCGCTTCTTTATATAAAATTTGCCTTATGATTAAAATATATAGATATTTTTTCTATCTTTTTAATTTCTTTATCATCACTAATTTATTAATGGCAAATCCGTTTGCCGCTAGATTATGGCCATATCATGTTGAAATATCGGTTTTCGTAACACTACCGTTAAGCAACGTCGGGACTGGTTAGTATCTAGACGGGGGACCGTTTGGGAATACTAAGTGCTGTAAACTTGGATGTGCGAGTGCTGTAATAAATAACGGCATGGAATTGTTAATTGTTGAGCCATGTTCAATTCTCATTGGGTCCCTTATATTCTCTTACGTGTAAATAACCCTGGCGAAGGTATAAATACACCTCTTTTTAATCCAGCTATGGATTAATTAGTAATTCTTATCACTAAACAATTATTATCTACAAAAGCATCTTAAAATATAAAAATATTATCTGGCTTTAAATAACATGCAAAGGGTTGATAAGTTCTAAAAATTAATGAATCACTCAGTCTTTTGCGCCTATTGTAATGTTAATAGAAATTGTTGTATCGTCGAGGTAGCAGCGTGTAACCAGATAATGTGTGCTGAAGTATCTACAGCACAATTGCCGTACTAATGGATATTAAGTACAAACAAGACAAACACAGATAAGAGAGAGCAACAACGGGACTGCAACGTAGAACACCGAAATTCAAAATTTCACTACTCACGGGTTTCTCCCAATTAGTCAAACCACGCCGAGTTAAATGGAATTGCTTACAGCTGGTGATAGACAGAGAAAGGCGGCGGACCTGAAGGAGACTACCACTACCTTTAAATTTGTTGTTTTTCATCTTTTTTTACTTTTTCAGCGCAGTCCTATTGGTTATTGCATAAAGTTTCCGAAAAAAATTCAACATTTAAATAATTTTAGCGGGTGCTCACTTTCTCATACAACGTTATAGTAAATCACTCCTTCATTTTGGAACCACTCGTGTTGGGGTCGCTTTGTTTTGATTGTTTTGGAACAAGTTTCTGCTCTCGTTTTTGTCTTTTTCAAGTTTTCTTTAATTCTTACGATGACATTTTCCTCGGAAACTCCAAGAATGGCTTTATTAAAAAATTCGCGAAGGATTCAGTAGTTGAATATGTGCAAACAATAAAGTTAATTGAACAGGATCGATTTACTATAAGGTTGTATGAAAAACTGATCTCCCCCCACCGCCTATAAAATTGTTTAAATGTTGAAATTTTTACAAAAAAAATTTTTTTTTTTTGTCAATCGGAAAGTTTAGGGTTTAATCGATAAGATTGAACTGAAATAAAGTAAAAAAAAAATGATAATCAACCAATTTACAGGTGGTGGTAATGTCGTACCGGCGAGTCGCTCCAAAATAGACGATTGATTTACTATAACGTTGTATGAAAAACTGAGCCCCCCCTAAAATTCTTGAAATATTGAAATTTTTCTAAATTTTTTTTTGTCTTTCGGAAAGTTTTGGGTGTAATCGATAAGATTGCACTGAAAAAAGTTAAAAAAAAATGAAAAACAACAAATTTAAAGGTGGTGGTAGTCTCCTTCACGTCAGCAAAAAAGGTAAACACAAAATTGTATATTTAACAATTAATAGCTTTTATTTCTACAATACCCAAAATTATTTGACAAATGGAGATCTTACAGAGGTTGGGACAAAATAAAAGTAAAAAGAAAACAATATCAAAATGAAATGTCTTGGGGATGGGTGTTTCTGATTAATTCTATTAATATTATACTTTTTTTTTCTCAAACGAGTTAAAGTCTGTTGACATGCATTTTACTGTAAAGAAATACATATATACAACAACAATATAAGAAAAAAAAACGATGAGTGACTTATCTGATATTAGTGTGGATTTTTTTTTTTTCACTCTCTGGGTTTTTAGATTTCTTTTGAACTCTTTTTTTTTTTTACTCTTTTCTTTTTATCTTCTCTTCTTTTTTTCCCTCTTTGTCTTGAGGTTAAGATGCGTGATTTTATCTGTCTTTTTCTCTTCCCTTCTACGTTGAAGTTGATCTTTCCTTTCAACCAATCTTCACTTCATATTCTGTTCCGCCTCTACAAATATTCACAGCCGCAAACTATCACGTACCGAATGGTCAGAACAAATCTTGACCGGGAACTTTTTCACATAGGAGACTATAGTAAAACTATATTAGACCAAATTCAGTTATGCAATGCCTTAACACGGAATTTATAACAGACCAAATCTGGCCCTAGCCAAAGCCAGGCACGGACATAGAAGACTATATCAGACCATATATCCTCATTCCTCATCGTATTTGCAACAGAATGATTCATGCTCTGGATTATGAAGCTTTCAGTTAAAAATATGATAGGAACAAAAACTTGCCTTCTTTCACATAAGCAGTACTTACTTTTACTCCCTGTACTTTTTGGGCTCTTTATTCGTCAGAAATGTAAAAATGTAACTGACCTATGAACACAAGAGGGACATTATACACAATAATTTATCAAATGCATTGGTTATGCATAGAAATAAATTCGACTAGAAATTTGATCTAAATAATGCCACACTTATTAAAAGAGAAATAAATTTTGACAAAAAATACTGGTAAGTGTTGCTGTCGATTCTTGTCAAAATATATATCTGCGCCCCGGTTATTTGCAAATATCTTTATTCTTAAAAGATTTATTCCTTTCCCAAAACAACATAAATGACAATAAAAATTATAAAAATTTAAAGAAAATGGTTCCATACATAGCCTCCTGTTATTTAAAATAATTAATACATAAGTTAATCATATATTAAAATAATTTAAATATTAATTGCATAAAAAATGAAACATCATTTACTCACTTTCATTTATTAGATATTAAATTATGTCCCTTAGCATCTCCCATAATTTAAATTGTGATTTCAATTAACTTGAATATTTACGAGTGTCTTTTAAATTTAAAAACTTAAAGAGAAGCAAAACACCATTTTGCTTTTGTCTATAAATACTTGTTTCAAAATAAAATCCTTACATTTACTTGAATAATTTCTTCATAATGTTCACTCAGAGAACGAAAAGCGACGCCTAAGATAAGTTTTCCTTTTTTCTTTATAAATATATATTAAACATATTTCGTTAAAAACGACCGACAAGAAAGATTTTATTAATTTTTTATTTAATTTTTCCAGTATTCTCGCATGTTTTCTTTCTGCTGAAGATAAAGAATGTAAAAATCTTCCATAATTATCGATTTTCCAAGCGCTTTCATCCACTTCACTGGCCATTTTCAAGAATGTTATTTTCCTGATGTGGTCATTTTATTCTATTTTTTGACTGAAACGTAATTTATTTTGTAAATTTCGTTACGGTCAAAACATGAGGATAAAATAGCAATACCGGGAAGATAAACCTGGGTTACCGGAAAAAGTGCTGAAATGTGTGGCTCTTTTAGGTTATTTTTAAATATTTGAACTGAATTGCATTGTATATTTTTCTAACGAACATTCTATCAACACTCAGGAACTCTACCAAGATTCTCTCAAAGCTCTGAGTATTTACCCAAAGTCTGAGAGAGAATGTGACACAAGGTAGTCTTTAACGTAAAGAACCGGAGAGAGTACACTAGGGCAGGAGTTAAAATTTGTGCAGCCCCCGCATACACGGGATCGGTCACTATGCTTATCTAATTTTCTCAGTCCCCATTTTTTACTCCTGCCATATAAATTTTTTTCCCATTAGTGATCTTCTGTCATCTTCCCACATTCTTTTTACATCTCATATATCCTGAAAAACAATTGTTCGCCTATTTTGAAAAATTTTGGGTCATTTTTCTCATCCGTTCTTATTCTGTTTTGACCTTGTCGAACACCAATTTAATTTTTCTTGCGAACATCGATTCTTCCGGTGTCATGCCTATCGGTGTATTGGAAGTCGACGTTATCCGGTATACTCTCAAAATTTTTTGTAGTGTTTTTTCACTCACTTTTTCATTACATGCGTCTTTCAAAGATCTCTTAAAATTACGCATTAACTGTTCGGCTTGTTCGTTTGATCTTGGGTGATACGGCGGGGTAGTAACATCAATCGAGAACATTTTATAATTTTTTTTAAATTCGTAAACTATGAATTATGTACCGTTATCTGAGACTATGACATCCGGAATGCCATATCTTGTAAAAATGTTGTCTTCAAGTAAAAATATTTTATTTTCATGAAATAATATATTGTCCTCATATAAAAAATTCACTGTAACCATGGAAGTTGTTTTTTTTTTCCACATAAAAATTTCAGGCCACTTAGTAAATCTGTTCATTACCACCAAATAATGCTATATATTTATTGGATCTGAAAAAATGATGTGAAATCCTGACCATAGAGTAACTGTTTTTGGCCAATTATGTAATATCTTGATAGATGATTTTACTGTCAGTGCACAACCTCAACAGACTTTTACTAAATTATCAATGTCTTGATCCATTTAAGTTCAGTATACATATATTTTTTAAGAAATTTCATCCTTGAAATTCCAGGATGTCTACCAAGAAATTAATTTAATATTCGTGTTTGTAATATAATAGGTATTACTACTCTTTGAGCGAATATTAGTACTCCGTCACATAACGAGTAAGCGTTTAAGTTTGTTTTTTTGTTTTTTGTTTTTTTATAGAAATATTTTTCTCTGTTTTTACTTTTATTTCTTCCGAGGTAATTACTAATTAGTGTACTACATTGCATAACATATTTTTAATTTCTATTTCCCTTTTTTTAGTATTCTGAAGCTATGAATTATGTTGTGATTTCAATTAACTTGAATATTTACGAGTGTCTTTTAAATTTAAAAACTTAAAGAGAAGCAAAACACCATTTTGCTTTTGTCTATAAATACTTGTTTCAAAATAAAATCCTTACATTTACTTGAATAATTTCTTCATAATGTTCACTCAGAGAACGAAAAGCGACGCCTAAGATAAGTTTTCCTTTTTTCTTTATAAATATATATTAAACATATTTCATATTTTGTACCAATCTTGATAAACCGGCCGCGTGTTCTAATTTTTGGGACGGTTTGTATTCAGTCCTAAAATCATAATTTAATAAGACGGTACCCCAGAGTTTTAATCTATTTACTGTGTGCGTAGGAATTCCATTTTTTCGAATCAAAAATTGATAATAGAGGTCTGTGAACTTGAAGAAATTGGAGAATTTTCCATTTTCTTCTTAATTATTTCAATTAGCATTTCTTGTTGTTTTCTGAGTTTTAACAATTGTTGTTGTTGTTGTTGTTGTTGTTGTTGTTGTATTTTTACTATTTGGGCGAACAATTCTTCCATATTTAAGAATATCTGAGATTATTTTTCTTTACGGACAGCAAAGAAAAAATTACACGAATTAAGCCCACGTTTTGTTTTTTTGGGTTTTTTTTTATAAGCGTTTCACCCCGAGCAAGGCACGTCACTGCCACTACTGCGCAGGGGGCTACGTAGAGTGGAGAAAGGCTGATTAAATATAGGAAATGACAGAGGGTGGGTGATAGGCGGGTAAGGATACCGAGAATGAGGGTTGGGTAGATGAGAGTGTTGTGAGAATAGTTGGGAGTTAGTGTGATAGGAGGTGTCTATTGACCCTACATTTAAACACCTGGAGATTGTAATTGTCGGGAAAACAGACTTGTGGAAGGGAGTTTCACAGGCGGGAAGCGCGAGAAAAGAAGCTGTTGGAGTAGAATTTACGGTTACATCTTATTTGTTTAACTGTAAAAGGGTGGGACCTAGTTGCTAATCTAGTATCTCGTGTAAATTCGTGCTTAGGCGGCACCAGTGATCTAAGCTCATCGGAGCAGAAGCCATGAAAGTACTTGTAGAAGAGGCACAGGGAAGCCACATCACGCCGGTGAGAGAGCGGCTACCTTTTTAAGGTTAGTAATTCATAAAAGGGTGTGCGTTGTGGTACAGTAAATATCGGTTCGGAACGAGAAGCCGGGGAGCCGAGTTCGAATTCCAGTTGAATCCATTGTATTCACTCACGCGTAAATACCCTTGGGAAAGGTATTAATCCGTCTCTTATTTCCAGTTATGGGTTAAATAGGAGGACAGATTGGGTTCTATAGCCTTGATCAGCAACCAGTCTACCGCAGAAAGCAATGGCAACCTACTGCGGGATAATCTTCTGCCCAGTCAGTCATGTCTCTTTCGAGACATGATCGCCCAAGCGTGTATCACGTATGGCATTTAACTGACTGAATTAAAAAGAAAATCAAATGGAATTTTTATTAGTGGCGCCATCCATATGTCAGGCTCGGGATTTTTTGAGTGATTTGTAAGATAGCTTTAGTAAATGGATGGCGAAAAAAGTTTAAGAGAGATAACTAAAAACAAAATTTATTAAGAACTGCAAAACTGAAGAAACCTGAAACAAAGAAGAAGAATGAAAAGAAGAATGAAAAGAAGAATGAAAAGAAGAAGTGAGCCTTAGGGGACCTGAGTTGATAATTTGATCTTATGCATTAATGATAAACTTTGTCATTTATATTTGTCGTTTGAATGGCGTCACTGTGTCTCCTTTGTATTCATCAACTTTCAAGAAGTTGACTCTAAAAATATATCATCTGGTTCTAAATTCTCTGTGGTTCCAATTACCATTTTCCTTTAATCACGACCTGCCATTTTTTGTAGTATACTAGCCTCGGACAACATGGCGGACGCCTCTAACTGAAAGGCTTCAATTTACTTAACTAATACCCAAAGACTATTCTGAATGTACCTGAAAAGTTAACCTCTCTCTCTCTCTCTCTCTCTCTCTCTCTCTCTGTGTGTGTGTGTGTATGTGTGTGTGTGTGTGTGTGTGTGTGTGTGTGTGTGTGTGCGAGTGTCTAAGATGATGACCGTTTCATGTTGAAAACCGATTCTCGTACATCGAAGTTTAGCAACGTAGAATCTGGTCAGTACCTAGATGATACCTTTACGTGCAAATACCCTTAAAAAATGTATGAATCCACCTCTTCTCTCTACAGCTATGGATTAATTAGTAATACTTTTATCCCCAAATCTCCTCCTCCTCCCAATTATTACAACCGAAATTTTTTGGTTTTATTTAACCTGCAACGGCATGCTTATCCGTCGAAAACTAATCAATCAATCTCTATCTCTCTCTTACACACACACACACACACATACACACACATACTCTATATCTATCTATCTATCTATCTATCTATCTATCTATCTATCTATCTATCTATCTATCTATCTATCTCAGTCTGTTAATATCTATCTATCTATCTATCTATCTATCTATCTATCTATCTATCTGAGTGTGCTCATATCTATCTATCTATCTATCTATCTATCTATCTGAGTGTGCTCATATCTATCTATCTATCTATCTATCTATCTATCTATCTATCTATCTATCTGAGTGTGCTCATATCTATCTATCTATCTATCTATCTATCTATCTATCTATCTATCTATCTGAGTGTGCTCATATCTATCTATCTATCTATCTATCTATCTATCTATCTATCTATCTATCTAAATTTAAAATTCCCTGTGTAGCATTGGACCAGGGACTTATCGCCCTAGTTGTTGCAGCTATGGTTTCCTTAGCATTTTATGGAGTTCCTTTTCCAGACCCGCACCCAAAAGATTTGATACCAACCAAAGTTAAAGATGACACATTAGTTTTCAACTTCTAATATGGGGGAGAAATTATGGATCCATACTTTTTAATGTGTACTTTTGAGTGAACGCAACTACCACAGACAGAATTTGAACTTAGCTCTCTAACTTCTCATTCCGAATTACTAATAATTACACTACAAGTAGCAATATTTTCTTTTCTTTTCTGGCTGTGAGGAACTTTTAAAAAATGGCGGCGAAATCTATGTCTAAACTAGCACCAATTCCGTAATTAAAAGGACACAAGGCTCGATATGTTAATAATGCTTGCTTTGAACCCATTTATATCATTTCTTTAAACCTAAGAGGTAACCAAAGAAAGAATGTACACAGTGGATTATATTGCTAATTCGACCTTCGTCTTTTAATGTTGAAAGTTCATCAACTGTCGGGGCGATCCGGCTCCCTTTTTTCTTCTCCCTCTCACCTTCTCCATGTTTAGTTCGTTGTTTTGTCTTCTTGACCAAACTCCCGGCCTGCTAACTCTAGTCCTAATCCAACCCAGCCTATGCAAATCCAAATGCATCTTAACGAGTCTCCATTACGACATTCTGAGCTAAAATACAGCGTTCTCTATCTCCTACCGGCCATGATTAGGAATAATTTGTAGCGCTCGGTGTAGTCTCTATGTCGACCGATTTCCAATCCATACTTTCTGTTTCTCTCTTTCTCTACCTACTCACCAATCAGCTTCACAATACTTCGTAACAAACCGGATGTTGGCAGCTCGTGTGAAAGAATTAAATATTACTCAAAGATCAGTGACACAACAGACGTTCGGTAAATGAACTTGTGCCACTAGTTTGGCATGTAACTGTCCGGCTTGTGTAATGGGAGACACCCCCCCCACACACACACACACACATATATATATATATATATATAAAGTACGTATATTTTGGCAGCAGCTTTTCTTTTAAACAGGTTGTGTTAAACGATAGAGACAACATAGTCTTATATATTTTCTGTTGAATTTTTTCATATTTTCTGATTCAAAGGTTGTCCTAGTACTTACGAACGTCATCATTCATCATCAGGGACTATGTTACAGTTTTTAATTTAAAAGAAAAGATGCTGCCAATATATACGTACTTTAAATTACATGATCCTGCAGCTTTATATGATACCAACACTAGGGATTACAAAGAATTTCTTCTTAAAAACTGTATTATAGTCCCTGATGATAAACGATGACGTTTTCAAAAGAAAATATATAAGACTATGTTGTCTCTATCGTTTAACACAACTTGTTTAATATATATATATATATATATATATATATATATATATATATATATATATATATATATATCCGAGTAAGGAAATAGAAACGAGCAGAATAGGACTGTATATGGACGACGGACTGATGATAATTGATAAATCTACTGGAGGTAAGGTTGATAAAACCAGAAAATTAATCCATAGAGTCTTTAAATCCTTTGGCCTTAACGTAGTAATTAACCACAATATCAAGCAAGTAGACTTCCTAGACATAACATTAAACCTAGTATCGAACACTTTCCAACCTTACATGAAAAACAACGCTAACCCAATATATATAAACCCCAACTCTAATCACCCACCATCCATTATTAAGTACATCCCATCATCAGTTGAACGTTGCATTAACACACACTCATCCAACAAAGAGATATTTGATAAGCACAAGGTAATTTATAATAGAATCGGGTATAAATCATCAAAAATCAGTTTTGTGGAAAAATTCGAAAGTCCAAAAAGTAGAAATTGAAGCAGGAAAATAATATGGTATAACCCTCCATTCAACCAATCAGTTAATTTCAAGCTGGGGCATAAATTTCTTAAACTAGTAGAGAAACACTTTCCCAAAAATAACCCTCTAAGCAAAATCTTTAATAAAAAATACCATAAAATTAAGCTATAGCTGTTCCAATAATCTAGAAAAAATAATCAAAATGCATAACACAAAAATATTAAAAATACACAGCAAAAATAAATCCAACACTAATACAAGTCCGTCCCATGACAACAACCTCTGTAACTGTAGAAACCCCAACCAATGCCCCATGGCCAATAAATGTCTGACAAAATCTCTGATATATATGTGTTCGATTTCATCCTTAGAAAATCCTGAAGATGAAAAAATGTATATTGGGAATACTATGAACGTATTTAAAAAGCGCTTTTACAGTCACCTCTCATCCTTCAATAACAAAGAAAAACAAAACATGACATCTCTCTCCAAACACTTTTGGAAATTAAAAAACGAAAATAAAACACCTAAGGTCAAATGGAAAATTCTCAAAAAAGCAAGAACAGCAAAATCTATAAAAGAACCATGCTTTCTTTGCCTTCAAGAAAAATAGAGATCCTTAAATATATAAATAGTAACAAGCTCTTAAATCAGAGACACGAAACCACAGTAAACTGCAAGCACATTAGGGACTTAACCCTACAATCATGCTAAGAAATACAAAGAGTTCGACTGATATCCTCATCATAAAAGATAAAAAATGCTATAGAAAGAAATCGATCGTATAAATCCTTAAAGGAAGGCCTATCACTAAAGCCCACACCAATAACCTTACTTAACACAATAACCTTACTTAAATACAAAAATATTCCGTACTAGAAAAATCAAAATTAAATAAATGGCTCCCAAACTTGAAAAAGAATCAAAATTCATATATTCAAAATCAAGATTAAATATACTACTTCAGAATAATTATATCATACACAAAAATAAACTGTAAGCACACGTAAGATCTAACCCTACAATCACCTCCAAAAAATACTGGGAATTTGAATAAATATTTTTATTATTATAAAAGATAAAAAATGCTACAGAAAAATCGATGTAATAAATCCTTAAAATAAGATCTAATGCCCGCAAAAATATCTAAATAAATAAAATATATAAAAGATTAAAAGAAATAAATAAGATTCCAAACGATAATTTATAGAAAAAAGAAGATATAAAAAAAATTAAAAGAAAAAACCGACCCTCTAAACTTAAAATTAAGATTAAACATACAACTTTATACAAAAAACTGATAAAACGCTAATTCGCATTTACTTCCCAAAAAATACAAATTTAGTTTTCTTGAAATGACTTCGCCTAAATACAATTATACTCCAAACTTGAATATATAAAAAAAAAAGGAAAAGAAGGGAAAGAGAAAGAAAAGGAAGGAAGAAAGAGGAGAAGAGGGGTATATATATATATATATATATGTGTGTGTGTGTGTGTGTGTGTGTGTGTGTGTGTGTGTGTGTGTGTGTGTGTTTTAACTATAAAATAAAAAAATATTCCATACCGAAAAAATCTAAATTGGAAAGAAAAAACACCCCACCCCTATCACGTCTATGAAAACCTAGACACAGGATCAAAGTAAATACATGAATTAGTTCCACTAACAGCAGACATCAACCAATTAAATGATAGCCAACCATGAAAATGACCACTCAACAGTGCCCTCTTAGAAATCCTAACCAAAAGATATATCCAACCGATAAAAAGATAAAACATACATTCCAACAGATAATACCATTAATCAACAATTTCATACTTCCACATCCAAATTCCTCAAAAGTCTAACGATCAAAACGAGACATTCACTTAATTACCAATAACCCCAACCAACCCCCACGACAACAACGAACCAAATATAAACAGAGAATGATTCCAAACCTTTATTTCCCCCGAAGAAGTGTTTAAATCCAAACACTGAAACAAACATATGATTGTAGGGAAGAGGACATATATAGAAGAAATTATATCCATGTTCTAAAACATAATATATATATATATATATATATATATATATGCAGTACTGTGTAAAAGTATTAGGACAAGAACTATTTTATCTTTTATGAGGTATCAAAATAAAGTTTCAAATCACTCCTGTCCTAACTCTTTTGCACACTACCGGTAGTGTGCAAAAGTATTAGGACTGGGTTGATTTTCCTAAAACCTTCACTGAAATTCAAATGCAGGGTGAAAAACAAACCTTTGTAAGAATTATTTAACTAAAAAGGAAGCGGAAGAGAATATTTTGGATAAAAAAAAATTGATAAATCTGCTGTTACTTGAATTTGTTGCTTTCACTTACGCGCAAATAAATTTGGAAAAGGTATTAAACCGTCTCTTCTTCCCAGTTATGGGTTAAATAGAAGAACAGGTTGGATTCTATAGCCTTGGTTGGCAACCATTCTACTGCAGAAAATAATGACCTCCTACTGTAGGAAAATCCCCTGCTCAGTCAGTAATGTTTCTTTGAAGACATGATTGCCTAAGCATGTATCACGTATGGAATTTAACTGAATAATATATCAAAGATTTTGCAACAGTAATTCTTAAGCGTAAGACGTTTGGAGAAAATGAATATCTAAAGGAGTAATTTTATCTAGGAATGTCAGTCATATGAATAATGGACAATTACAAAAGCGAAGAAAAAGTCGATGATAAATAAAAATTCGGGAGGTTTTGAGGAAGAATAAGATCTCCTAGACAAAGATTTGACCTGCAACACTGAGCAATAATGTGTAAAAGTAGGGAGATGGTTAATGTTTTTTTTTAATTGGGCTTGTGTGAAACATAACCAAACTTCCAACAAATTACAGGTTTTATCCAGAATTATCAGAAGGTTATCAGAAAGTGGATTTGTGGAAGAATAAAAGTATACCTTTTGTATGCTTAAATAGAAATTTATTAATAGAAAAGAATAACATGAATTGGTAGAAGTTAATATTCAGTGAGAAACAGTATTAAGAAGTTAAGGGTATCAAGAATTCGTAGTAGTCCTTGCAATAATGACTTTATGTGTACGTAGGCAAGAACATATGTGTGTATATATGTATGTATAAGCGTTTATTGTTGGTAGGATTGTCTTTGAAGTTATCGCTCAGGGTGAATGGTGAAAAGGAAGAAGGTGAGAGAGACAGAGGTGAGAGAGAAAGATATAGACAATAATAGCAATCGCTTGACGTTTGTCAAGGGAAGTGTTAATTAAGCTCGTCTCATTTCTTTCTGGCGACGGTCGAGCATGCTTGTCTTTTATTTTGTTTGTGGAACATCGAAAATATCATTTACGAATTCACATCCGGGTGTGATTCTGGCTTTTCTATTTTTTTTAGATGTTCCCTAATTTTCTATTGACCGAAAACCATTTCGCATCGAGGTGTGAAATTTCGCGAGTTTTGTGTGTGTTAAGCAAAGTTTGTAAATTCGAGAAAATTCGTTTATTTTTAACAAAATCAATGAGTCAGTACTTAGCATTTGAATCTTTAAAGCTAGAACTTGTGTTTTTCACTACACATGTTTTACAAACAAGTTTTAATATATTTTAACTGTAAAAACAAAACAAAGTCATACAAAAGTCAAATTCAAACATCCAAATGATACTTTCCTTCTCGACTACATCGTGTCTAGAATTCTTTGAACGATGTAGTTGAGAATGGACTCTGAAAAAATAAATCTCCGGTTACAGAGATCAGAGTAAGGATATAAATAAAAGTCTGAACTTCGTATATTGATTTTCCAGATATATAGATTTAATTTGATTTGTTTGTTTAACTGTACATTAAATCCCCATGGGTCATTTAATTTATAAATCTAATTTTATTGGGAACTTTGAAGTAATAAAAATATTGTACATTATTCTAATTACACAACTGTATACATAGATTTTAGTCATATACATGTTTATGTAAATATAATTACTAGAGGAAGTGATATGTGTGTTCTATGTTGTAGTTATGTTGAAGTTATATTTAAAAATACAGTTTGACTGCTTTAAGAAATTGTAGGATATTATATGGATTAATGCCATGAAAGAGTTCTTCCATATTGGTTGATGTATTGTTGGTAATTGTTGGTAATTTTTATATAAATTTGATTTTTATAGGTACCTCCACTAAATCGGTAAAAAACAGCATAGTATGAAGAAAAAGGCGCCAAATTTAATAAAACCGAAGTTTTTTCATAAAAAATGTTTGTTATTATTAAGAGGAATGATCAAGGTATTTTTACAATCTTTATTTCATTAATAGAAACGACAATGAATAAAGTGTCTTCAGAAGGAAACCACTTTGAAGGAAATGAAACGCCTATTTGATATGTGCTGTACTTTTCTTTTTATAACACAAGTCCAGATACTTTCTGATCAGACCTCATATAAAATCAATTGAAATGAAGCTAGATAAAATGTGGGGCTTCAGAAGTGGACTATTTCGAAGGAGTTTAAATGCTGAATTGATATGTGCTGTAGTTTTCTTTTTATAAGCACCAGTTCAGATACCTTCTGATCTGACCTCATATAAAATCAATTGAAATGAAGCTAGATAAAATGTGAGGCTTCAGAAGTGGACTTTTTCGAAGGAGTTTAAATGCTGAATTGATATGTGCTGTAGTTTTCTTTTTATAAGCACCAGTTCAGATACCTTCTGATCTGACCTCATATAAAATCAATTGAAATGAAGCTAGATAAAATGTGAGGTTTCAGAAGTGGACTATTTCGAAGGAGTTTAAATGTCGATTTGATATGTTCTGTAATTTTCTTTTTATAACACCAGACATATACTTTCTGATCAGACCTCATAAAAATGAGTTGAAATGAAGCTAGATAAATTGTGGGCTTCAGAAGTGGACTATTTCGAAGGAGTTTAAATGCTGAATTGATATGTGGTGTAGTTTTTTTTTGTTTTTTTGTTTTTTGTACCAGTCACGATATATTTTGATCAGAACTTGTATGTTGATGTAACTCAGATTTTTATGATTATTAATTGAATAAAAACTCTAAAAAAATGTTTACTCCTTGACACGTACTTTTCTGAGTAAATAATATTTTTACGGGTAGAATTATACAAGGTGGGGCAGAGCAACTTGCTTTTTTTAATTTGGTGCCGTGAAGCGATGGTTGTGGGGAGGGATTTACTCGAGAGTGCGGGATTTATACTTTGTTTTTGTTTGTTTCTGTTTACTTTACACGGCACACACAGCGCGCGTCAATTACAGTTTTGCAGCAGAACTTTCTAGGACACCTTATCTCTTTGAGGGGTGATCTGCATTGACCAGCACCGTCCTCTGATTTATCACCCTGTGACTATTTTCTATGGGGTTACCTGAAGTTATTTACTTACAACGATCGTCCTAACACCCTGAAGAACAACATTCGTCAAGCTGTGGTTGACATACCCACCGGTATTCTTGACCGAAACTTCAGAGTACGATTAACCCAGTCTATTCAGCAGAATGGACACCATCTGACTGATGTCATCTTTAAAGCTTGTAAAACATAAAATTTAAATGTTGTAATTGATGCTGTTTAAAGAATTAAATGTATATCTGCATTACTTTTGTTTTATTTGTTATTCCAAATAAGCAAGTTGCTCTGCCCCACTCTGAACCACAATAGGAAAAGATGTCTGTTCTAACAATACATTTAGAGAGATGCTCATGATGCAAAAACGCTTAACTTTAAATTTGAATATTACATTTCTAGTGTCCAATGTATGATAGTATAAAACCTTTATAATAACATAGACATTATCATTCAGTTTCGTACCGTTTTTCATCGCTGTTGTTTTCAAATATCCGACATTGCAATATGAGTAGTTTTTTTTTAAGTGATAACCTGTATGATCCTGAACGTAAATGTAACGTAGAATCTTAATATAAAAGCGTAACACTTAATATTTTCGCCTCGACAGATAACTTGCTCTTAGAATAGCATTCTTGAAATTTACTAATTGAATAATTGATGATGAGGTTATAGAATATGAGAGATGAATCTTTCAATGACGTCCGCAATGACCCTCTTTAGTAACGCACTCTCATTGAATATATTACAATATCAATTAGCATTTAGAATATAAATGTATAGAAACTAGCATGGCCACAAAATGAGGGATCAGTTTATATATTGATTATAATATAGCTTTGATCCCCCACTTTAAACCCACACTATAATGTCTTATAAACAGTTGGCATATATCTTCTTCTTCTATGTGCCCTGTCCCTTCAGGACGTAGGCGATCATGGCTCTCCACGTCTCTCTATACCTGGTGGCTCTTAGTATGTTTTCTCCTGTTATACCTCGAAAACCCGTTCCGTCATCCACCTGATCAGGCTCTTCACATATGTTGTCCGCTGCTTTCCTCAGTCTCTTTTTCATTCTATCTGGCCTGTCAGTATCAGGTTCTCCAAGCCTTCCTTCCTCATTGCATGTCCAAAGAACTTCAGCAGTCTCTTCCTAATGCTCACTATTAATTTTCTTTTTGTTGCCATTCTTTCCCAGATTTCATCATTGTTCAGATGCTCGATCCATGTTATCCGCAGCACCGCTTTTATCAAATACTAGCAGTATAGCCCGGCGTTGCTCGGGTGTAATGAAAGCTTTAAAACTAATCCATGTTCCTGGAGCTCAGACTCTTTGGACGTTGGCACGAAAGACTAAAAAGCAATAGTTGTTTCCAGTTAAAGCGAAACCGTAAACTGAAAGTAAAATGAATGGATGTAAGTCAAATTTTGATTTCCTGGTATCGATATCAAATAAGTTTTTTCGTCATAAACTGAATTTTGAAGTCTAAAAAAGCCCTCTGAGTAAATGGTATCATGGCTGAGACTAAGAACTACAATGACAGCCAAACCTGAAGCAAAAACTAAATTAAAAGGGCTGAAAAAAGACAGACATACAGGCAGATAAACAGGCACACACACACACAAACATCTTGCCTTTTATATATATATATATATATATATATAGACTATCGATTTTCTGCACGATTGTAAGTTAATATTTTTGTGAAAAAACTAGCAGTATCACCCGGAGTTGCTCGGGTGTAACTAATTCATGATCCTGGAGCTCAAACTCAGCCTAAAGAATATTTGTGTGAAGTCTGGTGAGAATCGGACAGATAAACAGACACACACACAAACATCTTGCTTTTTACATATATACACTATCGATTTTCTGCACTATTGTAAGAACTACAACCTTTAAACTTCTGAATATCGTTTCTTATGTCTTTGTCTATGAGTGTATCAAATTTGATTAAAATCGGACCACTCCTTCTATAACCCGATTTTTTCGATTATCGATTTTCGATATTTATCAGGGGTACCTCGACACAAAACCTAGCTAAGCAGACGCTTATAGTACAACTGTGTAAATTTTCAAGAAAATCGGTTCAGCCGTTTCGGAGTTTATAGGTAACGGACACACAGACATACACACAGACACATACACACACAGACAAAGTTTCATTTATAAATATGTTTAGATTCAAATAAAACCCTTTTTTCTAGTATGTTCGAAGTCTAATTATTTTAGTTAATTTTGTTTAGCGGAATATTAACACCTATATGAGTTATTCAATGCTGAAATCTAAATATAGTGTACATAATTCTATATTTCCAGGGTAAATCGTATGTTTTTTAAATATATAGTTCGTAGTTTTAAAAAAATGTAATGTTGGCGTTGACAATTTCACTACAAATGTATTGTTAATCATTTTTTAATAAAAATGTATTGCTAGTAGTTTTTTTTTTAATCGTATCACCCCGAGAAAGGCGGTAATGCCACTGATTTTCAGGGGGCTACATTTTTCTATAAAAATGTGTTATTAGTCATTTTGTTATAAAATGTACTTTTAATTTTTGTTTAGGGTTTCACTATTTGCCCATGGTTGTGACCATAACAGGTGCTACCACTGCGATTTACGTTGGACCTAGGTACAACAGAAATTAAAAGGTGGTTCAGAGGCCTTGCTGCCAGAAGAATTTTATCGTTATAACCAGGTTCCTAAGTTAATGAAGTGAAAGAAATTTCCTGAATGTTTAATAAAATAGAGTTTGCCTCCGTTCTGTTTTACTTTAATAAAAGAATAATCGTCCTGGTTCGTCTCTTTGAAACTCAAAGTTAAACTCTTTACCAGACATTTATCATCCTGACAAAAGGCGTACCGAACTATTTCTTTAAAAATTTTAAGGACACATAGGCTTGTTGGTAGTTCTCGTAGAAATTCACCCTGCTGGAGAGGCTGAAAATATTGTTTTCCACAGTATTTCAATCAATAAGTGGTATAGTTTGGTAAAGCACATACCTCCACATAACATCGGACAAGTTCTATCGTGTTACACGAGTAGAATTTCTGTCCTCTGAACCAATTACAATTAGAGATGACTAAATGGAGAAACAATGATCAATAAGTTCAACTACAGAACAGAAAGCACGTAAAGTTTGATGCATATTTCTCCCGAGGATATTAGTGTGATAGTTATGTTAACAGCTGCTAACAGAATTCGTAATCAGTCGCCTCTTTGATCCACGAGAACTATTATATTGCATCGTGCATCTCTAGAAGAATATATAAGTGATATACAGATACATACAACGATATATATATATATATATATAGATAGATAGATAGATAGATAGATAGATAGATAGATAGATAGATAGGAACAGAATCTGCATAGATAGATAGATAGATAGATAGATAGATAGATAGATAGATAGATAGATCTGAACAGAGTAGACGTCATAGTACCCCTTTCGGCCAACACTTTATCGAAGGCATACGTTGGCAAAATTCAGATAATAATCAGAGTCACATTAATATAATGTTTGTGAAGGGAAAGTTGGAACATGATTAAAAACAAATTTTAATAAAAAATAATTAAAATGTAAGGGAGGGTGTAAACATAAATATGTAAGGAGTGTGTAAACAAATGTTACAACTCTCTCTCTCTCTCTCTCTCTCTATATATATATATATATATATATATATATATATTGTGTGTATTTTGGCAGCATTTTTTCATTAATGCAGGTTTCATTGAATAATATAGACAAGTTTTGTCTATTAATTTTGTGTAGGATCCGTTCATACCGTCTGATATACTTGATGGTGATGTCGTTCGCTATTTCAATTTGCCTTTTCACAAGGCTCCATTTATATTTCAAGGTGGTGATGGTGTGTTGGGCTGCTGGATCATGTAATTTAAATTGTGTGTATTTTGGCAGCATTTTTTCATTAATGCAGGTTTCATTGAATAATATAGACAAGTTTTGTCTATTAATTTTGTGTAGGATCCGTTCATACCGTCTGATATACTTGATGGTGAATTGAAATAGCGAACGACATCACCATCAAGTATATCGACGACGGATCCTACACAAAATTAAGACAAAAGGCTTGTCTATATTCAATGAAACCTACTCCAAAATAAAAAATTTAATACTGATCAAAACACCTGAAAATATGGACTAAAATGAAATTACAAAATCATCAAGAAACTATGCGGATAATGATTGTCTATTTAATGAAACCATAAAAAAAAGCTGAAATACACAATTTAAATTACATGATCCAGCAGCCCAACACACCATCACCACCTTGAAATATAAATGGAGCCTTGTGAAAAGGCAAATTGAAATAGCGAACGACATCACCATCAAGTATATCAGACGGTATGAACGGATCCTACACAAAATTAATAGACAAAACTTGTCTATATTATTCAATGAAACCTGCATTAATGAAAAAATGCTGCCAAAATACACACAATTTAAATTACATGATCCAGCAGCCCAACACACCATCACCACCTTGAAATATAAATGGAGCCTTGTGAAAAGGCAAATTGAAATAGCGAACGACATCACCATCAAGTATATCAGACGGTATGAACGGATCCTACACAAAATTAATAGACAAAACTTGTCTATATTATTCAATGAAACCTGCATTAATATATATATATATATATATATATATATATATATATATATATATAGTTTTAACATCCATGTTAATGTGCTTTGTGGTGCAGTGGATATCGACCCAAAACGGTAAATCGGAGAACAGAGTTCAAATTCCAGTTCAATTCGTTGCATTCACTTACACGCTAATACACTTGGGGATGCTATTGATATGTCTCTTTCCTCCAGTTATGGGTTAAATAACAGGAGAGACTAGGTTCTATTGATAGTAGTCCACCGTAGAGAGTAATGACAACCTACTGCGAGAAAAATCTTCTGCTCAGTGAGTCACGTCCCTTTCAAGACATGATCACCTAATTGTGTATCACGTATGCCATTTTACTGAAAGTGTAAATGGAAAAGTTTACAAGAATTTTATCACACACGTATATAATAAATTTCCCAACCAATAAACATATTCATTCCCTTTGGAAATCGCTTCCATATTCCTGCTTTCCTGACGGCTACAACCTCCAGGAATTTAAATGCAATTTCAATACTCATCTATTTACCACTTGACTCTAGTTCTTTCACCACCCCATATATCCTTTCCTTTCTCTCCACCTGTATTCCCATCCTTCTCTTGCTCCTTTTCATCTGGTTCGTCTTCCTCTTCACTCTCTTCTACTTAATCATTTTACTCTTATGTAGCCCCCTGCACATCAGTGGCATTACCGCCTTGCTCGAGGTGATACGATTAAAAAAAATACACTTCATCATCGAACATTTCTCCCATTTTTCCGTATATATATATATATATATATATATATATATATATATATATATTTAAATATATATATATATATCAAATTTTATATCATTATTGCTAACATAGGTACTCTATTACTATTGTTTATATTATTATTATTTTCATTTTTATTAAGTGTTCCCCATTTTTTAATACACTTGACACGCGCTTTATTACACACGCACACACACATATAAACAGACGAGCCTTCCTATAGATAGATACACTTACAAATATTTCCATATACATACATTTAAAAGTAATCGTCTATTACTTTAATTCACGTGACACATATCTGACCAATAAGAATCAACCCCAAACAACATTCCGATATACAGTCTCTTTCGGCGATACTTTTGCCCCATATCAAGGATGAATTTCATAAAACATTCCTACGACTCTCCATACATATATAAAACAATGTATATAGTCAGTTAAAAGTAAAATAAAATCCATAATCCTGATAATGGCTAAAATTATAGCCAAAAGCGCTTGGATAAATATAAAAAATCGCCCAATTTTTAGACAATTTATGTTCTGAAAAGAACAAAATTAAAAGATCACACAAAACATTATCTAAAAACCTCAACCATGGCACCTTGTCTGTCATTTTTAATGAAACTTCCATTTATATATATATATATTTACACACACACACACACACACACACACACACACACACATATATATATATATATATATATATATATATGGCTTTAAAAAGCACAGACGTCATCTTATTTAAACCCGAGGAACCTTTCGGCCAACTCTTATCAAGGGTTTTCGTTGGCTTTAATTTTAAGGGAATTAAGGAAAAGGACAAGGCAAAATAAATTAAATTACTTACAATGCTGGGGGAGATGATGGAACTCGTTTAAAAATAAATTTATTGAAAAAAACAAACACATAAAATGTAAGGGGGGTGTACACATATAATTCCACAAGAGTGTTTAAAAGTGAAAAAATGTTACATTCACAGACTCACCAGCAATTGTAAGGAGCGTAAAAACCGCTCTTTCTGTCTGCACAGTCTCGGCTGCTGAATTTTCAAACAAATTGCTTCCAAAATACGTAGATGATGTGTAGACCGAGCGCTGTGCAAGACAGTAAACCAGCTGTCCTCATATGCCGAGGCACACACTCGATTGTCCAAAAGATGTCGGCCAATAGCGGAATCCAGAACAGATTGTGTTGTTCTTATAGGTCTGAGAGAGCCACTGGAACATATATTAGCGGGGACGTGTTGTGAAACCCGCGTCTCCAACCTCAGATTGGTACGTCCTATGTATGCCGCATCACAACAGCATTTAAATTTATAAACAATGGAACTTTTTCGAAAATAGGACAACCTATCTTTACTGAAGGAAGGAAACACAGGTCTAGTCTGAAAAACAACACGTAACTGCACCGCAAAATAACAGGACGAAACACATGCCGAAACTCTGTAGGCTACAGTTTGACATCTTCTACCAAGCCAGGGTATTTTCAGATACAAGGGACAGCGGCTAGGTCCTACAACCTTAGGTTCTTTATAACGTTTGATCTTGCGATCAATTACCCGTTTCACCACATTAACCGGGTACCCGTTGCCTTCGAAAATCTCCTGCAAGCGAATTAATTCACTTTCTAAACATTCAGGAGAACAAATATTCAAGGCACGGTGAACCAAGGTTTCTATCAGACCTAGTTTACGAGACTTAGGGACAAACGATTTCCAATTAGTATACAAACCAGTGAAAGTTGGTTTGCGAAAAACAGAAGTCACGAAAGCACCGTCCCGCCGCTGAACAAGGACATCTAAAAATGGGAGACATCCATCCCTTTCAATCTCCATGGTAAACTGAAGGGAAGGATGTAAAGAATTTAGCTGAACTAAAAAATGTTCAGCATCAATGGCGCTGTCAAATAAAGAGAAGGTATGATCAACATATCGTTGATATATCAAAGGTTCAGCTACCCTCTCAAATATCATATATATATATATATATTGTTAAATATAACTGGTAATGGATGTCTCATATGTTTAATCATGAGCCGTTCTAAACATCGTATTTTGGCTTTAATTTCAGGTGAAAATAAAAAAAATTCTCCAACATTTGGATATTTTTTATTTTCCGGTTCTAAGCTTTCGGCTCACATGAGCCATCTTCAGAGAGGTTACAGGGACGTTAACATAAAGATATCCACCATCAAAGATGATTTTAGCTAGTGTTGACATAAAATATTGCTAAGCAACGGTAACAGTAACCGAATAGCAGACGCAGTTCGTAAATTTGTAATACGATTCTATGACGTCACAACGTGTGAGAGACCGAAATGTTAACAGAACCATATGTCTAAATGTAATGTGTTATGACCAGACTGAAATATGACAGACTTTGTGAAACTCTTGAAACTCCGAATAGGCTAAAAACATTGGCTGGTAAAGAATAGAAAAAATTAAATATTTGCGTATATAGATAAGGGGGAGAAAATTAAAAATATTCAACTGAACTGAATGT
Organism: Ascarosepion bandense; assembly: GCA_037127315.1. Taxonomy (NCBI): domain Eukaryota; kingdom Metazoa; phylum Mollusca; class Cephalopoda; order Sepiida; family Sepiidae; genus Ascarosepion; species Ascarosepion bandense. Next base: position 4,423,951 of record JBBBDQ010001640.1, on the reverse strand, counting down.
CCGTTTTCCTACACTCACATAAGTATATTCCCACATGGAAACTGGTTCTGGAAATGACTTATTCTACAGACAAAGTTTCCTTAATTACCATTATCTGGCATCAAACCATCAATTTCTATAACTTATACTAGTACAGTCAAGGAATCGGACCAGAAATCAATAATACTTTAAGCAAACTGAGACGAGCAGTTGACAATGCTCTCGCATAAATATACACATATCCAGACGTAAATGCGTGAAGACATTCATGCAAGTTTTCTTAACTATTTAACACGCGCGCTAATTATGCAGTTGGGAATGTTGAACTAAAAACCTGTAAATTTCATACCCGCGAAAGTTTTGTTGAAAGCGTTTTTCTCTACGAACTACAGAGAGGAGAAATTTTATTAGGATGTAATTTGTTAATGGATTTTTAAATCAGACATTATTTCCTACGAATATAAACGTTATTTTTGTGACTAAACGTGGATGAGTTGCAATTCCAGCTTCTCATTTTTCTTAAAGAGTGAAATTATTAACAACCGGCCTAATTCTAGAAATCCGACTAAATTAATTTCTGGGGGCACGAGCTTTCTTTCGTAGTGTTTCTCGATCCAGGCAGGCCGATTGATATTCATTTCTGCTTCTGAAAAAAAATTGATCACCTTCCCACAGAGACATTATATATATATATATATATATATATATATATATATATATATATATATATATATAATTTATTTATAAGCAAAACGAAATAAATTAATTCTTGACAATGGCTAAAAGTATAGTCGAAAGCGATCGAAATTCTTATATAATTTGAGTTCCGAAAAAAAAATTTATATAAACACATGAGAAATTATATAAAAACTTAATGATAATACCATGTCTACCAATTTCAATATATATATATATATAGTCATCCGCAGACAGATCTGTTTCGCAACTCATCACTACGGTTAGACAGCCGATCGCTTTTTACCCAGGATTGAAACTCAACCGAATTGGTGTCAGGCGGCGATTCTACCTCTGAGCTACGGGCACTCGGTAGAAGGATGCAGACTTTGTATATGTATATGTATATTATCATTATACACGCCCAATATCTGAGAGTGTTCTAATTCATTGCTGAATGAACGATATATATATATATATATGAGTATAGATCTTTATTCCTACCGGTAAAACAACTCGGAGCTTTATGCAGAGCTCAGTTAAGACAAACAGTTACTTAATTAAGATTTTGTTAAATGTAATGGGGCAATCCGTATTTTATACGTAGATTGTTGTTGTGTTATTTCATTATATATATATTACGCTCTCACACCCTGATTGAGCACTCGGGAAAAATAGTAGACTTTGATAAACAGTAGCTTCTCTGGTATGTACGCATTGCTCATTCAGTGAAATGAATTAGAGCGCTCTAGCTATTTGGCGCGTATAATGATATGCGCTAAAATGTCTGCCTACTTCCACCGAACGCCCATAGCCCAGGGGTAGTGTCGCCGACTGACGCCATTTCGGTCGGGATTCAATCCTGGGTAAAAAAGCAATCGGAGTCTAACTGTACTGATGAGCTGTGATACGGCGAAACAGATCTGTCTGCGGATAACAATATATACATATATATATATAGAGAGAGAGAGAGAGAGAGAGAGAAAGAGAAAGAGAGAGAGAGAGAGAGAAAGTAAACGTAACAAAAGCATACACACGCATACACACAAATTAGAGATAAAATATAACTATAAATATTCATATCTAAATATTTATAAAAAAAGAAACCTATATATACACAATATACATCAACAACATATATCTATACACATACATATATATACACATATATCTATACACACACACACATATATATATATATATATATATATATATATTTTCCTGACGATCCGTTTAGCTGAAACCTAGGTAGGTTCGTCTGGCTCAGCTGCTATTTAGTTTGCTCTACTTTTGTATTAAGCGCTTTGTGTTAGATGATTACTCGAGTCGGGTTTTTACTTTGGGCTTCGTGCTGATTTCGGTCCGAACACTTTTGACTGATTTTCATGACATAAACTCTTTCTTTTTTTACAACCTTTCATTCGATAGTTTTCGAGGAAGATTTTCGAGACGAGTATAATGATCATTTCGTTTATATATATATATATATATATATATATATATATATATATTCTAAAACTGCTTTTACAGACAGAATTTATTTTGTCCCAAAAATGGTTATATTAAAAAAGAAATTGTGCTCAGTACACAATTCAGAAAATTGAAAGTGTACAGTTAGTTAATATTTAAAATATTTGGAATACTAACATCCTCCGCTATAGCGATTTCAATCAATCAAGATTTACTTCGGCAGTAAAAAGGTCAGCTAACATTTTGAAACGCTTTATTTATACATGCACTTGCGCTATGAATCGGAAGTTTAATGGGTGTGAAGGGGCAACGCAACTCAAGATAAAACGAAAGAGAGGGGACGAGAATGGTCGAAAAAGAATTAAAATTTGAAAAGTGAAAAGAAATTGGTACTTTCATCCGGGTTTATACTGTTCTGGGAGATATTTTTGTGTGTTTGTAAAGGTGACATTATATCAGACCTCTCAAAAGGCTGCTTTACTCTGGAAATGGATATTTTTGCTTTACTCTGGAAATGGATAGTTTTGCTTTGCTCTGGAAATGGATATTTTTGCGTGTTTGTAAAGGTGACATTATATCAGACCTCTCAAAAGGCTGCTTTGCTCTGGAAATGCTATATTCGTTTGTTTATATATCTCGTTCGTATGTTTTTCGTGTTATACCAAACGATTTAAATTATAACTCAATTACTTATACGACATTTTGAGCAATAAGTATTGTTTATATTCCCTGGTTAGCTTATATAATGAAGGTTGAAGTGATTAATTTACGCTCCTTTATTTATAAAAAAAAATCTTATCACAGGAAATTAAAAGTTAGATTTACTAAACTCAGGTGTTTTATTAGTTATTTAGTTATAATTAGTTAGTCATTAATTATTATTATTATTATTATTATTATTATTATTATTATTATTATCATTATTATTATTATTATTATGTCATTTTTCATCATATTTCGATTTCTGCTTTGGTCTCACTACCAACCAAGTCTGCGGAGAGACCTAAGGCAGGTCGTGGTGTGTTGTTATGGCCCCATTTCATGTTTTTCTATCTTCCCTATTATCCCTAGCGTTACAGAGATAAAGTTTTCCTTTTGTGTGTGGGCTGTACTTAATAAGACAATTTTTTGTATATCTCTTAAGCTGGGGTTTCCAGGGATTCTTTCAATGTGTTGTTTTGTTCCATTTTTTATCATTCCAAGTGCACCTACTATCACTGGCACAACTCTTGTTTTCAATTTCCACATTTTTTCTATTTCAATTTCCAGGTCTTTATATTTTGACAGTTTTTCAAATTCCTTGATTGCTATGTTACAATCCGCTGGACAAGCCATATCAATTAATAGACAAGTTTATTCCTTCTGGCTTTTAAGAATAATGTCTGGCCTGTTTGCTTCAATTTTTCTCTCTGTGTAGATGGTGTAATCCCATAGAATGGTTACATCTTCTATTTCTGTAACCGGTGCTGGGTGATGTTCATACCAGTGTTTGTTTACAGCTTTTCCATAATGTTTGCACATTGTCCAATGTAAATATTGTCCAACTCTATCGTGGCGATTTTTATATTCATTTGAGGCAAGCACAGAACAGCCTGAGATTAGGTGGTCTATTATTTCTTGGTGTTTATCACAAAACCTTTATTTTGGATCCATATTATTATGCATAATATTTGCCTGAAAGTTTCTAGTGAAAAGACTTTGGTCTTGTGCTGCCAGAATAAAGCCTTCAGTTTCAGACTTTAATCCAGATGCACGTAACCATCGATGAGTATTAACTTTGTCAACATTGGATTTACTGGCACGTTCTGGATATTGGCCATGCAGAGGTTTGTCTTGCCAGCGCTGTTTTATCTGTTCAAGAGCTTTATCTTTGGCTTTCATTTTCATATTTTTTGCCGCAATAGTTGGTTCTTGGCTTCTGTTTTGCTTTTCTACAGAATCTACTAACTGTAAATCGTGTTTGTATTTACTGCCTTCTTTTATTATTGAATATATTTCCTTTCTTCATGTTGCCTTACTAATTGTATCATCCAATCCTTTGTTGTTTCTATGTATGTTAGTAAGCCAATAGTTGTTGTCTTGTATGACAATTCCAGCTGAATAAGACCTCTTCCACCTTCTTTACGGGGTATGTATAGACGGTCTACATCAGCCTTTGGATGATGCATCTTATGCTTAGAAAGAAGCTTTCTTGTTTTAGAATCCATTCGCCTGATGTCGTTTAGAGTCCAGTTTAAGATGTTGAAACTATATTGGACTACTTGGATTGCAAGGCTATTAATGGCCATAATTCTGTTCTGAGAATTCAATTCAGTTTTTAATATCATTCGTAGCCTTCTATAGTACTCTTTACGCACTATTTCTTTCATTTTTATGGTGAATGTTTTCACTCTCATTTACACCTAGGTATTTATAAGCTTCTTCTGGTTTCAATTCTTTTATTGTTACAGCAGGGTCTAGGCTAATTGAGGATGTTTCTTGTATTGATCCACGTAAATCTGTAGCTTTAGCACATTTATTCAAATTGAATTTCATTCCAATGTCTTCGCTGAAGCATTTTACAGTTTGCAGAAGACCTTTCAGCTCATTGTCATTTTTAGCATATAACTTTAAGTCATCCATGTAAAATAGATGGCTGATTTTCTTTTGGCCTTTTTTATAACCACATTCTGTCTTATTAAGTTGACTGGTTAGTGCTATTAATGATATGCAGAATAGTAATGGAGACAAAGAATCATTTTGAAATATACCTGTTTTGATGTTTATTTCATCAGACTTATAGGTTCCATTTATATGATTGAGGTAAAGGGTTGTTTACCATTTAGACATGCACTGTTTGATGAAACTGATGATGGGTGATATCTTGTATATATTTAAAGTCTTTAAAATCCAGGAATGTGGCACACTATCGAACGCCTTACGATAATCTATCCAGGCAGTACTAAGGTTTTTCTTTGTCCTGTAGCAGTTTTCCAGGATCATTTTGTTAATAAGCAATTGGTCTTTACATCCATAACATCCACGTTTGCACCCTTTTTGTTCAAGCGGTATCATGTCATTTCTTTCTAAGAATAAATATGTCTGTTTTGTTAAAATAGATGTTAATAGTTTATATGTTGTCGGAAGGCATGTAATTGGTCTGTACTTTTTCGGGTTGTTTGTGTCACCATTCTTGGGTAGAAGAAATGTAATTCCTTTGGTCATCCATGCAGGAATTTTAGTGGGATCGTCAACCATTTCTTGAAGTTCTTTGGCTAGTTTTTTATGTGCTGTATTTAAATAATATAGCCAAAAGTTAGGAATTTTATCTATACCTGGGAATTTCCAATTGTGTGCTTTTTTTAGTGGAAATTTAACATCCTCTTCTGTAATTCCAGCCCATGTCTGTTCTGGTTTATTTTTGATTCGTTCTATCTCTTGTGCAATCCAATCTACTTCTTTGTTATGTTCTTTAGGGCAAGCCCATATCTTTTCCCAAAACTGTGTAACTTCTTCAATTCGGGGGTGGGGGGACTGTCACTTTTTGCCTATTTCCCTGTAAAATTTCTTTGGATCGGTTTGAAAAATCTTGTTTTGTCTGTAAAATCTTGATCTTTTCTCATAGCGTCTTATTCTTTGAGCCTTCAGTTGTATTTTTTGCTTTATTTTTTCCTTAGTTGATAGGACTTCATTTTCATTTCTAATGTTGTATTTTCTTTCGACTTTTCTGCTTTTCCTAGTTCTTACATTTATTGCTCTACTCAGTTCATCCAGTACTGATAGTTCACTTCTAAGTTGTTCGATTTCTTTTTCTATTTTTCTTTTCCAAGGTGGATCTTCATGTCTGCGAGACTGCCTTGTTTTTAATTTGATGTTCAATTTTTTTGTTGCTGCTATTGCTGATGCATATATTGCTTCATTGAGATTTGTATGAGTGTCTTCTTCATCCAAAATTAATTTGAGTGCTGCATTGTAGAGCTTAATAGTTCTGAGGTTATGTTTTGTTGGTTGTAATTGTGTAGGTTGTTCTCGTTCCTCCATTGCAATATTTTGTATTTGATATGGTTCTTGATTTCTTCCTTGGCTTCTTGTACACTGTTCTTATTTTCCGTGAAATAATTCTGTTTTATTATTATTATTATTATTATTATTATTATTATTATTATTATTATTTCCTAGTTTTGAATATTTTTAGGAGGGAAAATATCGTTAGCCGTGAGCCTTCAGATATTTGTAGCAGACAACAGGACAGTCCTCTATTTTTGAAAGCTTGAAAAGCATCTGTGATAACCTCGCTAATTGGTTAATCAATGCTAATGTAGAAATTTCAATTAGTCCTATTTTTACACAAAATTGAGGCGATTTTTTTGATATCGTACTTTTGCAGGAAATTGAGAGAAATATTTCAGTGTCTGGGAAGTGTTCTGACAGAAGACGGAAAGTGCGACACCGAGACTGGAAGGCAAACTGACATGGCCAACGACCCATTCCAAAAGCTGAGTAGAGTATTGAGATACAGGAAAATTCCGTTGGAAACAAAGAAAAGAGCACTGGACTGTTACGTGATATCTGTCCCCCTACACGGCAGCGAATGCTGGACAATCTCATCAAAGATGAAGGAGAGACTCAAAGCAACAGAAACAAAGAAAAGAGCACTGGACTGTTACGTGATATCTGTCCCCCTACACGGCAGCGAATGCTGGACAATCTCATCAAAGATGAAGGAGAGACTCAAAGCAACAGAAACAAAGAAAAGAGCACTGGACTGTTACGTGATATCTGTCCCCCTACACGGCAGCGAATGCTGGACAATCTCATCAAAGATGAAGGAGAGACTCAAAGCAACAGAAACAAAGAAAAGAGCACTGGACTGTTACGTGATATCTGTCCCCCTACACGGCAGCGAATGCTGGACAATCTCATCAAAGATGAAGGAGAGACTCAAAGCAACAGAAACAAAGAAAAGAGCACTGGACTGTTACGTGATATCTGTCCCCCTACACGGCAGCGAATGCTGGACAATCTCATCAAAGATGAAGGAGAGACTCAAAGCAACAGAAACAAAGAAAAGAGCACTGGACTGTTACGTGATATCTGTCCCCCTACACGGCAGCGAATGCTGGACAATCTCATCAAAGATGAAGGAGAGACTCAAAGCAACAGAAACAAAGAAAAGAGCACTGGACTGTTACGTGATATCTGTCCCCTACACGGCAGCGAATGCTGGACAATCTCATCAAAGATGAAGGAGAGACTCAAAGCAACAGAAACAAAGAAAAGAGCACTGGACTGTTACGTGATATCTGTCCCCCTATACGGCAGCGAATGCTGGACAATCTCATCAAAGATGAAGGAGAGACTCAAAGCAACAGAAACAAAGAAAAGAGCACTGGACTGTTACGTGATATCTGTCCCCCTACACGGCAGCGAATGCTGGACAATCTCATCAAAGATGAAGGAGAGACTCAAAGCAACAGAAACAAAGAAAAGAGCACTGGACTGTTACGTGATATCTGTCCCCCTACACGGCAGCGAATGCTGGACAATCTCATCAAAGATGAAGGAGAGACTCAAAGCAACAGAAACAAAGAAAAGAGCACTGGACTGTTACGTGATATCTGTCCCCCTACACGGCAGCGAATGCTGGACAATCTCATCAAAGATGAAGGAGAGACTCAAAGCAACAGAAACAAAGAAAAGAGCACTGGACTGTTACGTGATATCTGTCCCCCTACACGGCAGCGAATGCTGGACAATCTCCTCAAAGATGAAGGAGAGACTCAAAGCAACAGAAACAAAGAAAAGAGCACTGGACTGTTACGTGATATCTGTCCCCCTACACGGCAGCGAATGCTGGACAATCTCATCAAAGATGAAGGAGAGACTCAAAGCAACAGAAACAAAGAAAAGAGCACTGGACTGTTACGTGATATCTGTCCCCCTACACGGCAGCGAATGCTGGACAATCTCATCAAAGATGAAGGAGAGACTCAAAGCAACAGAAACAAAGAAAAGAGCACTGGACTGTTACGTGATATCTGTCCCCCTACACGGCAGCGAATGCTGGACAATCTCATCAAAGATGAAGGACAGACTCAAAGCAACAGAAACAAAGAAAAGAGCACTGGACTGTTACGTGATATCTGTCCCCCTACACGGCAGCGAATGCTGGACAATCTCATCAAAGATGAAGGAGAGACTCAAAGCAACAGAAACAAAGAAAAGAGCACTGGACTGTTACGTGATATCTGTCCCCCTACACAACAGCGAATGCTGGACAATCTCATCAAAGATAAAAGAAAGCAACAAAATGTGGTTCTACAGAAGGATGCTGAGAGTATATCATGGAACAAACATTTGAGCAACGATGAGGTTTTGGAGAGAATGGAAACGAAAAGGAAACTTATACCTTAAGATCAGGAAGAAACAGCTGAAGTTTCTGGGATACGGAATGAGAAAGGGAGTATTAGAGAATCTGATGCTCACAAGACGCATATAGGAAAAGCAGACAAGGAAAAACAGCGCGTAACATACTTGATAGGCTTAAGCAAATTGATGGCAGAGCAGGGTTTAGGATAAATACCAATACAAAATGTATTAAGAGCTACAAAAGAACATGAAGGTGGAGAGAGTTATGATCGCTTACGTCCTGAAAGGACACGGTACATAAAAGAAGAAGCGATATTACTTAAATCTATCGACTCTTTTCTCAGATTTTTGGTGATAGGTGAATTAATCTGGTACGTCTGAAACCACGCGACCATTTCTGTAAAATCATTTCACAGAAATATCGAAGTTAAATCAGATCAATTAGTGGCTATGTTATTAGGGGTCGCAGGTTCAAATTCTGCCGAATGACACATATTTTCGTTACTAAATTTCTCGTAAATAATCAGGCCGGTAGAAATTTATATATAAATATATTGTTTAATTAAAAACAGAATATCTACTCAAATACGAGTATCGATTAAAAATAATGTTAAAAAAAATTAAATATGTCTTTGTTAATTTCATTTCGTCAATCTGCAGAATTTTCCGTATATATATATATATATATATATATATATATATATATATATATATATATATATATATATATATATATATATATATATATATATGTTAAAAAAGTCTTCCTTCTTCCGCCGTGCGCCCATGGCCCGGAGGTAGAATCGCCGACTGACGCCACTTCGGTCGGGTTTCTAATCCTGGGTTAGAAGAAATCGGAGTCTAACTGTACTGATGAGCTGTAATACAGCGAAACAGATCTGTCTGCGGATGACTATATATGTATAAAATTTTGTATCATTATTGCTATCATAGGTACTCTATTAATATTGTTTATATTATTTTCATTTTTATTAAGAGTGTTATATAATAATATTATTTGAATGTAAAAATACATATATATTTTTAAAATTAGTTTTTTAATTGTAAATAATTATAATTAATTTATATTCACTTATCGTTGTATGTTGTCTTTATTATTAGGATTGTTAGTAATTTCATTACTTTTTATTATTATCTTTGTATTATTATTATTACTAATTTTCTATTATTTTTACATATCTTTATTAATTTATCTATTTTTAATTTTTATATATATTTTTATTTTTATTTATTTTATGTTTATTTCTTTATTACCACGTTATTATTTCTGCGAATATAATAACATAATACTACTATTATTATTACGATTATAATTTTTTTTTTAATCATTTCACCCCGAGCGAGGCAGAAATGCCACTGATGTGCACGGGGCTACATAACTGTAAAAAGATTAATTAGAAAAGAGTGGGGAGTACAAACTAGTTAGAAAGGAGCAATAAAAGGCTGAGAAAGCAGGTGCGATGACAGATACATAGGTGGAGAGAAAAGGAAGGTTATACGGGGGTGGGGAGAGAGCTAGAGTCCAGTGGTTAGTAGATGAGTATTGACTTTGCATTTAAATTTTTGGAGGTTGTAGCAGTCAGGAAAGCAAGAATATGGGAGCGAGTGTAGTGAGGAATGACCCGAGGGAGTGTTTGGGAAGCGAGTGGCGAAGTTCACCACTTGCGTAAGTGATTGGGAAATAGCGAAGTTCATGGTGTGAATGCCCGCTGGATCAGTAACGGCGTTTTCAAGCCACTCAGAGTGATGGGCATTGAGGTCTCCAAGTACAAATATGTAGGCGAATGCGTGATAGGAAATAGCCTTATCTATGTCGTCAGCAATGCTATCTAGTAGGGAGCAGTCAGGAGAGGAGGGAGAACGGTAAAGAAAGAATAGGTAACTAACCGAACTGAGGAGGGACAGGCGGAGACATCCGGCCTGCTCAGCCGCCATTGCCCACAGGAACCATTACTTCCGTCTATTCCGGAGACAGTTATCTGATCACAATAGGCGCCTGTTCATATCTGCTCGCAATGAGTGCAAGAGAACCCTAAATGACGCCAAACGGTTGTTTGCTGTGAGAATGCGACAGCGCATAGCTGACCGCAAGTTCCGCTCCAAGGACTATTGGAGGATCTGCAAACGAGTGCTGAACAATAGGAAATCCTCAATACCTCCTTTAATCCATGGATTTGAGGTTCTCACGTCATCTGCGGAAAAAGCTGAGTGCTTTGCCCGCAGATCCTCATCCAACTCCACATTTGACTCATCCGGAGTACACCCACCCGACTTCCCTATTAGAACTGAGGCCAAACTGCACGACGTATATATTACCCCGACAGTAGTATCCCGAGTAATTTCAAAACTCGACCCCCATTAGGCGAGTGGATACGATGGAATCCCGGTGATAGTCCTTAAGAGGTGTGCCCCTGAACTTTCCCCTGTCCTCTTTAAACTGTTTAACTACTGCCTTTCTGCTTCCTGCTTTCCTGCATGCTGGAAGTTCTCTTCAGTTGTTCCTGTATTTAAGAATTGTGGTGAACACTCGGACCCATCCAACTATCGCCCTATCAGTCTTCTACCGATATTCGGGAAAGTATTCGAGGCCATAATCAATGCTGAAATAGTTCATCATCTCACTGCCCACAGTTAATAAGAAAAACTAACAATTAATGTTTCTAGCGTAAATTCAACCCCTAATTTTTAAAATTTTAAATTACAATGCCATGCATCTAAAATAGACAGCTAGCAGCTTAAGTCAAAATTCATTGTTTTCATTAACGAAGTTGTTTTTGTAAATCTAGGCTAAAGACGCTGCGTGACGTTAAAATCTAATACGTTAAGTAAAACCCCCTTCCCCCCTTATATTTTTCTTTTCCTTTTATTTCTCTTTTTTCTTCTTTTTAATTTTTTTTTTCTTTTTCTATTTCACTTGACTTTGTCTGGATGAATTTTAACCATTCATTTTTGTATGAATTTGGTCTAAGGGGCGGTGGGAGCCACGAAATATAATATTACCAGTGGATTGGTAAAAATATCCAACTTTTGTTTCTTGATTATATATATATATATATATATATATATATATATATATATAAACTTATTTATAAATGGAACTTTGTCTGTATGTGTGTATGTGTCTGTGTGTGTGTGTCCGTTACCTATAGACTCCGAAACGGCTGAACCGATTTTCTTGAAAATTTACACAGTGGCACTATAAGCGTCTGCGAGTGTTCTTAGCTAGGTTTTGTGCTGATAAATATCGAAAATCGATAATCGAAAAAATCGGGTTATAGAAGGAGTGGTCCGATTTTAATCAAATTTGATACACTCATAGACAAAGACATAAGAAACGATATTCTGAAGTTTGAAGGTTGCAGTTCTTACAATAGTGCAGAAAATTGATAATATATATAAAAGGCAAGATGTTTCTGTGTGTATGTTTGTTTATCTGTCTGTCCTTTATACAAATCCACAATTTTTATCCGATTCTCACCAAACTTCACACAAATATTCTTTAGGCTGAGTCTGAGCTCCAGGACCATAGATTAGTTTTAAAGCTTTCATTACACCCGATCAACGCCGGGCTATACTGCTAGTATATATATATATATATATATATATATATATATATATATATGAATGATAAAATATAGCTTAAAGTATACTTTATTTATGGGTTAAAGTGTTCAATTTCAGGAATAGAGCGTACGTAAAGATAAAAATGGACATTGAGGTTAACACCCAACAGCTAGGTTTTGTTTCATGTTTAAGCGCAATCGTCAGGCCCTGACTACTGGCCTGAAAATTACATTTAAGCGTATGAAACAGACTGTCGCCGCATTCGATTATGACACTGAGTTTGTGCATATCTTCAAGGCTTGAATATGGTTAGCGCTACCAAGGGGCGCTCCAATAATATCTTACAATATCAGCAAATTTTGTGATAATGAAAAAATTCTCTGTCTCAAAATTCCCGCAATTTCCTTTTTGTGTGTAGACATTCATATATTAACCAGGCATGCGGAAGATTATAGTGAAACATCGACATCTCTTTTCAAGAGGTGAAACATTCGTTATCCCGTAATATATCTTTCATCGAAATACAGAGTGTCTATAAAGTCCGTGTGCACATTTAAAAATTTAGAACTTTATTTGTCTTTGTGATAGAAATAATCTGTAAAAACTGTTATAAAATTTGGTGTATCTAGTTTTAAGCATAGTTATTGAATAATTCTTTACCACAAAATTTACAACAATTTTTAGATAAGTAAAAAAAATATTTTCTTTTTTTCCGAATCAATTTGATTCATGGTTTCAACTGATTTTATTCCATTAGATTTTTATGGGGACATGTGAAAACAATTGTGTATGCAACCAAGTCTAGTTCATTAGAGGATTTGAAAGCTAAAATAACTAATGTGATTTAAGACGTTACTGTAAATTAGTTGGCAAATGTTTTCCGTGAACTGCAAAATCGTATTACCCTTTGTGTTGCTAATGATGGAGGACATGTGGAAACTTAAATAAAATTTAAATAAAACCTTCAGAAATATAGATTTACTTCTTTCTAATCGTTTTTACAAACTATTTCTATCGCAAATACAAATAAAGTTATAATTTTTTTAAAGTGATCATGAACTTTATGGACACTCTGTATAATAAATTGAAAATGTTGTTTTGTTTATGACTAGAACAAATAAATTTTCCCTCTAAAGATGACAAGCAATAAAAGACGTCAAAACTGAGATAATAATAAAAGCAATATTAAATGGTATTAAAAAGAAGCCGTAGAAACGAGTGTTAAGCTGTTATTAAGGTAACAAAACTTCTTTCTTTATATTCTCTTTATTTTTATTTTTATTAATTTTCTTCTATACACTTATTCCTTGAGTATATTTTATTTACAATTATATTTTAATTTTATTTTCCTTCAGTGTTTTTTCTTTGTTTATTTTTATGTTTATACTAGTAGTATAGCCCGGCGTTGCTCGGGTGTAATGAAAGCTTTAAAACTAATCCATGGTCCTGGGGCTCAGACTCAGCCTAAAGAATATTTGTGTGAAGTTTAGTGAGAATCGGATAAAAATTGTGGATTTGTATAAAGGACATACACACAGATAAACAAACACACACACAAACATCTTGCCTTATATATATATATATATATATATATATATATATATATATATATATTATTGATTTTCTGCACTATTGTAAGAACAGCAATTCAAACTTCTGAATATCGTTTCTTATGTCTTTGTCTATGAGTATATCAAATTTGTTTAAGATCGGACCACTCCTTCTATAACCCGATTTTTTCGATTATCGATTTTCGATATTTATCAGGGGTACCTCGACACAAAACCTAGCTAAGAACACTCGCAGACACTTATAGTGCAACTGTGCAAATTTTCAAGAAAATCGGTTCAGCCGCTTCGGAGTCTATAGGTAACGGACACAGACACAGACACACACACACACAGACAGAGACAAAATCATATTTATAAATAAGTTTATATATATATATATATATATATATATATATATATATATATATATATATATATATACAAATAGTATATGTTCGTGATTTCACAACATATACCCTTGTCCTAATATAATATATATAAAAGGCAAGATGTTTATCTGCCTGTATGTCTGTATTTTTTTCAGCCCTTTTATTTTAGTTTTTTGCTTCGGGTTAGGCTCTAGCTAGGTATAATTGTAGTTCTTAGAATAAGTCATACCATTTACTCAGAGGACATATTTAGCCTTCAAAATTCAGTTTACGATGAAAAACCTTATTTGATATCGATACCAAGAAATCAAAATTTGACTTACATCCATTCATTTATCTTTCAGTCTACGATTTCACTTTAACTGGAAACAACTATTGCTTTTTAGTCTTTCGTGCCAACGTCCAAAGAGTCTAAGCTCCAGACCATGGATTAGTTTTAAAGCTTTCATTTCACCCGATCAACGCCGGGCTATACTGCTAGTATATATATATATATATATATATTAGAGAAGCAATTTCTCTTTTATGCAAGTTTAATAAAAAAAATGACAGACAAGTTATGATGGTTAATTTTTTTAATATAATTTTTCATATTTCTTATGATTTCTTTCTTTTGAGGACATAAATTATATAAATATTCTCCAAATATTTTGTTTATCCGAGCGCTTTCAGAAATACTTTTAGCCATTTTTGAGGATGAGTGTTATTTTATGTATAACAGAATGTATTTGGTGTTATGTATAATATGGAGTAGTGGTATGTATTATGTACTGAACACGGTCAGCACGTTGTTAGCGTGTTCATAGTTGATGTTATTGAATGTTAAGTTTTTCGTTTTTATTAATAAGGCCTCAATTATTTTTAGTCTTTTTGCATGTGGATGATGCTATGATATTTGTGTTATCAACGAGTATTCTCTGGATAGGGTTTGGTAGGTCTCCGTGTGTGTTTAAATGAGATCGGTGTAAGAGATGTAGTGTCAGTCTTCGAGTTAGTTTCGTAGTGGTATGGCCGATATAATTATTTACGAAATTAGGATCAAGAAGGCAATTCTTTAAAGAACTTGTTGATTCGTAAATAATGTTGGTTTGTTGTAGGTTGGATCTTGCAGGTGAATTGTTGTTTTTGTTGATGAGGTTAGCTGTTTTTTAATTTAGTATAATAGATAATTAATTTAATTTTTTAAGTCAAAGGAAGTTGCATATTTTCGAATGTTGTTTCGGAGTGGAGATTCTTCTAGTTTATAATTACTATGAATTTGGTTATTGTGGAAGAAAGATATTATTATTATTATTATTATTATTATTATTATTATTATTATTATTATTATTATTATTATCAATGTGTTTACTGTTGTTATTACACAGGTTCGAAAGAAAAAGTCTAATATGGTAGTCGACCAAATAATTTGAAAATCCGTTGTTGTTTGTTTGACGTTATGGAGTTCTTTGAAGAATAGTGATCGGGAGGAAATATATACAAGATATCACCCATCATCAGTTTCATCAAACAGTGCATGTCTAAATGGAAAACAACCCTTTACCTCAATCATATAAATGGAATCTATAAGTCTGATGAAATAAACATCAAAAGAGGTATATTTCAAAGTGATTCTTTGTCTCCATTACTATTCTGCATATCATTAATAGCACTAACCAGTCAGAATAGTGATCGGGGGGAAATTTTTAATGACACAGGGTTTATATCTAAAAGGACATTATATATATATATATATATATATATATATATATATATATATATATATATATATATATGCAGAATGTATTTTTCTTGCTGACACAATATCTACATTGCATCATTCTGTATTTCTGAAATGAGGTATTGTAACTATTTACACTATTTGCAGTGTTCAGACTATTGTCCACATCTTTATTCTCATATTCACGACGGTTCAGCCATTGTACACTCCGGCCTTCTTCAGATGATATCCCCTGGAATTTCAAACGAAAGCATTTATTTAGTTCATTTATTTAGTCTTTTTTCTCGTCCTACTTCTTATACATTTTCTGGATATCTCGGTTTCAGTAATTTCTCTTTAGTAACCCAACTCTCCAAGTTTTTTTTTTTTTCAGGTATTGTTTTGACCAGGTATTAAACTCACAACTTTTGGTTTCAATTTACTAGGTTAATTCAGTCAACTTTTTTATCCACTGAGCCATCTGTCGGGAAATCTACTCAGGTCGACTAAATAAAGGGTTCGTTTCTAAATTCCAGCCTATATCAAACTGAAGAAAGCTGGAGTATACAACGGCTGAAACGGTTGCAGGTTATAAAATCATGACTCCTGGCTGGCCAATAAAAATATACAATAGGGAGTTAGTTTTCAATCACCCTGTATATCTATATATGTCTATTTCCTTATTGTAACACAAATTAAAATAGTATCGACGGACCATGGATTCGAACCCAGGAATAGATAGTTGGAGACTATCTCTGTGTGTGTACATTTTTCTTTTTCTTGAGAAGAGCTAGGAAAGAAAAAAAGAGAGGAATAAGAGCTAGGGGTTTAGCTGGCAGAGAGAGAGAGAGAGAGAGAGAGAGAGAGAGAGAGAAAACACAAGGCACTTACAAAATGACATTAATTTATACGTCAGCAATCGAAAATCAAACCAGATGAAAAATTTGCCTCGCCAAGAGGATAGAACTCTTCTTCTTTATTTCTCGTTTGTTTTTATTTTCTCTCCCTTTCTCCTCAGAGAAACGATGAAGACCGACCGAGATTAAATTATCGGCCGACTTCGAAAAGGCCCATCCACGTGATGAGAGGAATTACATTTAACGCGGGCATGTGAATGTGCAAAATCAACAACTTCTGTCTCCAAGGCTTCAGATCGACGGACATCAGCGCGAAATAACGGGTGATTTAAGTCAGATACACAAAATTGACATTAGACTTTTAGAGAAAAACAACCCAATTGCACACGAACCACGTGCCATATCAAAGCATTTTTAACAAAAAAGCAGAACTCTACCGTAGCTACTCGTCGGACCAATAAGTGTAAAAAGATACTTAACGAAGCTAAGACGTTGTTTGCTGCCAGAATGAAACAACGCATAGCATCCGCTAAGTTCGGCGCCAAAGACTACTGGCGACTCTGTAAAAGAGTACTTAACACAAGCAGGTCCACAATACCCCCACTAATCAATAATTTTGAGGTCCTCACCTCCTCAACGGACAAGGCTGAACGCTTTGCACGGAGTTTCTCGAACAATCCGAGTCTGGACCCGTCTGGGGTTTTTACACTCGACTTCTCACCTAGAACTGAGGCTCAACTGAATGACGTCCACATTACACCCTCGCTTGTCTCTAAGATAATCTCAAAACTTGACCCCCCACAAAGCGAGCGGACGGGCCGGAATCCAAATCATAGTCTTAAAGAAATGTGCCCCTAAACTCTCCTCTGTCCTTTCTAAGCTCTACAACTTCTGCCTCTCTGCTTCCTGCTTTCCTGCCTGTTGGAAATCTTCCTCTGTAGTTCCTATATTCAAAAACTCTGGAGAACCCTCGGACACCGCAAATTACCGCCCTATCAGCCTTCTTCCGATCTTTGGCAAAGTGTTCGAGGCCATTATCAACGCCGAGCTCGTTCAGCATCTCACAGAACACAGACTCCTCTCGGACAAACAGTATGGTTTCCGCTTCACCAGGTCTACTGCCGATATGCTAACGACCATCACCGAGTATATATACCAGACACTCGACAGGAATGGTGAAGCCCGAACCGTCGCCTTGGATATCTCTAAAGAGTTCGACAGAGTTTGGCATGCTGGCCTTCTATGCAAACTGCGGAGCTATGGTATAGCTGTACAATTGTTTGAACTAATCCAGTCATTCCTCTCTCACCGCACATTGAAAGTGGTATTAAAGTGACATGCCTCCCAGAGCTACCATACGAACGCGGATGTCCCTCAATGCTCTATCCTAGGTCCTACGCTCTTTCTGATCTATATTAATGATCTCCCCGATACCATAATATCCCAAGTAGGTATGTACGCCGATGACACCACAGTTTACTCTCGCCTCGATCAAAAATCTGGTGTGGGCGACAAAACTAACCTTGCAGCCGAGCTTGGAAAGGACCTCCAATCCGTAGTGGACTGGGGCAAGAAATGGCTCGTAAATTTTAATGCTTCTAAAACGAAGCTATTATCAATTAACCATCACAGACAACCACACCTACCTCCCATTAGCATAGACCAGACTTGCCTCCCAGAGAGTAAAACACTGCGCCTCCTTGGTCTCACACTTTCAGCGGACCTCAAGTGGAATGACTATATCGAATCCATTGCTAAATCCGCTGCTATGAAAGTCGGTTCTCTGTGAAGGGCCCGGAGGTTTTTTTCTGTCTGAATCTATCATGCACATTTATAAATCTACCATCCGCCCGTGCATTGAATACTGTTGCCATATCTGGTCGGGTGCCCCTGCTATTCTCCTTGGGCTTCACGACAAGGTACAGCGGAGAGTCTGTAATGTGATCGATACTGACTTGGCAGACCGCCTGCAGTCTCTCTCTCACCGGCGCGACGTGGTTTCCCTGTGTCTCTTCTATAAATACTTCCATGGCTTCTGATCCGATGAACTTAGATCACTGGTGCCCCCTAGGTTCGAATTTGCACGAGATACTAGATTAGCAACTAGATCCCACCCTTTTACAGTGAATCCGATAAAATGCAACCGCAACTTCTACTCCAATAGTTTCTTTTCTCGTACTTCCCGACTGTGGAATTCCCTTCCACATGACTGCTTCCCTGACGGAGTTTAAATGTAAGGTCAATAGACACCTCCTAACACAATAACTCGCTTCTATTCTTTCAAACACTCTTCCCATCCTCCCAACTACCTATCACCCCGCTTCTGACATTTCCTATATCTAACCACTCTTTCTATTTACCTTCCCCTATGTAGCCCCAAGCGCAATGGTGGCAGTGAAATGCCTTGCTTGAGGTGAAACAATTAAAAAAAAAAAAAAGAACACGCTCGAGATATTCGGTCCAGACCGCTAAGACGAAAATCTTTCTCCTCACGATAAAAGGCACATCCACTGCTTCTAAACAGAGAAAAAAAGGAACGGATAGCATAAAGAGACAGTGTCTGTCTTACCTCTAACGAAGAATAAACATAGTGGCCGCAGTAATTTGTGAACTTAGAAAACAGTTGTATTGTTCTTTTTTTTGTTTAGTTTTTTTTATTAATTATTTTTCCTCGTTTTAGCTGTACAAAGAGTTACGAATATAATCATTAGTTCTCACAGAGTGGCTTTTGTTGCCGTCTCTTTATTATTTTGTTCTTTTTTTCCCCTATTCATGAATTGTGCGCCCACCCCGCCTCTTCATTTGCAGTTGTCGCCGAGTGCAACACAAGACGACCGTCCACCGAGTCCTCAGCTCGCCTTGAGATCAGAAATCACAACGTGGCAGGGCGGGGGTGAGGGATTTCGTCAGAGCATCAACACCTACGATCACACGAGGACGAAACGGCAGACGACCAGCTGCAATCTCGAGTGCGGTTAACTTATGGCCAGTTAATGCACGCAACATACATATACGCAAGCCTGAGATTGAGGGCGTGGGTCTGTGAGGTCACATTATCACATGTTTAAAAATAAACAAAAATGTTATAAAATTCAGTTGCCCACTAATAATCTGATGTATACATTGTATGTCATGTCTTCCATCCATATATATATATATATATATATATATATATATATTGATATATATATATATATGTGTGTGTGTGTGTGTG
Organism: Ascarosepion bandense; assembly: GCA_037127315.1. Taxonomy (NCBI): domain Eukaryota; kingdom Metazoa; phylum Mollusca; class Cephalopoda; order Sepiida; family Sepiidae; genus Ascarosepion; species Ascarosepion bandense. Next base: position 4,404,185 of record JBBBDQ010001640.1, on the reverse strand, counting down.
TGTGTGTGTGTGTTAATGTATATTTGAGTAGCAATCTTTCATTTAAACACATTTCCTTAAAAACGACCGAATAGGAAGATTTTATTAATTTTTGATTAAATTTTTCTAGTATATTTACATTTTTTTTTCTGAAGAAAAGAGTATAAAAATGTTCCATAATTATTGATTTTCCAAGCGCTTTCAGCTACTTCACTGGTCATTTTCAAGGATTTTATGTTTACGATGTTGTTATTATGTATTTATGTTTTACTGTAACTTCATTTGTGTGTGTGTGTTTGTGTGTGTGTGTGTGTGTGTGTGTTGTCGAAAAGGAAAGTTCTTTAAAGCTAGCATTTGATGCGCGCGAATGAGCATCGCGTGAAGCTCTGTTAATTTTTTTCAACTGTCGAACCGCTATTTCCACTGTCAAATAATATAAGGTTGATGATAAAAGAAAATTGTTTGATATAAACATAAATGTAAATTTGATATTGTGATTTAAATATTATTTTTGTATTTTCAAACAAAATTTGTTTTAAAGGTTCTTGTAAATTATGGCTAATAAATGTTTTTATGCACTATTATTATTAGAAATGTGGCATGTAAGGCGTCTACTCAGAGAAGTCGTAGTATGGCCAACATAGGTAGTTGATTTATGACAAGATACACAAACTTATACAGGCTTTGAAATTCATACAGTATATTAGTTTAAATTTGATGGGGTTATTTAGATTAGAAACAAGGTTCGCAGTCGCGAGAACGTTCGTGGAGAGAGATTGTTTACATCACGTGACGCAGAAAGCGACAGATTTTTTTAAATATTTGTAAACGTACGTTTCTAATTTAAATTTTAAAATCATTTATTTCTGATGAAGGACCGAGGACGGTCTGAAATATCAAATATAATAATAGAAATAAACAAATGCTGTCAAAAAAATACATTTTTAAACTTACAACTCTTTAGTAGTTTTTCCTATATATATATATATATATATATAGAAAGAGAGAGAGAGAGAGAAAGAGAGAGGGAGAGAGAAAGAGACTTAGATACCGAATGACAGTAATAGTTAAACAGATAAACAAATTTAGATTGACTTATTAAATAGATTTTTTAGATATATAGATTTTCTATCCCACTTTTTTTATTTAAAACCTAAAAGTCTTTTAAGTAAAAGTAAATACAATGGCGCTGAGAAAAACACTACTTCTTTTCTCTTAATAGCATTTGTTTTTTTCTGTTGGTTTTTAGTAAATCAGGACTCTAATGGCTCTCATTCATCAGTACTCACCATTTCATAGCAGATGTCATCTAGAAAGTCTTTCATTTGCTATATTCCTCTATTTAATGCGTTTCAATGGTGAATAAATGATAGCCCCGACTGTGTCAATGCTTATGCTTTCAACAGAAAACCAGGAAATGAAAAATAATGTCTTGGCAATATCCTAAGTTCTAATGCCATTAAATAGGAAGCTTTAACGTGCGGTTCATCGGTAGACCACAGGTCTGATATTATTTTCATAGAGTGTAGCCTGAACTTTGATTCCGAGTTCGAATTCCAGTCGAATTCCTTGCATTCACTTACGCGCAACCCTTGGGAAAGGTATTAATCCGTCTCTTCCCTCCAGTTATGGGTTAAATAATAGGACAGATTGGGTTCTATAGCCTTGGTCGGCCACCAGTCTACCGCAGAAAGCAATGGCAACCTACTGCGGAATAATCTTCTGCCCAGTCAGTCATGTCTCTTTCGAGACATGATCGCCCAAGCGTGTATCACGTATGGCACTTAACTGACTGACTATCCAATTTACCGCAGAAATTCATGGATAATCTTCTGCTCAGTCATATTTTTTAATGAATTTACCCCAATCAAGGTGATAATGCCATTAAGATCAAAAAACTTCTTCTTCTTCTTCTTCTTCTTCTTCTTCTTCTATGTGCCGTGTTCCTTCAGGACGTGGGCGATCATGGCTTTCCACGTCTCCCTATCCCTGATGGCTCTTAGCACACTTTCTCTTATTATCCCACCCAAGTCCCCCTCTGACATCCACCTGCTCATTATCGCCCAAGCGTGTATCACGTATGGCACTTAACTCACCAAAAATAATAGTTCAAATCATGATTATGGATTCTAATGGTCATAAAGTGGGGAATCAGTTTTATACTGTTATGAAGTAATAAACTGATCCCCCACTAATTACTACTTAATAATATAACACATTTCTTCCCCAACTACCTATAAGTCAAATAATAGAAGAGACTGGGTTCGATGGCCTTGGATAGCAACCAGTCTACCGCAGAAATCAATGGCAACCTACTGCGGGATAATCTTCTGCCCAGTCAGTCATGTCTCATTCGGGACATGGTCACCCAAGCGTGTATCACGTATGGCACTTAACTGACTGACTATCCAATTTATATTGCCGTAGGTAGGTTCGTCTATCGAGCGGTTCATACTCCTCCTCGGTCTCTTGTTTCCTGTTTAAGAATGGGTTTCCGGTTCCGTCTAAACTCTATTTTAACTATGCAATTCTAACATCTATGACTAAGCTCTGAAATTTTATGAACTATTTATTTTTAATTTTACTTTTTAACTTTATTTTTTTAATAGCAGTAGATAAGTTCAAATATCGCCCGGTTTACGCTCGTCCCTAGACTTTTGAACAGCAGTAGAGGTTCACACCTTGTTTACAGATTAATATTAAGTTTCCAGTCCCTTTTAAAGTCTACTCATTCTCTTTCACTCCCAGAAGGATGCTGCGAACATCATGGATCATGGATCGAGCATGTGAGCAACGATGAGGTTTTAGAAAGGATGGAAACGAAAAGGAAATTAATACTGAACATAAGGAAGAGAGAGCTGGAGTTTTGGGGACATGAGGAAGGAAGGCTTGAAGAATCTGATAATCACAGGTCAGATAGAAGGAAAAAGAGACAGGGGAAAGCAGTGGATAACATATGTGAAAGACCTGTGCAGGTGGATGTCAGAGGTTGGCTTGGGTAGGATAATGAGAGAAAGTGTGCTACGAACCACCAGGGATAAGGAGACGTGGAAAGCCATGATCGCCTACGTTCTGAAGGAACATGGCACATAGAAGAAGAAGAAGAAGAAGAAGAAGAAGAAGCTTCTTGATCTTAGTGGCATTATCACCTTGATTGGGGTAAATTCATAAAAAATATGATTATTATTCAATACTGAATTAAGTATATTGAGAAAAGTCTTCTGCTGAAGGATGTGCGTTGTGGTGCATTGGCTATCGGATCGGAACAAGAAATCGGGGAGCCGAGTTCGAATTCCAGCTGAATTCATTGCATTCACTTACGCGCAAATACCCTTGAGAAAGGTATTAATCCGCCTATTCCTTCCAGTTATGGGTTAAATAACAGGACAGATTGGGTTCTATAGCCTTGGTCGGCAACCAGTCTACCGCAGAATGCAATGGCAACCTACTGCGGGATAAACTTCTGCCCAGTCAGTCATGTCTCTTTCGAGACATGATCGCCCAAGCGTGTATCACGTATGGCACTCAACTGACTGACTTCTGCTGAAAAATAATAGTTTTCTAAAATACATTTTTTACTTCACTATTGGAACAAAGATTTATTCGTTTCAGTTTATTAAGTGCCATACGCGATACACGTCTGGGAGATTATCTCTCTTTTGATTCATGACAGACTAGTCAGAAGATCTTCCCGCAGTAGGCTGCCATATATTTCTATGGTAGGTGAGGGAGAAGAGATGGATTCATACCTTCCCCAAAGTTATTTGTGCTTAATTAAATGCAATGAACATGACTGGATTTCGAACTCAGCCCTCTGAATTCTTATTCCGAGTTGAAATGCATCACACGACAACATACATTCACTCATTTTTCATAAGGTATAAGAAGATATACTAAGAATTACTGTATCTCATGTACGATAAAATATGATGGACACTCCCGTTCATGTATGAGGGTCCAACAGTTCAGTTCTTAGAGCCGAACAGCAAGACGATTTACACATGTTTTGAATATTAAAATGGCGGCTCGTGCAGAATCAACCACACTTTTCGGGAGAAATGAATAAGGAAAATTAGTGCGCATAGTGTGCCACGCGGTCCCCAAACAGTCCGCTTCGAATTTTGAATTCAGAGTTGTCCTTCTAGTAGACTGGTTGCCAACCAAGACTTTAAAGAAGAGTCAGTTCTCCTATTTAACTTATAGCTTGGGAAGAAGAGATAGATTTTCTGCCACTCCCAAGTGTATTTGCGCATAAGTGAATGCAACAGACTCGACTGAAATTCGAACCAAACTCCCCGATTTCGCACTTGAAGATGCTATTCATTACACCACCCGCACAAGATTATATACAATTGCCTAAATTACGTATTAGTGCCTACTTACTGCAAAATTCGAGCTATTTAAGCAGATGAAAAGCATCCATCTTTTATGTAATACATATTGACAGTAGTTAGAAGATATATGCAAGAAAAACTATCGAAAAATGTTTTGAGTATCTTTTCGGCTCGAATTGAGGTTTCCTAACTTTGTAAACACATAACTCAAAAGCTTCATTACTGCAATGAATATGAACATAATATTTTGATTTGGAGTTTTGTTAAATGGCATATCAACCCCTGTGGGTTATTTAATGCCAAAAAGTTGGGTTTTCAGATATGTTTTTAATGTTCGGTTATAGTCAGAAGGTTGATTTAGACAGATTTTGAAGAAAAAAAAATATTTGTATTTTAGAAAACTGAAGATGTCTTCTAGTTTTGTATCCAAAAATGTATTGCTGGTCATAATTCTTTTCTTCAAAAATGTATAATGGCAATAATCTTTATTTTTTTCCTTCAAAAGTGTGTTGTATTAATATTTTTCCCTTCAAAAATGTATGTTTTTTTTTATAAAAGTTTATTTTTATGTATATATTTCTATAAAAGTCTATTTTTATACTTTCATAGTGTTTTGATCACTGTTTCGGGGTTAACTATTTGCCCATAGTTTGGACCCTAACAGGTGCTACCACTCATGGTCAGGGTGGTCTGTGAACAACAGCAATTATGAGATGGATCCATGCTCCTCACAACCTCTCCATGAGAGGCCTTGCTGCCGGATGCAGTTTACCGTCGTGCCCAGGATCACTGAACATAATAAAATAATATGGACATAATAAAATAATATAGGCATAAGAAGATAATATCGAGAGAATAAAAACAATGTAATAACGGAACGAAGGGTGAGAAAAATAAAAAATGCAAGAAAAATCGAAAAAAGTCAGTTTCATGCTTGAACACGTTTTTCAAGGCTGGAGACTGCGTTCAATCAGAAAACAGGCTGTCGCCGCTGGCTGTTGTCCTTAGCGTTCACTTTTATATTTACATACGCTCTTTTATAGCAAATCTTGAAGCCAAAATGGCTACAATTGAAAAGAAGAAAAAGAGAGAAAAGGTGAAGGAATGAGTGTAAAATAAAAAGTAAATAAATAAATAAATAAAAGACGCAAAGGACAAATAACACCGACACTCTACATGTACGCACACTCGCACACACACGCACGCACACACACAACACACAAACATGCGAACAGTCAGTTAGTAAAGTGTTATACGTGATACACGCTTTGGATGATCATGTATCGAAAAAAGGTTGTCCCGTAATAGGTTGCCACTGCGGTAGACTGATTACCAGCCAAGGCTATAGAACCCAATCTGTCCTATTATTTAACCCATAACTGGAGAGAAGAGACGGATTAATACCTTTCCCAAGGATATTTACGCGTAAGTGAATGCAACGAATTCAACTGGAATTCGAACTCGGCTCCCCGATTTCTCGTTAAGAGCCGATATCCACTGTACCACAACACGAATCCTCACATGCAGACATTTGTACTTAAAAAAAAAACCTTGCACGGTTGAAAAGCGCACATAAAAAACTAAAATGAAATTCGAAAATGTATAAGCTGATACCACTGACGAATAGACGGAGTGATTCCCGAAGAGTACATCCACGAAACTCTGGAGTTGCGATGCTAAAAGTAATATCAATCAGCTAAGTGATAAGACTTTTACATGTATTCATTATATATATATATATATATATATATATATATATATATATATATATATATATATAAAGTTTGCGATGGCTAAATTGTCGTCTAAATTACGCAATAATGAAAATAATACTGACATCTCATCAATAGATCTATTTACCAATACTACACAAAAATATCTTGAAATATTAAGAAGTAAATTTATTCAATAAAATCGCCACTAGCTTCGACCACGGCCTCCAGACGACTTTTTCAGAATCTTCTGCATCACTTTTGAACATTTCACTACAAAAATGCATTGTTGATAGTTTTACAATAAAATTATATTTTTATACTTTCGCAGTCTTTGATTTTTGTTTGCAGGTTCGCTATTTGCCTACACGTTAGACCCATAACATGTGCCACCACCCCGGGTCAGGGCGGACCTAGGAACAACATAATTGTTCCATGCTCCTCAAAACCTCTAGCCTTCAAGTCAGAGGTGTTGCTGCTAGGTGTAGCTTATCAGCATACCCAGAATTAATAGCGGTCATAGTCTGCGAGGCAAATTTTTTAACTCTTGATCGCGTCTCTAATAGTGAAGACAGAAAAGAAACGCCTGAATACATATTTGATACTGTATATATTGTCCTGTTCAATGGCATTCAGTTCGTTGTGTGACGCCGTTGCGTCATGGTGCGCATTTTTCACGGGCACGACACCCGATAGACTTATAAAACAGCGACCAGGGGCTAATTCATACTGATATTTGACCAAGCTAAATCGAATTTTATTCGTTAAAATATTGTGTGAGTTTGCTCGTATTAAAAACAAAGCATTTGCTGAAACAGGAAAAAACTATTTGAATACAAAAGCTTACCCAATACAAGGCTGAAGAATCACTCGGTGTGGAAGGATCACTGTTTAAACTGTAATGATGAGGTGTATGATATGAAGGAAAGAAAAAGTGATAGATGAAGATTATGATGATAAGGAGAATAGATAAGTTTTGACTCTTGACGTGAAGAGTAACAATTGCAAGTGTTCTAGAAAACATATATACGCAGGAGTTGCTTCAATTAAAGGGATAGAAAATGTATAATGTATAATGTTTTCATTAAAGGTCATAAGTTGTAATTACTGAAAATATACTGTACTACACGTACGATTGAAAATATAGCAATCTATACTTGAGAGAAATCGGAAAGCTGAGTTCAAATCCCGGTCGAATTCGTTGCATTCACTTACGCGCAAATACCATTAGATAAGATATTAATCCGTCTTTTCCTTCCAGCTATGGATTAAATTTCTGGAGAGATTGAGTTCTATAGACTTGATTGGCAATCAGTCTACCGCAGAAAGTAATGGCAGCCAACTGCGGGAAAATCTTCTGCTCAGTCAGTCATGCCACTTTCGAGACATGATCACCAAAGCCTATATCACATATGGTACTTAACTGTCTAACTGATATTACAGACGCTGTTGGAGATGTTTTGAATGATGTCTTCCATGCAGTACTATAAAAAAGAGGTCATTAATTTCCATGCGAATATTACACTTGAAGAAGGTCGTAGAATCGATCGGCCGAAACAATGCTGACTCAATTTGGATAGAAAACGAATGAGTTTAATTATCCTAAAAAACCTGAGTTTGTTTGATCAAGATTTATGTCCCCTGATACAGTTTGAATGTACAGATAATATAATGATCAGGGACTTGGAACGCGAATTCGGCAAGCCGAGTTCGAATTCCAGTTAGGTTTATCGCATTCACTAAGAAAGATATAATTCCCTCTTTCTTATCTGCCGACTATGAGTAAAATAGAGGCGTAGATAGGGTCCTCTAGCCGTGGATAGCGACCAGCTTATGAGAAGGACAACACTGAATTATATATATGTATCCATGGTGAGTCTAAGGCTATATCGTGTTGAATGCACCGGCTCCCGTCCGATCACCGAAGTTAAACAATATCGAGCCTGGTCAGTAATTACATGGGTGACCATTTGGGAATACCAGGTGCTGTAAACGTAAGGACAAAGAATGGTCCACCGGTCCTCCAGGTTTGGGGGTTGGGTGCAGGGCTAATAACTCTGCCCCGTAAAAAACAGTTTCTTACAGAAACAGCAGCAAAAAGTTGCTGCCCTATGCACCATTGGGTGTGATGGATAAATGATGAAGTATATGCTATGCAGTTGTGGAAAGAACTGCGATCGATGAAGTGAGGTGAGAGTTATAGAGTTTCGAATTTACAAGCGGTTTTGCCAGAATAAAACAACAAATTGTAAATAAAATTAAGTCATCTTTAAAATCTGCTTAGAATTGTTAAATAATGGAAAGAAACTTTTTTTAATTGTATCTATTTTAGCTGGAGAATGCTTCCGAGTAAAATAAAAGAAAGACATAATTTTGAAATTAAAAGTCAAGAATGCACTTTTGCGTTTATTGTTTCTGACAAAACGACTCACTTTACGATTCTACTTTTTAAATTAGGACTGACATTTCATTGAAACGCTGACACCACATGACAAATAGTCAAAGTTAATTTAGACAAAATATTTATTGCTTATTTTCTTTTCCTTTCCAGCTATTTCACGAGATAAATGCTTATTTTCATTAATAGAATGGAGTTACCAATTTTAACAGAAAGGGGTTACTAGTTGTAACGCAAGGGGTTACCAATCATAATAGAGGTGGCGTTACCAGTTGTAACGGGAGAAATTTCGAATTGTAACAGAAATGGGGTTATTTGTTGTAATAGAAAATATTACCAATTGTAACAGAAATTCGTTACTAGTTGTAACGCAAGTGGGTTTTCAGCTATAACGGAAGAGGTTTGCTAATAGTAACAGAAAGGGGTTACTAGTTGTAACGCAAGGGGTTACCAATCATAATAGAGGTAGCGTTACCAGTTGTAACGAAAGGAATTTCGAATTGTAACAGAAATGGGGTTATTTGTTGTAATGGAAGAATGTTACCAATTGTAACAGAAATTCGTTACTAGTTGTAACGCAAGTGGGTTTCCAGCTATAACGGAAGAGGTTTGCTAATAGTAACAGAAAGGGGTTACTAGTTGTAATGCAAGTGGGCTATCAGCTGTAACGGAACAGAGTTACTAATTGTAACGGAAGTGAGTCAGCTGTAACAGAAGGTGGTTACTAGACGTAATGGAATGGGAGTTAGAAGTTGTAACGACAGACTTTGAATTTTTTAATATAATGATATACAGAAGAAAATACCTCAGATAAATAGAGAAACATACATTTATGATATTAGCTCTATTCTGTGTGTGTGTGTGTGTGTGTGTGTGTGTGTAAGATTATAAGGCCGCTTTGTCCAGGGAAAGAAGTCTCTCCGGATGGGAAACGAGAAACGTCTTGTCACTATAACATCTGTTTGAAGAGAAATAATAAGAGAAAGAGAGTTCCTTCCATTTATATCGCTTCATACAACGCCACCCAGCGATGTTGAGTCCCGTAGCAGAACATATCACAATATTGTTACTTTCGCATAATTGTGTCGGCCTGTTTTATGAAAAATAAGAAACTACCATTTTTAGGAAATCAGTCAGTTTACTGCCATACATGAAACACGCTTGGGCGATCATATCTCGAAAGAGACATGACTGACTGGGCAGAATATTATCCCGCAGTAGGTTGCCATTGCTTTCTGTGGTAGACTGGTTGCCAACCCAATCTATCCTGTTATTTGACCCATAACTGGAAGGAAGAGACGGATTAATACCTTTCCCAAGGGTATTTGCGCGTAAGTGAATGCAATGAATTCAACTGGAATTCGAACTCGGCTCCCCGATTTCTCGTTCCGAGCCGATATCCACTGCACCACAACGCACATCATTTAGGAAATAAATAACTATAAAGATCTTGGCGGCAATTTTTTATGGGCAACACCATTTTAGTTTCGATCAGGTACTTTGCAGTACAACCGTAGCTAAACGACACCTCAACGCACAGTATCCTAAAAGTACTTCAAAAAACAAACCGTATTGTACGCTGCTATATGTTTAGGGTGGATTTTTAAATACCCGTACATACAACTTTAGTTTAGATTCAATATTTGTATTAACGATACATTGAAATCTTCGGCGATTTTAGGTGGCGGCGAAGCAAAAAATTGGAAGTCCATTCGAAAGGTGAGAAGCGCAAGAAAAGAAACAGAATAAAACTTAGGTTGCATCTACCTATTTCAACAATAAAACAATGAGACCTAAAAGCCAATCTAGCAGTACGAATAATAAAGTCAAGATTACGTGGGTTTTAATTGTAATTATGAATCAGTTAGTATTTGTCTATATTTCTGAGATGAGGTAGTATTTACAGTATTTACATTATTCCTACTATTGTCCTCATCTTTGTTGCCATTTGTACGACGTTTCGGCCGTTGTACGCTCCGACCTTCTTCAGGTGCTAGGAATTTCGAACTGAACCTTTTATTACAATCACTGGGGTATATCATCCTCATTCTTTGCGTAAAGCCTCGATTGGAAGTTATGAGTTACCTTCCTCTAACCCTGCAAGTTACTTGTTCACCACTGTCGTAGCCTGGTATTGAACTCACAACTCTAAGAGTCAAGTCAAGAACTAACCAACGTCTATATCCACTGGGCTATGTGTCCTTAAGTATTGTAATAAAGGGTTCGGTTCGAAAAAGGCCTGAAGAAGGCCGAAGCGTACAATGGTCGAAACGTCGTACAAATGGCAACAAGGATGAAGACAATAGTGCAGGGGGTTACGTAAGAGTGAATAGATTGGAAAAGAGAAAGCCGGAAACCACGTCCTAAACAGGGAACAAGGGATTAGCCTCTACACATGTTCAATAGACGTGGGTGGAGTGTGAACCGAGCGATAGTTCAGTCTATCTACTCCAATTAAATACTGTATTAATCAGTTGTTTGTTTTTATTTTTCCCTATTTGAATAACAAATATCGATATTATAATTTTGGTCGAGAGAATATGTAGTTTTGGTAATTGTTTCATGGAAGGTTTTTAAATAAATGCGAATTTATGGTGAAAGAAAATGGATAAGTAAGAAATGTAGCGTCAGGATTTGCAAGATTTCTCACTATACCAGTTATGACTAAATAGTGAGTTCAATCCCCACTGTTTCTTCAATACTTTCTACTTTGTGTCACATCTAAGCTACAATTAGCAGGTCACATGGTGTAATGGTTAGCACCTGTTACAAATGAGTACTGAGTTCGATCCTCACTAGGTACCCCATACTCTCGGCCTTGTGCCACATCTAAGCGGCTCTTAGAAAATCAACTAAGCTACACTTAGTAAACAACAAAAGAATAGGTGAGTCAGTGAAAGCAACTAGCTAAGGAGAGTGACGAGGACAATAAAAACTAGGATCACCTCTTCCCGAAATTTCCTGAACCCTGACATACTGAATATGATGCACGCATATTCTTAAGTATCTGAGGGAATGTGGGGGACATTCATGACTTTGAGAAAATTTTCCGACCCTCACAAGCTTTTATCACGCTATTTATTAATTTAGCACTTTTTGACTCGTTAAGTAATTTTTCGATTACCCCCCCCCCCACACACACACACCACATTTTTAATATCCCGATTATTATATATGAAAAAAATACCAACCCCTCAGCAAATTAAGATTTCTCTCTTTACAACAAAGGGTAAATATTTTGTTATTTGTAAAATCGGCGCTTTGCGCAAAATCTCAATAATAGTTCGATATGCAGAAAGTATATTCGTGTTTGTTGAGGATATAAAAAGGAAATATTTTTTAAACGGTGTGACAAAATGACGTACTTATAACTTCCGGAACTGGGTTTTTTCTTTGCTTTTATGATTAGAGAGTGAATGCTTTACAGTCAAAATTTAGAAGGTTCCTGCCAAAGAAGAGGTTTTGCATCCACAGCGTGTTTCTGACTAAATGCTTGATTTGGTGAGTTTAAATACCTGTTTGTTGTTTTGTTTTTAAACTGAAACTTTAACATCGAAACTTAGTTCATTCAAATTTTATCCCTTCCCTTTTATCTTACGTCAAATTGTTTTAAGTAATTTTATTGCAGAAGACATTAAAGTAAGTATATTCATTTATTATATCTTTTTTGATGTAATTTTCACAATTTTATATTTATGTTAAACAAGATTTAGAAAATTAGATTTAGAAAATAAGTAAAGAATTTTGTGTTTTAAAGTTAATTTCTTTTTATTTCTATTGGTTTCTTTTTTATAACGTGAACGATTTCGACAATTTTTTTTTTTTCAAGCATGATTTGAGCTTTTATTTCGTACAGGTGACTAAGTTTTTCTATTGTAGAATTTAGAAATGACCAGTCTTGGCATTTATAAAATGGTTTTCTTGTTCTTTGTAGATATTTACTTAGTTTTTACATTTCTGTTTAAATTTATAGGATGCGGAGCAAATATTTACATTATATACGATCTAACTAATATCTCCATCTTTGCTATTAACAACAATAAATTTTTATTAAATAAAGATGCTTTAGGAATTTTAAAATGTTGAGTTCAATATCAGTATTTTTTTTTTCATCTGTCCGTTTTCTGAATGGAAATTCAAAACTATTTCATGACAATTTTGCCCTCGATTTGGCGTATTAAAAAATTTTTTTAAGCTTCATGAAAAAAAAGTATTGATAAATTAGTTATTAAAACGCAAACGAATTTATTGAAAATATCACACAACGCCTTTCATTAACCTTTTATTAGCCAAATTATAAATTTGGCGTTTGAAGTTAAATTTTCTAAATGACCGATAGAATTCAGCACATCTAAACTTATTTGTAATAGAACTTTCTGTGTGTCCGTTACCTATAGACTCCGAAACGCATGAACCGATTTTCTTGAAAATTTACACAGTTGTGCTATAAGCGTCTGCGAGAGTTCTTAGCTAGGTTTTGTGTCGAGGTACCCCCGATAAATATCGATAATCGAACAAATCGGGTTATAGAACGGGTGGTCCGATTTTAATCAAATTTAATACACTCATAGACAAAGACATAACAAACGATATTCAGAAGTTTCAAGGTTGTAGTTCTTACAATAGTGCATAAAATCGATAATATATATATTTGTATAAAAGGCAAGATGTTTGTGTGCGTATGTGTGTCTGCTTATCTGCCAGCATGTTTGTATTTTTTTCAGCTTTTTTATTTTAGTTTTTGCTTCGGGTTTGGCTCTAAGTAGGTATAATTGTATAATCAGCCATGATACCATTTACTCAGAGGACTTATTTAGCCTTCAAAATTCAGCTTACGATGAAAAACCTTATTTGATATCGATACCAGAAAATCAAAATTTGACTTACATCCATTCATTTTTCTTTCAGTCTACGATTTCGCTTTAACTGGAAACAACTATTGCTTTTTAGTCTTTCGTGCCAACATCCAAAGAGTCTGAGCTCCAGGACCATGGATTAGTTATAAAGCTTTCATTGCACCAGAGCAACGCCGGGCTATACTGCTAGTTGAATATAACTTTGACCCAAGATCAAATAGCCGAAAATATAGAAATTAGATGACGTCGCATACAACACGCTTTATCATTTTTTTTTTTAGATATTGAAAGTTATGCACGGAATACTGTTGCTATATCTAACCAGGCGCTTCTGCTGTTCATCTCGGTGTTCTCGTCAGAGAAGGGCCAGCAAAACAGCCCCTTAATTGCGCCCCACTTTCTTGCATATTAAAGGACACACAAAAGCAATATTGACGAAGTTCTATGCCATTTTGCTCGTCCTATATTGAAATGTTGAACAATTTTCTTACAAATGAAGAAACTCAGAGCAAACAGAAATGTGGTTTTAAAGATGGAAACAGAATATGTGATCAAAAAGGAACGCTCAAAATAAAAATGGAAACTAAAAAGAACGCTTAAGCTTAAATTCAGAAAGAGACTTCTGGAACACATAACGAAAAAAGACGGCTAGAAGAATTTAACGCTCACAGAACATATATTGACGGGAGCTGAAGAAAACGTTGAGTAAACTGCAGGATGAGTGTGTGAAGACAGAACGAGCAAATAGAAGGATAGTGAAGAATTCAACTGTTTAGTATATTGCTACAAAGAGTAAGAAGTTTTTGAGAACCATGATCGTGTCATTCTGAAGGAAAAAGGCCAATAAAATACATTTCGTTAAGGACTGTACTTTGAGGAATCTTTTCAGATGACCATTACATTTTTCAGTCTATCTTTAACGCCAACGCATCGCCTATGAACACCTTCCATGTTAGCTTTGCATTCTGTCAATATTAAAACGATTTGCTTCTAGAAGCTGTAAGGTTTATTAACATTGTACATTGTGATGAAGCAATGTTATATCATCTGAACGACAAACACGTCGTATTCAAGGTTTTCTTTGTGTGTTTAATAGAATAGAATAAACGACGGAGGAAGAAAATGAGGAAATTGAAAAAAGAAATCAGTATGCGAGAGGAACCGACATAGGTAAAAAGTGAGAGGAAAAAAAGGCGCCGTTAAATTTATCAGCATATCTTAGAAATGGTTGAATAAATGAGAGATACAGAGACACAAAGAGCGGAAGAGAGAGAAACACACATAAAGACACAAAGAGAGGAAGAGTGAGAGATGGACAAACACGAAGAGAGAGACGGACAGACACAGAGAGAGAGAGACCCAAACACACAGACAGAAAAAGAGAGAGAGCGAGACCCACAGGCAGAGAAAGACACATTTACAGACAGAGGAAGAGAGAGAGGGACGCACACAGAAAGAGAGACACACACATACACAGAGGAAAAGAGAGGAAGAGAGAGACACGCACTGACAGAGGAAGAGAGAGACACGCACTGACAGAGGAAGAGAGAGACACGCACTGACAGAGGAAGAGAGAGACAGGCAAAGACAGAGGAAGAGAGAGTGTAGTCAAAGAAAAGACAAGAAAAACAGAATAAGTAAGATCGAGAAACATGAAAAATAATTAAGACGATAAAGAGTAGTGTCTATAATTTGCGTTTATCATTTAAACTATTGAACTATTCTGTCACAGATGTTTCACATGATTTTATGTGAATGAGGGTGAAAATTAACCAAAAAAAAGGAAGCGGAAAAAATCAATGAAAAGATGAAGAAAATCTTGCGAAATAAGAAAAAAATGAAGCATTTGTATGGAGAAAGGAAATTAAAAAACAATGAAAGAAAGTACGAAATGTCGGTGAAAAAAAATAAAAGGAAAGAGGCAGAAGTTGATTAAGAGTGCGTGAAAGAAACAGAAAAGAAAAAATAAATAAAAACGAAAGATTTGTTTTTGTTAAGCAACATATCAACACGTAAATGTAAATATGAAAATTCAAACTATAATTCAAAACAAGGGCATTAATGAAGATTATTTTATCGCTTAAATATAACTTGAAAATGGCGTGTGGTCTTGCCATGAATTCCGAGATAAAACAGCCCACAAACTTCCATTTAACTAGCGTTTATGAACTGTAGAAAAAAATTACTAGTTAAAAAGACCAAGTTTATTCAATTTGTATTCATTTTTATTTTTAGTTTCTCGTGTTTCTCTTTCAAGTAATCATTTTTTTAAATTATTTTATTTTATACAGACACGAGTTTCTAATTTGTTTTCTATTCTTGGGTCAAATTTTGCAGTTATCCGCCCCACCACAAAAATACACCTAGTACACGAAAGAAATATAAGACTTCACATGATAATACAGACGGGCGTTAAAATAATGATTTCGCTTAGAGAGAATTAATAAAAAAACTTATAAGTGCAGAAAACCGGTATATGAGATTCATGCAAACTTTCTTAGCATCATCTTTTGCACAAAGCTAAGAAAATCTTAAAAAAATTTAAGTTAACTCTTTAATGTCTAAATACATCATTAAAACGAGGTTATTGCAACTTTGTACACTAACAGTTTATTCAAATGCCGAAAATTTGTAACAATGATTTTCCCTTAAACCCCACCAAAAAAAAAAATAGAAGTTTTTACTTCCCTCACGATTTTTTTTATTAAGATGCAGCCTTGAGCCACAATTATTTTCGCTTTAGATTATAACAGACCTGTTTTTTCATCCAGTAAAGGGCTTACGGCCTATCACGTTGAATACACAGGTTCTCGCTCGATCACCGAAGTTAAGCAACGTTGAAACTGGTCAGTACTTAGATGAGTGACCGCTTCGGAATACCAGGTGCTGTAAGCGTATAGTGACGAATGTGTGTTGTGGTGCAGTGGGTATCGGCTCGGAAAGAGAAATCGGTGAGCCGAGTTCAAATTCCAGTTGAATACCCTGCATTCACTTAAGCACAGCACTGGTATCCTTGGGAAAGGTATTCATCCGTCTCTTCCCTCCAGTTATGGGTTAAATAACAAGGGTAGGACTTGGGGACCCTGCCCTAAAAAACATCCCAATGAATCTTGATACTCGAAAAGAAAAATGTATTACTAGACACAAACTTGTATAAAAAAAAAAAACAGCAATAAATTGTTGAAAGAAAAAGGTATTACCAGCAACAAATGAAGTTTAGTTGGCGATAAATGACCCCCGCCGAGGTTGATTTGCCATAAAAACAAACAACCAATCATCCAAAACAAATATTTGGCAGAAACTATTTTTTTTTTTTTTTGATTAAGAGAAAAAAGTGTTTAAACTAAGCGTCGTTGACTTGCGTTATCTTGTGCGAAATCTACTTGCTTAGTTTCTGAATTGTTTTTGAGGATTGTGAATGACGTATTAGCATCCAATCATGGCACAAGCAATAAATGTATTTAAAATTTTCTTAGTGTAGTGCGAAAGTTTTTTGGACTTGGACCATACGAGTAGTGGCTGGAATATTCTCGGTACAACCTGCTATACTCAAATTCTGACCAAATAACAACGCATTACAATTTGTATTGAAACCTAACTGAGAACTTTTTAGTACTCTCTCTTACAAGTAAAATTCTTTAACCATAATGAAATAAGGTAGATGGTTATAAATAAAATTTTCACAAAATTTACCGAAATAAGCAAGTCTAAGCTTAGTGGCTCACAATCAATTGGCTGGTATTTCAATAATAAATTACAGTAATAATATTCTCGGAGACGGTGGGTTGCTCAGTCGGCTTTAGCAGCATGCCTATTTCAAATCGACTGTCTTCAAATCACGGGCCCAATTCTGCTAATTTCATTTTCCACCGCGGTTTCAATGAAAAGGCACAAAACCGGGGAGGTAAAGGTAGCTAGGAGGACTCAATTTTCCCTCTATTTATAATTCTTACTTGCTTGAAATGAAAATAATATCAGTTATTCATTTTAACCGAGTCTCAGGCCCTTCACTACCGAGAGGGAGAGAACTTACTCTCTTTTATTGCTTGCCTTTCAGTACCAAAAGCTCAGGTAGCCCAAAACAGTAAATTATCACAGTCCAGTTTGACCTAGGGTCATGACAAGATTCTATTAATTATACTCCGATTCGCTTGCACCACTGCTTTGGGATGATTAACTCTAAAATACAATCGCCCGTTAATTAATGCGCCCCGACCGTTTATTTCCACTTCAGTCTATTTTATTATAATTTATGTTGTATATGATTTGTAATAATACTACAACAATCCATTCTACATTCCTACCAAGTACTTTTCTGTATTTTACAAGTAACCAACATCACCGGAGGCATGTAACCAACTGGACCAGTTAGACGACATTTCAACCAAGAACTTCGATACTCCATAATTAGAAGTTAGGACCCTGGTCCTTAAGCAACGATATACCACTGGTGGGTTAGTTGCCCATCTCTCTTTGGCCAGTTTCATGGTGTTGCTCTCTCAACGCTCATGTAATGATAGATCAGCGGAAAGATGTGTCGACGGAATTATCAGTAACAAAAAAAGTAACTGGGTCCTAACCACTAATTATGGAGTGTCGAAGTTCTTCGTCGAAACGTTGTGACTAGACGAAAAATCGTCGGTATAAATGGAAGAAAGAATCAACGACAAAACCTTTTTTTTTTTTTTTGTTTTTAATTCAACTTTTTTAACCACTGTATTGACGTATTTTTCTCTTTGTTGTCAATTTCGAAAATGGATAATCAATCGAACCTCGACCAAGATGATCTAGGAGATATGACTACAAAGGCAGCTAGAAAATAAAATATCGGGAAAACTCGTAGCACACGTCGGGTCGATACTGATGATGGCAATCAATTCAAACCGTGATGCTCTCTGCACGACATTGTGATTACACGGGTCTTTTTTGGTGACAAGAAACAAAACATGATTTTAACTAATTTAATGGTGCTGATTGCGAATATTACCTTAGATTTTCATGGTTAGCTGGGGTTTTTGCTGTACTGAAATTGATATTTTGGGAAAAAATATCAACTTACGATCTTGGGTAATCGCAGCGCTTAGTTAATAAAGGTCGTGGAAACCCACCAATTTTCAGGTAGGCCGAGCAATTTATGTCAGCCACCTGAAATAAATTCTTTTTTTTTTTAAGGGGGGAAAAAAAGGTTGTTTTTTTTTGTTTTTTTTTTTTTGTTTTTTTTGTGAGTCTAATAACTTTAAAATAAAAGTCCCGAATTTTTCCAATGTATTGCCAAAATTAAAAGTAACTGATAAACTTTATCACTAATATGAGTATTAAGATTTTTTTATTTAGTCATCTAGATAAATTTCCGGATAATTGCAGTGATGTGAGCGATGAGCAAGGATATAAAAACAATGGAAGAGCGCTACCGGAGACGGTAGTACAAATGAATAATTGCTGACTACTACTGGAGTATCACAAGGAAATTAAATAACATTGAAAATGACAGACAATCAAGACAGATAAAATTTTTGCCATTGTTTTTATGTTCACGTAGCTTTTACTTTTGCTGTTAGTTTATTAAATGATGAAAATACTTTTTAGTTTTAGTATATTCAGTTGTTTTATTTTAAAAGACTTAGGGTCAGATTGTTATTGAAAAAGTAGTATTTCTCAATTATCTGTTGGTTTAAATGCAAATTGAGAGGTTTCTACGATTTTACTTTGATATATATTACCATTGATCAATATCATATACACAGTAAACAATTTTATTTTTTCAAGAATGAGGCATTTATGTACAGTAAAAACGGTGGCTAACCAAGAAAACGTCATTTTCAGATACAGCGTCCTCAGTCAGTCAGTTAAGTGCCATACGTGAAACCCACTTGGGCGATCATGTCTCGAAAGAGACATGACTGACTGGGCAGAAGATTATCCCGCAGTAGGTTGCCATTGCTTTCTGCGGTAGACTGGTTGCCATCCAAGGCTATAGAACCCAATCTGTCCTGTTATTTAACCCATAACCGGAAGGAAGGGACGGATTAATACCTTTCCCAAGGATATTTGCGCGTAAGCGTCCTCAAAGTAGTTAAAAACGATGTTTCGTATCTCGACACCAGTTCAAACATTGCTTTTGCTGACCACTGTTATTTAAGCATAACAAAATACCTCGTTGTCTGTGTCGAAACGTCTCTGATCAAAACCAGTTTCATAGCAACAGGAGTCTTACAGAATCGCATGAATTTAAAGTTTGGGTTGGTTTTACCCAGTTGTATCGTTATCAAAACTATCAACTCACTTGGCAACAAGAGAATGTTAATGTTGCCATCAGAAATTATATTTTCTGCGCATTTCAAGTTTAACATCAGTTCAGTTTTCGGATTTTCACGGCTGATTCTTTGGAATAACCGAGCCAATTATAACTCCGTATTACTGATCTGGTCTTTGGCGATTTCTCAGCACTTTGTAGAAACTGGCTTATAAGCACGTAAAATGACTGCTAACTGCCCGCAATCACTTTTAAAAGTGCCAGTGAATGCTCAATAATCCTTTAGCAATTGTTGTACAAATTGATTGGAACTACAAACACTGTGATATTAGTCACATTGGCAAATATCTCTGGGAAATCAATTCATGTAAGACTTCTAATAAAACTTTGGTAATCACTTGAGATGATCAAATATCGATGCTTTTTTTTTCTTTTTGTAAAAGCGAAAGAAATGTCTATTTATCTATGGAGAGATAGGTAAACGGGCCGGCAGATAGGAAGAGGTGGGTGGACAGGCCGGCAGACAGGAAGAGTTAGGTATTTATTTGCGCGTACACTTTAAATGAATATGAAAGCTAGAAAAACTGAAACGAGGAGGTTCGTCAATACTTTTGTAACTTTTCTTTTTTACAGGTAGGTGTGTTGACCCTACACAAACCGTTTTATCTTCTGATTGTGTTAGAATGATTGCCAACCAAGGCTATAGAATCCAATCTGCCTTGCTATTTAACCAATGGTTAGAGAAAGAAGAGATGGATAATACCTTTCTCAATGGTATTTGCGCGTAAGTGAATGCAACGAATACAATTAGAATTCGAACTCGGCTCTCTGGTTTCTTATTCCGAGCCTATATCCACTGCACCACAAATCATATCCAACGTGGCACAAGGCAAGGCTTAGATTTAAAAGGCTACATGGGGTTATTAATGTTGTCCAATTCCTTCGAGACACTTTAGTGATTGCCTGACTATCTAGTTAATGCAAATGCAGTGGTGTGTTGCCTGTAAGACGGGACTTTGTAATTGAAATTGGTTAGTTTGTGCTTTTGGTGGGCACGATGAAAAGTACCGGAACTCCTAAACGAGGTAATAAAGTAAAGCAAGGAGAAATAACTAATTATAACTTACAATAAGACATGGATGGCTGTAAGCAAAAAGGACAGCTCAAGATGAGAACTACAAATTGGGGAAGCCAAAATTAAGGAGAGAAATGTGAATTGTTATAACAGACGACTGAAAATATGACAGAGACATCCGAAAACGTATTGGAACAACAAATGTTTTCCATGGAATAAAGTATTAGTATTATATAAAGTATTTTAGTAAAAGCAAAAAAAAGGGGGGGGGACAAAGTATTGAAATTGTAATTATTTACACTATTTACATTGTTTAGGCTGTTGACCTTATCTTTGTCATATTCACGGTGTTTTAGCCGTTATACACTCCGGCCTCCTTCAAGGGATTGGAATTTCTAACTGAATCCTTTATTTCGTTCACTGAGTTAGATTGTTCTAGTTCCTCAAGCGATGTCTCTTCCAGATGTCTCAGTATCGGTTTTCTCCCTTTAATTCAACCCTAGAAGGTTTTATTGGACTCACAACTTTTGATTCAAGTCACTGGATTCAACCAAGAATTTTATCCACTCGGACATATGTCCTTGAGGTATGAATTTTTGGCACTTATTAACCTAATGTTTCGATAAACATTTTTACCAGAGCTCATATTTCAATGTAGTTGTTTGTAACTTTTTCTCTGGCACTCCGTATTACTGATTCCCATATTATATTCATTTCTATGTTTGGCGAACTTAGGAGATTTTTTTGTGGCATAGCATATATGCAGATTCCTTAAGATTTAGTATATTCTAGTGGTGATCTGTTTATTATTTTAACTTCATCCCATAGGGGGCGGTGATCTTCCTTTTCCTTCCTAAGCCTGATTTTTCTATTTACCCCCTCGTTGCGGTTTTGCAGTGTTCTTACAGTTTTATGTTAAGAGAGCGGCTTGTTTTTCCTTTATATTTCTTACCACAATTGCATGGGATGCCGTACATACAGTCCTTAGTCATGTTCTCTTCCATTGTAAGTCTTACTCGGAAGGGGTGTCTGCGAAGGGTTGAACCCCTTTTGAAGGCCGTCTTGATGTTGTATGTGCCTCAAGTCTTGGTATTTTTCCGATATTCTATCCACATAGGTTAGAAAGATATAGATCTGAGTTTTATCTTCTTGCACCCTTTTATCCCATGGTCCTGGGCATGACGGTAAACTGCATCTGGCAGGAGGTTGTGAAGAGTATGGAACCACCTCTTAATTGTTGCTGTTCCCAGGTCCACCCTGACCCGTAGTGGTAGCACCTGTTAAGGTCCCAACTATGGGCAAATAGTTAACCTCCAAACTAGGGTCAAAACACTATAAAAGTATTAAAATACTTTTATAGAAAAGATACATTTTTGAATGTGCGTTGTGGTGCAGTGGATATCGGCTCGGAACGACAAATCGGGGAGGCGAGTTCGAATTCCAGCTGAATTCCTTGCATTTACTTACGCGCAAATAGCCTTGTGAAAGGTATTGATCCGTCTCTTCCCTCCAGTTATGGGTTAAATAACAGGACAGATTGGGTTCTGTAGTCCTGGTTAGCAACCAGTCTACCGCAAAAAGCAGTCCAGTCAATCATGCCGCTTTCGCGACCTGATCGCCAAAGCGTGTATCACGTACGGCACTTAACTGACTGATATCTTTTACGGAAAAATATTACCAACAACATATTTTTGTAGAAAAAAATTACCAGCAATAAATGTTTGAATACAAAACT
Source organism: Ascarosepion bandense (assembly GCA_037127315.1). NCBI lineage: Eukaryota > Metazoa > Mollusca > Cephalopoda > Sepiida > Sepiidae > Ascarosepion > Ascarosepion bandense. The sequence goes on along the minus strand of JBBBDQ010001640.1, from coordinate 4,381,843 downwards.
AAAAAACATCTTCAGTTTTCTAAAATAAAATAAAAAAGATTTCATCAAAATCTAACTAAATCAACCTTCTCACTATTTTGCTATCCAAGGTTCTTTTCGAGAACTCTGGTACTATTTATCTTAATTCTGTTAGCGATTTCGTTTTCGTCTTGTAAAAAGAATAGTCTCAGACTACACGTGGATTGTATTGTAGCGTCTCTCGTTTACCAAAGAGTAGTTAACTCGTCCATATTATCTGAAAAAATGCTTTAAATTCTATTTCTGTCCTCAGAAATTTATTTTGAATCAACTTTTCTGTGTGTTACCTGCTTGTGGTTAGTGAACGGAAATGTTTGTTTTACTTTGAATTTTAATAATAAATTTTTAATATTTTTTTGTTTTCCGCTTTGTTTATTTTATTTGTTTTTATTTGTTCTTTTGTCACTAATTTAAGTAGTTTGTGTAAATGATTTTGCTATCCAAGGTTCTTTTTGATTTTAAGTTAAAACTTAGTAAACTTCAGTTACTCTTTTCTGTTTATTTTTTTTAATTTTTTTTTTTAATTGGAGTAGATAGTTCCTACTATCGCCCGGTTTCACACTCCACCCCCTTCTTTTGAACAAGAGTAGAGGTGATCACCTTGTTTCTTGTTCAGGAAGGAGTTCCCGGTTCATTTCTCTTCTTCGGTCTTAGAGTTAGTTCAGCTGGAAGCTGAAGAGGGAGTATGGTGGCAACGCCTTTACATTCTGAGGGTACCGGGTTGGCAGTTTCCTGGTTGCTGCTTCCGACTGGTAATTGGGAGCCCGAACTCTTGCGTAGCGTCCTGAGAGGCTACTCTGATCAACAGTTGAATAATACCGGGGTTCTTGTAGTGCCATATCGCGCATAGAAGGGCGTCCCTGCATGAACGTTCGGTGGTCAACCCCGAGGCCACATTATGTTGTAGGCCGCGCCAGTCTCCATCCTTCATATGCTGCAAACAAATGACCGACTGATTCTACTCTAAGACCTCTCCTCAACTGAATCACTATGGAAAAAAGCAAACATAATAGCAAAACTAAACCAGCTAGTCTGAAAACGCCCAAACCAGTCTGCATCTCTTTCACTAACATACGTGGTCTCCGCACTAACTTCCTCAGCGTAGATTCATTCCTTCACACAAACTCACCTAATATCTTAGCCTTATGCGAAACTAACCTTAACCCTTCTATCCCCTCTTCTGAGTTCTACGTTCCTGGCTACCTTCCCCTCTTCAGGAAGGACTCCAATGTTCATATGCATGGGTTCGGTGTGTATGTCAGCGAACACCTCCCCCTAGTTAGGGTGACATCTCTTGAATACCTGGATCATTCTTTCATGTGTTCCGTCTCTCACTTCTAAGCTCGATTAGCTATCTCTTTTTCTACCGCTCACCTTCCTCCTCTGACTGTTCGTTACTTGACAGCATCTCTGATAATATCGACAAAGTCATTTCTTCCCATCCCTCTGCCCATATATTTGTGTTTGGTAACTTTAACGCCCACCACTCACTACTAGACCTCTGCTTCACTTCCATCCCAGACTCTTGCACTACCAAACAACTCTGCCCACTCGGGAACTCTGACCACACCGTAGTTTCCGTCAACATTTCATTTCTCTCCCACCCGACCCAAGAAACCCAGACCAGTAGAATATCCTACTGCTACCAAAGGGCAGACTGGGATTCGTTCCGAGACTTCCTCTGTGACGTCCCATGGAACAACGTTTTTAGTCTTCCCATCGAAGAATATGCATCCGAGGTCTCCTCCTGGGTTAAGGCTGGCATCGATACCTTCATCCCTGCCAGGAGATTTCTGCTTAAATCTCATTCGTCTCCATGGCCCACCGGAATCATTTCTTCCGACTCTACCGTAGCTACTCGTCGGACCAAAACAGGCGCCTTTTCACTTCAGCTCGTAATAAGTGTAAAAACTTAACGAAGCTAAGACGTTGTTTGCTGCCAGAATGAAACAGCCGCTAAGTTCGGCGCCAAAGACTACTGGCGACTCTGTAAAAGAGTACTTAACAAGAGCAAGTTCACAATACTCCCACTAATCAATAATTTTGAGGTCCTCACCTCCTCAGCGGACAAGGCTGAATGCTTTGCACGGAGATTCTCGAACAATTCGAGTCTGGACTCATCTGGGGTTTTTCACCCGACTTCTCACCTAGAACTGAGGCTCAACTGAATGACGTCCACATTACACCCCCGCTTGTCTCTAAGATAATCTCAAAACTTGACCCTCCACAAAGCGAGGGGAGGGGACGGAATCCCAATCATAGTCTTAAAGAAATGTGCCCTTGAACTCTCCTCTGTCCTTTCTAAGCTCTACAACTTCTGCCTCTCTGCTTCCTGCTTTCCTGCCTGTTACAAATCTTCCTCTGTAGTTCCTATATTCAAAAACTCTGGAGAACCCTCGGACCCCGCAAATTACCGCCCTATCAGCCTTCTTCTGATCTTTGGCAAAGTGTTCGAGGCCATTATCAACGCCGAGCTCGTTCAGCAACTCACAGAACACAGGCTCCTCTCGGACAAGCAGTATGGTTTCCGCTTCACCAGGTCTACTGCCTATATGCTAATGACCATCACCGAGTATATATACCAGGCACTCGACAGGAATGGTGAAGCCCGAACCGTCGCCTTGGATATCTCTAAAGCGTTCGACAGAGTTTGGCATGCTGGCCTTCTATGCAAACTGCGGCGCTATGGTATAGCTGGACAATTGTTTGAACTAATCCAGTCATTCCTATCTAACTGCACATTGAAAGTGGTATTAAACGGACATGCCTCCCAGAGCTACCATACGAACGCGGGTGTCCCTCAAGGCTCTATCCTAGGTCCTACGCTCTTTCTGATCTACATTAATGATCTCCCCGATACCATAATATCCCAAGTAGGTATGTACGCCGCTAACACCACAGTTTACTCTCGCCTCGATCAAAAATCTGGTGTGGACGACAAAGCTAACCTTGCAGCCGAGCTTGGAAAGGACCTCAAATCCGTAGTGGACTGGTGTAAGAAATGGCTCGTAAATTTTAATACTTCTAAAACGAAGCTACTATCAATTAACGATCATAGACAACTGCACCTACCTCCCATTAGCTTGGACCAGGCTTGCCTCCCAGAGAGTAAAACACTACGCCTCCTTGGTTTGCGCCGACAATCGCATAGGAAATACTAATTTCTGAATAATATAACAGCGTTGAATAAAGTTGCAATTTGTGCCTAAGTGAAATATTACTAATTGTACACCGAATGGGCTAGGCTACTAGCAATTGAATAAGAGAGACAGGTTTATGGTCTACATCTAGGCGAAGGAAGAAGTATTTAGCTATAAACATAGATCCGAATAGTACGTGCCTGCAACCACCTGAATTATATAAAACAGATTATAGCCGCCTGATGTTCATATTATAAGTAGGGGATTCTGATATTATCATTATAATCATCATACTTGTTCCGATGAACTTTACTCTGTGGTATCTAGACTCTATGAGGTAATAAGGTCTTGTGCCTTTACAGTTGAATTGGCAAGATGTATCAGTAATTTGTTTTGCTAACAGTTTCTTTTCTTGCCCGTTGAACTATCTTCCGGCTTCTTGTTTGATATGCATTGTCTCTCGTTAGGTACTTTATTCTTGATTCCTCTTCTATAATTATTCTTTCGCCTTGTTTAAATCTTTCTTCTTTCGGGCACATTAAACCTCAATGCCTTAGAGGCTTTATTTCATTTCTTCAGGTGAAATTATTAAAATATACAGATATAATAATAAATATACATTTTCTTCTTCATAGTTTGTGACAAACTTAAGTTAAATGCACGAATTGAAACAGTTATAAATAAATTTTAGATCTGTTATTTTACATCGAACACTTTTAATAAGAAAATCTTTTTTAATCGGGCACTATTTGTCATGACTCCAAATCGGGCACTATTTGTCATGACTCCGAATCGGGCACTATTTGTCATGACTCCGAATCGGGCACTATTTGTCATGACTCCGAATCGGGCACTATTTGTCATGACTCCGAATCGGGCACTATTTGTCATGACTCCGAATCGGGCACTATTTGTCATGACTCCGAATCGGGCACTATTTGTCATGACTCCGAATCGGGCACTATTTGTCATGACTCCGAATCGGGCACTATTTGTCATGACTCCGAATGGGCACTCATAGGGAATCGGGCACTCGATTTGAATGGGACATTTGTCAGTCCGAATCGGGCACTATTTGTCATGACTCCGAATCGGGCACTATTTGTCATGACTCCGAATCGGGCACTATTTGTCATGACTCCGAATCGGGCACTATTTGTCATGACTCCGAATCGGGCACTATTTGTCATGACTCCGAATCGGGCACTATTTGTCATGACTCCGAATCGGGCACTATTTGTCATGACTCCGAATCGGGCACTATTTGTCATGACTCCGAATCGGGCACTATTTGTCATGACTCCGAATCGGGCACTATTTGTCATGACTCCGAATCGGGCACTATTTGTCATGACTCCGAATCGGGCACTATTTGTTATGACTATATTTGAAAGCGATGTTTAAATAGATTTTCTTTTTTGTTTTTGTTTTTACTTTGTGTATTATATCTAACCGCCTGCGCATTCAAAGTTTAATAAATTGGTATGTGCTCTCTGGCGGGCTTCGAAACTGCAACCCGCTTTTGTACCTCGAATTTTGCCGAAAAGCACATTTTCTTAAGTCTCTCGATTAAGCGGGCTGTAGATGTTATTCAAAATTAAAAAAAAAAACAGAAAACAAATAGACCTTCTACTCAAGCATATGCATCTACTAAAATAACTTGGAGAGGTGAGTTAAAAAAACAGCTTAGAGTTAAATGAAGATAAATAAAACACTCGGAATTAGCATGACCCATGAAACGAGAACAATTTACCCTAGTGATTGTGTGGCGCCGCTCTCTGGTCGCTAGTAGTGATGACTTCGACACAGTAGCTGGTTTTCAAGTCGTCTATTACAACGGTGTTCTTCCTCACCCATACTGTGAACTTTGATCCTGAGGAAGACACGTTGAAATCTTGCTAGCTGTCTCTTTACCATGTTAACCAGACCGGACGCACGCGTACAATTGGGCTAATAAGAACGGCACCAAAATTAAATCGAAGAACGCCTGAATGAGTTGTGACAAGAGTCTTTATAGACAAAAGAAATAGAATATAACTGTCGTCAATTTCTTATCTTTACAACGGAGCGAAAGTTTTCAATTAAGATGTTTGTCTTCTCAACATTAATTCAAATTCTCGGTTGGTAACGTTTATCACTTCAATCTGAGTTTTCAAATTGTGACAATTCAAAATGTCTTATTTAAGCTTTCCACCGAAGCTTTACGGAAACTGCCGAAGAGGGGTCTTTGTGACGGCGGCGGTAAATTCGTCTTGTCTGTCTTAGCTCGGCGCAGCAACAACAACTGAAGTTGGCACTCTGGGCTCTAGTTTTTATGCCTGTCCCGAATTCTCTTGGAGAGGGCATGACGGACATGGGATGTCCATGCAAATCAAATCTTCAACCAATGCATTATGAGGCGGAGTGATTTCATTCCCTTGGTTTAACCAATGAAACAGCAATATTTCTGTTGACGTCATTTCTTTTCGTCTTCTTCTGATTCAAGTGATTACATCATTTATTTATCAATTTAAATCCTTTCCCAGCGAATTCGGAAATTGAGGATCTAACTTTACTTGACCTCATCAAAAGTTTATGACAAGCCTGAAACAATATTCTGGCTAAGATAATTTTTCGTTTTTACTAACTGTCGTATGAGAACATCAGCTTTATATCACACAATGGCCGACAATATGATGACCTGTCTGACCCGTAACACACACCTGCAAAAATGTACTTTTCCTTTTATTCTCTACTAATCTCAGCTAGCTTTTCAGATTTGAAAAATTTTGTAATATATATTTTCCCACTTCACTCATATCGAGAAATAATTTACACAATTAATAATGCAACTAATAATAATTTCTTTCGCTCCGTTGTACTAAAATAGTATTATATTTTCCCACATGCAATTATATTATCATATTTTTTCCGCATGCAATGCAATTAACGTGTTACAATTGAAATAAATGGTTCGCTTAAAATTCCAATCACCTGAAGAAGGTTGGAGCGTACAACGGCCGAAACGTCGTGAATATGACAACGAAGATGAGGACAACAGTCCGAACAATGTAAATAACATTAAAATAACCTTTACAGTAATGATAACTACTGTCTGATTTAAAAACAAAATTGATTCGTTTATTATAAGCATCGTAAAACATGTTTGAATAAAATCTTAAAGGATAAGATGTTACACTTTTGTGATATCAGACGAACGAATATGTCAGTTTCTCTCGAGATGGAACCCCACTAGGAAACGAAAGAGAAGCAGACGAGCTCTACCCGGTGGTGGATAGCGGTTACAAAATGGAAAATGATTTCACATGGGGACGAAACAATAGCCAAATTCGAAGACGGTGATCATTGCAAAGGATAACATTTATACTTCAGCCAGATCGGAGAGTACAATAAAACACCAGAAAACAATTTTCATCGTTATATATAAATTTATAACATTTGAAAATTCAACTTCGTGTAATGGTTATCATGCTTATCTCGCTAGACTAGTTACGACTGAGTAGTGTATCTGATTCTCACCGAGTGCTACCTATTTCTGGCCTTGTGCCACGTCTAATCTATGCTTAGTGGATCACTATAAAATGGTAACATAAAAGCCCAACAATGAGATGATCTAAATTCTGTTATATTTTTTTAAAATTTAGAACAATTTATTTCAATGTGATATTTCTGTCAAGTTCATTTTATAATTTTTATATATTTGTATCGAAAGATAATATTACCGATCTCGAAAAAGAGTTCGTGCTTTTGACGAATACAAAAATTATCAGAAATTCTTAGCATAAAAAGAACTGCGATGAATATCAGAAGCTATGCTAATTTTCCTTCTTCCCTGTCTGGCGTGGACAATCAGAAAAATAGCTCGGGGAATATATGCCGTTGACTTTGCTTACTGTAGAGATACTGAATTTTGAGCTTGGTGAGCGAAAGTGCGGTTCTCGTTGTTGCGAGGGAGAGGTTGGATTTCAGGACCACGTTTTTGTTACTACGGTTTCTGTTAGACTGTTCACACCAGATCTACCATTAAAGTTAGCGATGGCACACGTATTTTTTTCTATTTCTGTTACAATAATCCAACTCTATAGAACATGTAGGAAACACTCAAGGTAGCGCGTTACTGAAAGGGATTATTCTAATCGCATAAAAAAGGTATAAAGGATAGATAATAGCGGACCCTTAACATAAATTGTGGTGGTCGGGGAGGATTTCTCACAATACTTGATGTCACATGGTGAAGGCTCTGAGTAATAACCTGCCTAAATGAAAATAAATACAAAGATAATGAGGATAATCTGATGCAGTGTACGTGTGGCCTGAGAGTCCTGGTTTTGAAGGCCTAAATAGTTGGAACTATGGGATGTAGCTAGTCTGAAAACTTGCTAGAAAAATAGTGAGAGAATAGAAAGCGGCTAGCAATGTTTCGTCTGTGGTAAAAAGGGCTGCAGGTTAGAAATTAAAACGATTATCCGAAAGGTCGTGTAATTGCTTTTGAAATCTGCCAAGGCTAGATAGGAAAGACTACGTAGCACAACCCAAATAGTGTAAATACATTTTTTATACAAAGCAATATATTTTAAGTAAAACGTTGTGTGTAATATATATATATATATATATATATATATATATATATATAAATTCAGATAAATACGTTCCGTTGAATACCTATTTCAGCAAGAAAATCCTCGCTTCATCAGCAACGATCAAAAATAAAAACTTTTTAATATCAAGGAAAAATAAGGATATAAAGATAAATTATATAATTCTAAAATATAAAGCTCAAACTTATTTTGATAAAGTTATATCCTTTTTTTCCTTGATAAACTATTCTTCGAAGCTTAAACAAAAACTTTTCATGTTTCGACCTTTTCTTAACATCGTTCTGATCCTTATGCTCGATACTGTACATATTTGGCTCTGTAAATAGATGCTACTATTTACATCAAGCCCTCCACTTGGTTCATTTTTAATATTGATAAAATCAATATTAATAGGATCTGGGTTTTGGGATTTTATATGTATATATACACACACACACACACGTAAACATACACTTGAGTCTGTATACCCATGTATATTTATTAATTCACATACATACATACATACATAATATTTTATTTGTTTAAACGCTATTTGTTTGATGGATACTCATCTTTGAGCAGATAATCTGCTTTTATTAAACTGCCGGAGTGCGCATATTTCTTTAACAAGACTTTTCGAATTAAATAAATATGCTAATATTAAAAACAAGGCAGCTAGTCAAATATGACTCTCCATTAAAAATAATGTTTGAATACATTAAAAATTTAATCCATTTTCTAAAATTTACAATCTAAACTTCTGTATAAATGGAACTTTGTATGTGTGTGTTTGTGTCCGTTACCTATAGACTCCGAAACGGCTGAACCGATTTTCTTGAAAACTTACACAGTTGTACTATAAGCATCTGCGAGTGTTCTTAGTTTAGGTACTCCCAATAAATATTGAAAATCGATAATCGAAAAAACCAGGTTATAGAAGGAGTGATCCGATTTTAATGAAATTTGATACACTCATAGAAAAAGACATAAGAAACGATATTCAGAAGTTTGAAGGTTACAATTCTTACAATAGTGCAGAAAATCGATAATATATATAAAAGGCAAGATGTTTTTGTGTGTGTCTGTTTATCTTCCTGCATGTCTGTATTTTTTCAGCCCTTTTATTTTAGTTTTTGCTTCGGGTTTGGCTCTAAGTAGGTATAATTGTAGTTCTTAGTGTCAGCCATGATACCATTTACTCAGATTACTTATTTAGCCTTCAAATTTCAGTTTACGACGAAAACAAACTTATCTGATATCGAAACCAGGAAATCAAAATTTGACTTACATCCATTCATTTTTTTTTTTTCAGTCTACGGTTTTGCTTTAACTGGAAGCAACTATTGCTTTTTAGTCTTTCGTGCCAACGTCCAAAGAGTCTGAGCTCCAGGTCCATGGATTAGTTTTAAAGCTTTCATTACACCCGAGCAACGCCGGACCATACTGCTAGTATATAAATATTATGGAACAATAAGGAAGATATAGCCTCAGACGAGAAAGTAACGGGATAGTTTAGTAATGGGAACAATGGTTGACAACTGCGAATACGTTAAGGAGACTCAACGGTGAAATCTGTGACAAACTTGGTCTAATAAAAATATTGGTTGCGAGGAGAAATTACAGTACTTTCATTTAGTTTTCATAATTAATAAAATTTTCAAAAATACATATAAAAAGTAAAATTTAAATTTTGGTGGAAAATGTTACTCGTAGTATTTACAGTGTGGGTGTACAACGCATATTCTTGGCAGTAGATATCAAACATAGGTGCATATTGTTATAATTTAATTCTTAATATTTTTTTTTTACTGTAAGTAATTGGCTATGTATTTCTTCTTCTTTTATGTGCCTTGTCCCTTCAGGACGTAGATGACCATAGCTTTCCACGTCTACCTATCCATGGTGGCTCTCCTGTTACACCATGCAATCCTCGTTCCCTTATCCACCTTATTAGGTCCTTCAAATATGTTTTTTTTTAATAGTATCACCCCGAGCAAGGCGGTAACACCACTGATGTGCAGGGGGCTACGTAATAGTCAAGAGATTGGAAAAGAGAAAGCCGGAAACCACATCCTAAACAGGGCACAATGGATGAGCCTCTTCACCTGTTCAATAGACGTGGGTGGAGTGTGAACCGGGCGATAGTTCAGTCTACCTACTCCAATTGAAAAAAATAAACAAAAAAGAAAAGTGGAAAGATTGGAAAAGAGAAAGCCGGAAACCACATCCTAAACAGGGAACAATGGATGAGCCTCTTCACCTGTTCAATAGACGTGGGTGGAGTGTGAACCGGGCGATAGTTTAGACTATCTACTCCAATTGTTATCCGCTGCTTTCCCCTGTCTCTTTTCTCGTCTCTCTAGCCTGTTAGTATCAGATTTTCCAAACCCTCCTTCCTCATTGCATGTCCCTGGAACTTCAGCTGTCTCTTCCGGATGCTCAGTATTAATTTCCTTTTCGTTTCCTTCATTTTCAAAATTTCATCATTGCTCACATGCTCGACCCATGATATCCGTAGCATCCTTCTGTAGAACCACATTTCAGTTGCTTCAAGTCTCTCCTTCATCTTTGATGATATTGTCCAGCATTCACTGTCATATTGAAGAACTGATGTCACATAGCAATCCAAAACTCTTTTCTTTGTTTCTAGCGAAATTGTCCGGTTTCTTAAAACTTTACTCAACTTCTGAAATGCTTCCTTCGCCATGCCAAATCGCCTTCGGATCTCTGTGTCGCACTTTCCGTCCTCTGTTAGAACACTTCCCAGATATTTAAAATTCTGTACCTGCTTGATTTTAGTATCCCCGACTTGTATTTGGGATAATGGGCTGCCCTTTTTACTGATGACTATGCATTCGTTTTTTTGCAGTTTATTTGTAGTCCTTTCTTGTCACTCTCTTCAATTACCTTCTGTAGGAGGTCTTCTAGTTTCCTTTCTGTGTCTGCTATCAGCACTGTATCACCTGCGTACCTTAGATTGTTTCAATTGTGTCCTCCGATGACGAATCCAGGCATAACTTCTAGGGTCCTCAAAATATTCTCGCTGTACAAGTTGAACAGATCTGGTGAAAAGACACATCCTTGTCTTACGCCCCTTTCTATCTTTGTATATCTGCTGAATTCGTTACCTGTCCATATAAAAGCGGTTTGTTGCCAGTAAAGATTCTTGATTACTCTTAAGTCTTTCCCAAATATGTCAAGGCTGTCCAGCATCTCCATCAATTCTTTGTGGCGTATTTTGTCAAACGCCTTCGCGTAATCAATAAAGCACAGGTATAAGTTCTTTTTCATTTGTATAACCCTTTCATAGAACCTCCTAATCAAAAATATGGCGTTCCTTGTTCCAGTGTCTTTGACGAAACCGCACTGTTTTTGTCCTATCTATGGTCTGATTCTGCTTCTCGCTCTGTTTATCAAGATTCAGACGATCAGTTTTATTATATGGCTCATTAAACTGATGGTTCTGTAGGTAGTGCTATGATGATCAACTTGCTGAAGTCATCTGGTATTACACCACTATTATAAATTTCATTTATTATTTCTGTAATTTTCTCTATGCCAAATTCTTCCAAGGATATCAGCAGCTCTATGACTATGCCGTCTGGTCCAGCTATTTTGTTTCTGTACAGTATGGCTATTGCAGATTCCACGTCAGATTTAAATATTTACGGTCCGTCCTCATCTTTGTGTATTGTTGGCTTTTTTTTTCTTTTTTTTTTTGTGTGTGTGTATGTGTGTGCAAAAGATCTTTTATATATTCTTGATATCGTTGGAGTATTTCCTCTTTTTCCAATATTATTGTTCCATCCTTGGATTTTATATATCCTGTTGAAGAGCAGATGTTTTTGTCCTGTCAGTCCTGTCATTTTTTTTATGCATGTCTGCTTTATTATTCCTGCTCAATCTCTCTACTTCTGCACATTTGTCATTGAGCCATTCCTCTTTAGCCTGTTTGAATTTCCTCCTCATTTCTATGTGTAGTTCCCGATATTCTATTTCATGTCTTGATATCATTTTCTGCCTCCTTTACACCATGTCAAGAATCTCTTCAGTCATCCACTCGTCTTTTCTTCTATGCCTGATTTCCTTTGGGGCAATGCTGATGTCACCATTGCTTCCTTTAGCGAGTCCCATTTTGAGTGTCCTTTTCCAATTTGATCTTAGTATTTGATTTTCACGCTGTTAGTGTATTAGTTCTGTAGGTTGAGGTCATTCACGAGCGTGTTGTAATTCAGTTTTGATGCTGCACTAGGCTTCTTCAATCTCCGTAGTTTCACCTTTAGTTTGCAGATGACTGGGATGTGGTCGGCGCCTGGATAGGCTTTGCTTTGAACCACTGCATTTCTGAATCTCCTGTTTATTGTTATGTAGTCTATCTGGTTTTTCGTATCAACTCCTGGGCTTCTCCATGTCCATAGATGTCGTGGGTGTTCTTGAAACCAGGTGTTAGTTATTACCTGGTCATTTGCTGTGCAATCATTGGACCCATTTTTCTCCTCGTTTGTTGCGGATTCCTAAGCCAAAGTTGCCAGTTGTCATACCATCCCTTCCTTGCCTACTTTGACATTCAAATCTCCCATGATGATTCTAATTTCTTTGCTTTTACATTGAGTCTTGGCATTGTCTAGAGTGGATTAAAAAGATTCTATTTCCTCCTCAGTGCTTTGTGTTGTTAGTGCATAGACGACTACAATTGCTATGTTGAATGGTCTCCCTTTTAGTTTGACCAGGAGAACTTTTTCGGAGAACTGGCAGTATACCAAAACACATTTCTTTGTCCAGTATTAAGCCGACTCCTTTTTCATTATTTTTGCCTCCTGCGTATATTATCCTATGGTTGTCGCTGCTGAAGTCTACATTATTTGGCCATCTGGTTTCGCATGTTCCCAGAATATTGATGTCCGGTCTGTTCATCTCCTGCTTGATATTCTCTAGTTGTACGCAGTTGTTTAGCGTCCTGACGTTCCATGTCCTCAAGGTAATACTTTCTTTGTTGTGCACAGTCGCAGGGTAACGGTCCAGAGACACCTGTTGCGCATGTCGTTCCTTCCCGAGCGAGGGAGATATTTTGGGGAAAAGTGTCCCCCTTTATGCCGTTGTTGCTAACAGTCGCCGGATGACGTTCAGGTGACACCTGTTGCCCATGTCGGTTTTTTACCGTGCGAAGAATTGCTCTCTTTGGAAGCAACCCCCTTCACATCGTTAGGTTTAATATATTTTCGTTGTACAGCCATGATTATACGCAAGATAAATAGATAGTGGAGTGGTAACCTGTTGCCTTCTCCGCAGTGATTTATTGAGACACCACCTTTTGTTATCTGGCCGTTGACTTATTAAGAGTTCCTCCGACCATTGTAGGTTTAATTTTTTAAAACTACCGGGTTGTAACATCCCGTACAAAAAAAAAACACGGGGTTGGGTGGGAGAAAGAAGAATATAAATAGTAAGTATATACTTAGTATAAGTTCAAATAACTAATCATGTATAAGAAAATATGTCAATTACTGTAGTTACTCCTAACTACCAGACGAGAGAGCATTTTGTTTCCAGGTGACACTTGCATCACTTTTCCAATAACCGAAGACTGATATTTTCTTTGAAATTTTGTACTTTCTCAAAGACAGAGCTTCAGTTTCATTTGGATAATTCCGGCCAATGCATGTTTTACCAGTATGAAGTCACATATAAATTTGAACAGCACGTGGTACCGGGGAAGTTGAGAGAGAGAGAGAGGAATTATAACGCTGTTTAATAGTTTACAATACAAAACTCAATTACATTTTAAATTAAATATTAATATATTTATAAACTTGAGAAAAAACAAAACATAAATACAATAAATTAGGCTATGTATTTAATGACTTTAATTCAAAATTTACACTTATCCCAATAGAGTATCTCATGTATTCCACTATATTTATAGCAAATTGTTTTTCATGAGATGATTCTTCGAATCTACCAATAAATGCTTCTACATTCAATTCATCTGACAATTTCTTTTCAATGCATAGCAACAAGTCTTCTTCCAACTTCTCTTCAGACAACAAATTTCTTAAACTTGGCTTTACGATCTTCGACTTAGGAATTGTGTTCTCACATAAATGATAGAGAGCAAATGACTTTATAAAATTCTTATTACTTTTTATTACTAAAACAGTTGTCTGATTGTTTGTTTGTTTGTTTTTTATTGCATTATTTCATATAGCGAGCAACTTGCCATCGGGTAAGCTGACACTCTGGCCAGTCCGCCATTGTATGAAATAGTAGCTATTAACAGGATAAGAGCAATAAAAAATTAGTTGCGATAATTTAAAGAGATTTAAAAAAAGAAAACTAATGAAATGAAGAGTGAATGCCAGTTTGTTCGTAAAGTTAATAACACAAAATGCAAATTACAAATTATAAAATCAAACAAGTACAATACTTTAAACATCTGTGGAAGTGTTTTATAAGATTGAAAGTGCAACACTGAAATCCGAATGAAAATTGGCAAAGTGAAATGCTTTCTAAAAGCTGAACACAGTGTTAAGAAACAAAGAAAATTATTAGAAATAATAAAAAAATAGAATACTCAATTGTTACGTAATATCACTCCTTTTTATGACAGTGAATGATGGACAATCTCCACAGAGAAAGAAACTTGAAGCAACAGATTTGGTTCTACAAAAGAATACCGAGAATATCATGGGATGAACATTTGAGCAACGAGGAAGTTTTAGAAAGAATGCAAACGAAATGGGCACCTCCTTGTCAAGAAGAGACAACTGAAATTTCTAGGGAACATAATTAAGAGAAGGGCTTGAAAATTTTGATTTTGATATTTTGAACAAAATGAATTCTAGAGAGACAGGAAAACAACCAGTAACCCACCATTTAGTAAATTACTTTTTTTTTTTTTTTTTTTTTTTTTTTTAATCGTAACGCCATTGATGTGCAGGGGGCTACGTAATAGTGAGAAGATTGGAAAAGAGAAAGCCGGAAACCACATCCTAAACAGGAAACAAGGGATGAGCCTCTTCACCTGTTCAATAGACATGGGTGGAGTGTGAACCGGGCGATATATAGATCTATCTACTCCAATTGAAAAAAACAAAAAAAACAAAGTGAGAAGATTGGAAAAGAGAAAGCCGGAAACCACATCCTAAACAGGGAACAAGGGATGAGCCTCTTAACCTGTTCAATAGACTTTAAATGAGATAACAAAGACAATTTATTAAGAGTTACAAAGGATAGAAAATTGGGGAGAGCCATAATCGCCAACGAACTGAATTGATACGGCACGGAAACAACTGTAATTTGACGAACAACACATCTGGAAGGAGTTGGTGTTGCAACTGGAACCAGAATGATTTTTTTTTTAAATTGGCTAAAACAACAACAAAAAAAGCGAGAAAAGAGTCTTAAAAAATGGCTTCGATAATGTAAAGAGTAAGAAAGATATCTGGAATCTAATCTAATGAGCTTTTAATCCTGGTAACGTTTTATTGTGCGTTGTGGTGCATCGGATATCCGCTCGGAACGAGAAATCGGAGAGCCGAAGTTCGAATTCCAGCTGAATTCATTACATCACTTACGCGCAAATATCCTTGGGAAAGGTATTAATCCGTCTATTCTTTCCAGTTATGGGTTAAATAACAGGACAGATTGGGTTCTATAGCCTTGGTCGGCAATCAATCTACCGCAGCAAGCAATGGCAACCTACTGCGGGATAATCATCTGCCCAGTCAGTCATGTCTCTTTCAAGACATGATCACCCAAGCGTGAATCATGTATGGCGCTTAACTGACTGAACGTTTTATTGGGCAGGGTACAGCTTCCTTGAAATTTATGAAAAACTCAATCTCATGACGTCCAAGGCCGAATAGTGTAATGACTTGCCGGTTCCTTTTGCCCTGCTGTGTTCAACACACCCCTCCATCTCACAACTGTGGTTTACGGTGACACGCAAGGCAGAATAGTTCAATAGAAAAGACGATTTCTAAAACACACGAGTGCCGTCTCGGCTCTACCGACAAAATCTAAAAGAACATTCATTACATTTTGGGCCTGCTTGGCTACAGGAATTGCCAGAATTTTGTCATTCGGTGCCCCATTTCGCATTTTCCATCTATATTATCTTCCATAACTTTGTGGGGGGGGGGGGACCGGCAGGCAGCGGTGGTTTAAAACTGCAATGTTCTGCCAAATTAAACGCTTTCCTGGTCTAGTTATTCTCAGAATCTAAACAATATAGATATTATTTTCTAAGTAAGATAATTCTAAAAAATTGTTCGTGTTCGGTTAATTAATAACAATTATATTCTGAAAATAACGATTTGTATATGATATCAATAATTGATATTGGATATATCTTTTATTTGGGACATTTGACGCACGTATATGCACGTCATCAGTATCGGTTGATGCTAATGAGTTTATTTTTATCAGAAATCATTTACTAAAGGCATTTCTTTATCGGTAGCTTGACTTTCTTCAATATTTTGGAGTTTAAATAAAATCATTCATTTAAAGTAAATATTTTTTTTAACTTCTTGCTTAAATAGTTTAACTTCATATTTCAAATGGACGAAACATTAGGCTTCATACAATATTATTCTGAAATAATCGTTCTCTTATTTTAGAATATTTCTTGTCTTAGTTTTTGGGGGTGAGAAATTTTCACTATTTACATGCGGAATATTCTCATTTCTTTATTGTTACTACAGTGGCCAAATCATGTTGAAGCACCGGTTCTTGAACGATCACCGAAGTTAATTCCTCGAGGACCACCTCAAGTAGTCAGGACATTACTGCCGTTGCCCATTCTTTACGGCGAATTTGTCAACAGCAAGCGACATCGCGCCACCCCCAAAACGCATATTAAAAGATCAAATGAAGTCTTACCACCTTCAAGATGTGAATCAGTCCTAACATGTGGGAAACTGAAGTATCAGAACGTCCATCCTGGCGAAGACCAGTTGATTTAGGTTGTCTCACTTTCGAGGAGATTGGAAAGACAGAATCGAAAGTAAAAAGAAGGTAATGCCAAAACCAACACCCGCCCTCACAAGCGACTAATGCCCAAGACAGTTTAATTATTATGAGACACGTCTGGTTCATGCATCGTGAACATACTGGATGAAACAAATTCGGACACGAGAGCTTGATCGGTAACTTCAGGGGTGACTGCTTGGGAACACTAGGTGCTGTAAACTTAGATATACGGGCGATGTAATATATGACGACTCCAAATTAGAAATCTGTGAGCTGAGTTCTAATTCCTGTTTGGTTCGTTATATTTACTTAAAAATACCATCTGAAAAGGTATGAATTTACTTTTTTCTCCAGATATGAGTTAATTAGTAAGACTTGTATCTTAAAATGATTCTCTAAAAACTTTTTATAGCGTAAAGTAATCTGTGTGAAAAGTTGATGAACCGTAAAAAAGAAAAGTGAGACACGCTTTGGACGTTGTACCTTCCAGTCTTCATTAGATACTTGTCAATCCAGTTAATCTTCAAAGAATTTCGAGATCTTTTATTCGTTTCGCTATCCATGTCTGGTTATATATAGTTCTTATCGAGTACTTGGAATTCCAGGTGTTGTAAGTTTAGATGTGCGGTTTGTGGCTCGGAAGTATTTATCAGTAAGCCGAGTTCCGATTCCAGCTAGGTTCTCTATATGCACTTACGGGCAAACACCCTTGGGAAAGTTATGAGTTCACCACTTCTCCCTCTATCTATGGGTTAATTCGGAAGACTTGTATCACCAAAATCATTATCTCAGAAACAAAATTACACACAAAATAGTTAACTTTCGGCATTAAATAACCCATAAAGGTGTTGGTATGCCACTAAACAAAAATAGCCAGAACAACAATCTAGTTATATACTGCTCAGTTATTGTTCGCCCCGTTTCCACTGAGTCCTAACACACACTGCCACTGCACAATTAGTCTTCAAATTCACAAAGCAATATTTCAGTCCACGAGGCTATTGTCCCGTGGGACAATCCTGAGTGTACAACTTGGAGCCTTAAGCCTAACCTACCTGCTGATGAATGCTGTTACAACTTGTCACACTTGAATGCACTCAGATGCTGCAGCAGTTGAGGCCTTTGTTTGTTTGTTTCTTTCTTAGGCCTACAGAAAAGGCCCTCTTTGCTTAACATATACTGTAACTGTAGGTTCAATCTCTGAACCAGGCAGTGTGTAATTGGAAACAGGACGAGCAATAATCGTTCAGAACTAGATTTCCGACGCCCCTAATTGATTCTGTGACTAGTGTTAATGCAGGTAGGGCTATTCGATTGCGAGTGCATTCAGGTCTGTTAGCGTGTAAATTTGCTGATGCTTCCGGTCTTCTAAGTTTGTATTATTATTATTCTTTCCAGTCATGTGTATGACGATAAACTAGATCCGGCAGCAAGGCCTTTGATCGAGAGATTGGAAGTTTTGAGGAGCGTGAAACCACCTCATAATTGCTGTTGTACCCTGACTCGAGATATTAGCTTCAGTTAGGATCCCGGCTATAGACAAATAATGAAACATTACACGAAAACAAAACACTGTGAAATCACAAAAATGCATTTTATAGTAAATTTACCATAAATACACTTGCGTTTTAAAACGACAGACAATACCTTTTTATATTAAGATGACAATCAATGCAATTTTATATTATAAAACGACCAACAGCACTTATTTGTAGTAAAATGACCAGCAGTGCAATTTTATATTGTAAAATGATCAATACTACCTATTAATAGTAAAATGACCAGCAGCGCAATTTTAAAGGAAAAAGACTACCATTAGAATTTTATAAAATTTGGTCGAATTACCAAAAATACATTTTATAGCAAAAGTACCAGCAATATATTTTATCTGTAGTTGAAGTCATACAATTAAGTTAAAAATATATTTAGTTAAGCCATAATTTTATGTTCAAAATATTTAGATTTCTGCGTTAAAGTTTGATAAGTCACTAAACACAATCAAGTAAACAATTAACATGAAATAACTTTTTTGTAACATTAAGCCAAATATCCTATAATTTCTTAAAGAAATCACTCTATACTAAAATATAATTTCAGCAAAACAGCATAAAACACGCTTATCACTGCCTCTAGTAACACTGTCCTCACAAACAGATATATGAACAAAAGCTGAGTATCATCTACCATGTATTCAATTGTGAAAGCACCATAACACATTTTGTTTACTTCAAAGGTTATTTAAACACATTTCTGCATTTAAGAATTTGATATGCCATTAAAGAAACGAATCAAATCATAAAATTATTTCTATCTCTATAAGTCTTTATCTTTGTGCATCCAAGATCATGTCAGTTTAGAAACAAATAATGAAAATGAAATGTTTGAGGTTTGTATTTTAGAATATATGATGAAAAGTATTCAGACATTAATTTGTCAGAACCTCTCAGCATTTCAAAAAGAACTAAGATCTTAGCCGATAATTTACCATCTGTGCAATTTTCATTGGTCACTTAAGTCTTAGACCTCAAAGGTTTTGTATGAAGTCAGAAAAATAGGGTTATGTTGAAAATCTAAGTGTTTAAGGCAACGTGTAATCGCGTCTACAAAGAGATCATTCAGGATCTTTAACAATACTTCATCATTTTAGAGGGTTTTAACGAGAATTTACACGATTAATCAGATCGCGTAATTGGTATGGCATAGCGCCCAAATCCTGACCACTAAGTAAGGCTCAAACCAACTATACTGATCGATTGCTTTCAAGATTTAGCTGGAAACCTCTTACAGTTTAAATGACCGCTGAGACTTTGGCATATTTAAGGAACTAGCTACAGACTTATAGGGTAGAGTTAATTAACAGATATTGCCTCCTTCCTTCATCGGAAATAATCCTTTTAATATCTGTCTATATTTCAGAGATGAAGTATTGTAAGTATTTACACTATTTATATTGTTCGGATATGCGTTGCGGTCCAGTGGATATCATCTCGGAACGAGAAATCGGAAAGCTGAGTTCGAATTGCAGCTGAATTCTTTTACGCACAAACACCCTCGGGTAAAGAAATAACAGATAACTTTTGTTATATCCACAAAATTTGAATACTTGTGTAACTCACTAATATATAGGCATATGCATGTATATTGTTTTTAAGAACAACGTACATTTTTTAATCGAAATTGTATATATATTTATAAGCATAGGTTAGTCTGTCAAAGAGTCAAACCACTGCGACACCAACTACTTAGAAATTGAAACATTGGCGGAAATCAAACTAAAAATAGATCGAGACAAACTGACATAGATAATAATGTGTTTGAAAGAACTATCTATGCAAGATTTAAAGAAATGTCTGCTAAAAACAAAATCACGAAATAAATCCTACAAGATTTTTTCCTCACAGACACACCAGATTTGGAAAAATAAGGAGAAAAATATTCCAAAAACATCACGCTTCGACAATGGAACCCCATTTCAAGTCAAGGGAACATGTATAAACGTTCACAAGCTGTTTCTGTTTGATCCTGCGTTGAATGAGAAACTCTACACTCTAGTCAATGAGTTATCTTGAATACGAAACCATGAAATGGTTCTTCCAGTAAAAAGAATAGAAAAGCTTATCGTTTCAGAGGCAACGATACAAAGAAGCTTATCGTTTCAGAGGCAACGATACAAAGAAGCTTATCGTTTCAGAGGCAACGATACAAAGAAGCTTATCGTTTCAGAGGCAACGATACAAAGAAGCTTATCGTTTCAGGGGCAACGATACAAAGAAGCTTATCGTTTCAGGGGCAACGGGGATAAAGAAGCTTAATCGTTTCAGGGGCAACGATACAAAGAAGCTTATCGTTTCAGGGGCAACGATACAAAGAAGCTTATCGTTTCAGGGGCAACGATACAAAGAAGCTTATCGTTTCAGGGGCAACGATAAAGAAGCAAATCTTTAGGGGCAACTTATTACGTTTCAGGGGCAACGATACAAAGAAGCTTATCGTTTCAGGGGCAACGATACAAAGAAGCTTATCGTTTCAGGGGCAAGGATACAAACTTATCGTTTCAGGGGCAACATACAACCAACCATACAACAGATCAACAATTGTCAAATGTCGATTGATACTGATTCGTTTTCTACGGCTTATTAACTATTTGTAAGTTATTTAAAGCCAGAAACTATTTTTAGATAGTATTTTTTTTCTTTAGATAGTAACGGTTTAGTGATACAAGTTCTACTAATTAACCCATATCTTGGGAAAAGAAAAGGTAGTTTCAAACCTTTCGTCCAGTTTCTCACAACGTTTCATCTTCTCTTATCACAATGTGGGATTTTTAACAATAAAGATGGCGGATACAAAAATGAAAAAAATAGAAATAAAATTAACTCTATACCAAAAACGCATAATTTATATATTTAAAGTTTAAAATTCTCAGTATTTTTGGTTCGTGTGTGTTTGCATCAATATAAACAAACCCAGTCCGGATTACGTCCTAAGGGGCGAAACACGTCAGACGAAAATTTTTTTCACATTACGAGACATCACACACACACACACACACACACACACACACACACACACTTATAAAAATTAATGACAATTTCATGTGATGTGTGTCATTATTTAGAACTAAATGGTGTTCAAGTAATGTTTATATTCATTTAACAACACGTATGCACGAAGACGGGAACGTTGAAACTTTAAAATTCTATTCTTTTTTTTTAAATTAAAATTAAGTTTAAAATTACAGCGATCCCTCCCCTTTATGTGCATGTACAGTTACATCAACGTAAACATCACTTTAATATGAAGTTCTGAAGGAGAAAACTAGTCACGCGAAAAAAAAATGTTTTCTACTTTGTCGTTAATATTCCTAACATTGTTCCGATATTTAAAATCTCTGTTACACACACACACACACACACACACACATATATATATATATATATATATATATATATATATATATACTTATTTATAAATGGAACTTTGTGTGTGTGTCTGTTTCCGTTACCTATAGACTCCGCAACGGCTGAACTGATTTTCACAGTTGTATCGGCTCGGAACGAGAAGCCGGGGAGCCGAGTTCGAATTCCAGTTGAATCCATTGTACTCACTTACGCGCAAATACCCTTGGGAAAGTTATTAATCCGTCTCTTCCTTCCAGTTATGGGTTAAATAGCAGGACAGATTGGGTTCTATAGCCTTGGTCGGCAACCAGTCTACCGCACAAAGCAATGGCAACCTACTGCGGGATAATCTTCTGCCCAGTCAGTCATGTCTCTTTCGAGACATGATCGCCCAAGCGTGTTTCACGTATGGCACTTAACTGACTGACTATAAGCGTCTGCGAGTGTTCTTACCTAGGTTTTGTGTTAAGGTACCCCCGATAAATATCGATAATCGAAAAAATCGGGTTATAGGAGTGGTCCGATTTTAATAAAATTTGATAGACTCTCAGACAAAAGCATAAGAAACGATATTAAGAAGTTTCAAGGTTGCAGTTCTTACAATAGTGCAGAAAATCGATAGTCTCTCTCTCTCTCTCTCTCTCTCTATATATATATATATATATATATATATATATATATATATAAGGTAAGATGTTTGTGTGTGTCTGTTTATCTGCCTGTATGTCTGTATTTTTTCAGCCCTTTTATTTTAGTTTTTGCTTCGAGTTTGGCTCTAAGTAGTTCTTAGTGTCAGCCATTATACCATTTACTCAGAGGACTTATTTAGCCTTCAAAATTCAGTTTACGACGGAAAAAACTTATTCGATATCGATACCAGAAAATCAAAATTTGACTTACATCCATTCATTTTTCTTTCAGTCTACGGTTTCGCTTTAACTGGAAACAACTATTGCATTTTAGTCTTTCGTGCCAACATCCAAAGAGTCTGAGCTCCAGGACCATGGATTAGTTTTAAAGTTTTCATTACACCTGAGCAACGCCAGCTATACTGCTAGTATATATATATATATATATATATATATATATATATAGCAATTCGTATTAAATTCAAACAACAATATCTATTTAGTTTCTTTTTTTTTTTCTTCATAATTTTTGAATAAATATTTGTTTAATCAGATAAAAATTCATGTTTTTGTTCGATGCTTTTCGATTTCGTCGGCCATTATCAAGAAGAAATTTTAAAGTCAAATCTTAACCCAGTTGTTATCTATAACTGGGCATTTTAGGGGATTTTCACATCATAAGTTTTAATATTTTGATTTATACGCTTTTTTAAAACACATTATACACATTTTGAAAATGCCATCTTTGTTTTTCTTTTCAGCTGAAAATAGCCTACTTTCTAAAATACAAACATCCCCTAGCCCAGCTATTTTCTGATAACTTCATCCAGACAAACTTCCTAGCTGACACTTGAATTTCACGCTGTTTTGACACTAAAGAATGTAATTCATATTTTATTGTTGTTCGAATTTTTCCAGTCAGCGTTTTTCTGTTCCAATGAATGCTTATCTTCTGTTAAAAATTTTAGATGAGCATTGGTTGATTTCATTTTTAATGACTTATCAACCTTTTTTCAGGTTATTTAATGCCAGAAAATTGTAATCATTTTTGGAGATAATTTACTAATACAAGTTTTACTAATTAACCCATAGCTGGGGAGAAATGAAGTGGATACATACGCGCAAATACTCTGAGAGGTAAATGAATATAACGTACCTGATTGGAATTGAAACCTTGCTCTCCGATTTGTATTTCGATCTGTTATCCATTACACCTCTAAACCCCCATACCCCCGGTCCTTCGCGTCGACGCCCAAAATCTCGTGACTGATCGATAGTCGATCACTTCGTTTCAAACCGGGCTCTGTCCACATTGTGCTTGATTGATCACAAGGAAATCTTTGTAAAATTAACAAGGAGTTAAAATAAATACGTAATTATACAAACGTTCTTTTCAGTAAAGTATTTGGTTCGAGTTTCTCACTCTTTCATTGTAGGCAACTATAATTCCAACCCACGTCTTCTACAGAATGTAACACTATCTATCTGGCACCAGGTTGAAATCGGGGTTTCTTCAAAAGCAGCTCGGTTAACTCGCACCAACGACAGTACTCAACTTTGACTACTTATACTGAATCTCGCAGTTAGTGGGGATGGTTGTGACGCACTTTGAGTAAACTTGTCATTTTCAAATGATCAATAAGGGTTCCTCCTTTTGGTCACCTGATCAACCCCATCTCACCCTCCCCTGTGTGTGCCCCCCACTATTGTTCAAGGGGAGTGGAACTTTTGACTTTCTTCAAAATCCACCGAGGTGCTTTTTCATTGCTCATCTGACCAACCCCGTTTCTTTCACTCCTGTGTAAGTGCTTCTCACGAGCCCCACTCTCGAAAATACGGGTTTTGGCCGAACGGTCAAATTTGAATTATCGTTCTTTTTGCTTTTCCGCTTTTCGTGTGTGTATTGTCGTTTCGCATCTGTGTTTTCTTTTTTATTTCAATCGTTATAAGAAAACTGATTATATTTAATATATATCAATATATATAATATATATATATATTATATATATTATATATATATATATATTATATATATATATATTTAATATATATCAATATTCAAAATCTCTGGTCGAATAGAAGATAATGTTTCTCATTTAATTTTCAGAGTCGCAAAATTCCACAAAGAACCAAGAGACTTTATTTCCGAAAATTTCGTCTCTCTTTCTAAGCTAGAAGTGGCTACCACTAGGGTCATAAAATCCACCAAGCCTTGTTTCTTAGACGCTGTCGCTTCTGTCAATGGTCGTTGCATTTTTCAGTAACGGGGAAAGTGATTTTTATTAAAAATAGATTTCCAACTTTTTTTTTTTTAATCATATCACCCCGAGCAAGGCGATAACGCCACTGATGCGCAGGGGGCTACATAAGAGTAAAAAGATTGGAAAAGAGAAAGCCGGAAACCACATCCTAAACAGGAAACAAGGGATAAGCCTCTTAACCTGTTCAATAAACGTGGGTGGCGTGTGAACCGGGTGATAGTTTAGTCTATCTACTCCAATTGAAAAAAAAAAAGAAAGAAAGGAGTGAAAAGATTGGAAAAGAGCCGGAAACTACATCCTAAACAGGAAACAAGGGATAAGCCTCTTAACCTGTTCAATAGACGTGGGTGGCGTGTGAACCGGGTGATAGTTTAGTCTATCTACTCCAATTGAAAAAAAAAAGAAAGGAGTGAAAAGATTGGAAAAGAGCCGGAAACTACATCCTAAACAGGAAACAAGGGATGAGCCTCTTCACCTGTTCAATAGATGTGGGTGGAGTGTGAACCGGGCGATTTTGCGATAAGACTCTTTGACAGCATTCAAGAGTCATAAAAAACGTTATATATCTTCCTAAGGTGGTCTGAATATATTTCTCTGCCTAGATTTAGTGGCGAAGAAAAAAGATCCAATCATTATCTCCCTTCCTTCGCTTCTTTCTTTTCCTCCCACATATTCGGAGAATTGAAACAAAAATTCAATGTGATTCAATGCACCTGACGCAACAAAGGAAAAACTGTTCAG
This sequence comes from Ascarosepion bandense, assembly GCA_037127315.1. Lineage (NCBI taxonomy): Eukaryota > Metazoa > Mollusca > Cephalopoda > Sepiida > Sepiidae > Ascarosepion > Ascarosepion bandense. Next base: position 4,356,603 of record JBBBDQ010001640.1, on the reverse strand, counting down.
TCATTTGTTTAATCACTGAGAAGTATGTTGACCTAAGAACCTTTCAACAACCCTCGTATCAAATATTTACTTAGCATTCGAATATTTTTAAAAAGCTACGGAATATAGCAAACAAAATTTAAAAAAATGACAAATATATAAGACAATTTCTCTTTTTAAATTTGAAAATCTTGTTTGCCGACCAGAAGTTCAATAAATGAGCATTTTTATTTTAGCCCTTACATGTAACTTAAAAATGGCGTTTAAACTAGTCATGAAAGATGAGATAACAGCCCACAACCTTCCCTTTTAACTAGCGTTTGTAAACTGTAAAAGAAAATATTGGTAAAAAGCCAAAGTTGATTCAATTTATTGTCTGAACATTTTTTACGCAGTCTTTACTTGAGTTTCTCATCTAATAAACCTTTCTACTTTACAACAGACATTAATCTTTAATTTGTCTTTTATTCTTGGATTATATTTTGCTAAGTAATCCATCCCAAATGCAAAAAATACACATGATCGACGGAAGCAATATGACAAAAAATGTCAAGAAATTGTAAGAATTTGTTTAGAGATGATTATTTATCAAAATAAGTTCAACTGATAAACATAGTTGAGTGGGGACTTGGATTCATGCCTTTCCCAAGGATATTTACGCGTAAGTGGATATAACGAACTCGACTCTTCGGATTATAATTCCGAGTAGCATCGAGCCTGGTCAGTTCTTAAATGGGTGACCATTTATGAATATCAGGTGCTGTAAACGTAAGGACCAAGAATGGTCCACCGGTCCTCTAAATTTGGGGGTTAGGTGCAGGGCTAACAACCCTGCCCCGTAAAAAAACAGTTTGTTACAGAAACAGCAACAAAAAAAGTTGCTGCCCTATGCACCATCTGGGTGTGATAGATAAATGATGATGATGACTATTACACCTCGATACAAAATCAGATACTGGATGTGCGTTGTGGTACAGTGGATATCGGCTCGGAACGAGAAACCGGGGAGCCGAGTTCGAATTCCAGTTGAATCCATTGTATTCACTTACGCGCAAATACCCTTGGGAAAGGTATTAATCCGTCTCTTCCTTCCAGTTATGGGTTAAATAGCAGGACAGACTGGGTTCTATAAACTTGGTCGGCAACCAGTCTACCGCAGAAAGCAATGGCAACCTCAGACTGGGTTCTATAAACTTGGTCGGCAACCAGTCTACCGCAGAAAGCAATGGCAACCTCAGACTGGGTTCTATAAACTTGGTCGGCAACCAGTCTACCGCAGAAAGCAATGGCAACCTACTGCGGGATAATCTTCCGCCCAGTCAGTCATGTCTCTTTCGAGACATGATCGCCCAAGCATGTATCACGTATGGCACATAAACTGACTGACCAAATCAGCTGGATACAACCTGTCATGCCGTAGTGGATGGTGTTAGCTGTAGTCTGCTTGCCATGGAGTAGCGATCCATAAACCAGCTCAAACAGTTCACAGCTAAAGATTTCATGGTCAAAGACTTCTTCTCACGTCTAAAGAACAAATTGGAAAAATGCCTTCTTGGGAAAAATAACACCCTTCGAAAACACCAAAGTATAAATAAAAAAGACGAAGAGAGACCAAAGAAAAGCCAGAGCTCTCTATCCCCTAAAGCGTTTTAACCCACCATGCGGTGACTGCAAACATCTCTCCAGGTCCAACATAGGACACATGACACACAGAAGCAAATGTCGATAAGCACCCAAAATACACGGCAATGAGTTTCGGCAACGCCGACGACCATTACATTGACCGCACATTCAAGCTTATAGCAGCTGGTATTCCCAAGCGGTCACACATCTAGATATTGACCATGCTCGACGTTGCTTAGGTTCGGTGATCATATGGCATTTCAACGGAATATGGCTGTAAGACGTTTAGGATGAGGAATTACAACGATTGTGTTTTGAATTTCAAAATTTCTTCGGCAACTCGACGTGGTGTAATGGTTACCTAGCTTTCGCCATGAACGTTTTCGCCGTTACAATTGTAATGAGTTAAATTCTCACTAGGTGTCCTACTCTTTCGGCTTTATACTATAAATAAGCTGCGCTTAGAAAATCACCATCATGAAAATTATGGATTTTTATTTCACCACCACAAACAAGGCCATAAAGTCACTCGGTCTCATTAAGAGTGAAATGAAGTGGGATAAAGACCAGGATTCAAGGAGATGATTGAAGTTACATTTAAATTTTCAAAGATCGTAGTTGACAGGAAAGCAAGAGAAGAGTTCTATAAGAAAATGCAAAGCTTGTACCCTCCATCCTCTAAGGTCTTCCTACTCAGTAAATGTATGCTGCTTACAGGATATTTCTTGACAGTTAATACTCATCAGTCTACTCATCTTTGTGTCGCTTGTCCGTACTACCCAACTCAGAGATTGAACTTACAAGGGCCTTAGAGCTAAATATGTTCTAATCAACACGTTACTCCATTGGACAATCCAGTTGGACAATTTTTAAAACTTAACGTCTCACCTGAGTGCAATTTTGAGATTATTTATTTCTTAATCAGAGGTTCCCATCTTAGTATTTGTCTATTTCTGAGATGAGGTAGTATTTACAGTATTTATATTATTCGGACTATTGTCCTTATCTTTGTTGCCATTTGTACGTTTTCGCCGTTGTACGCTCCGGCCTTCTGCAGGTGCTAGGAATTTCGAACCGAACCCTTCATGACGATCACTCGGGTATATATGAACTCCATTCCTTGCAGAAAGTCTCAATTGAAAGTCATGAGTCATCTCCCTCTAACCCTGCAAGTTACTTATTCACCACTGCTGTAGCCTGATATTGAACTCACAACTCTAAGAGTGAAGTCAGGAATTAAACAATGTCTTTATGTGAAGTCTACTGATGAGATTTTAGGTTTAAAATGTCTTCATAATATCAGCAATATTGTATGCCTTTCAATAAAATGCCAATGAAGGATGGAACTCTCCGATTTCCAACAAGTTCATTAATTCTGTATGTATTTCAGGTGATGCGCATTGCCTTTATAGGAAGATAGTTCTAAATATACTAAAAGAGATAGGTGAGTTTTCTAAGCGCCACTTAGATTTTGGCACAAGGCCGAAAGTATGGGGTACCCAGTGAAGATCGAATTCACTACTCAGTTGTAATAGGTTCTCCCAAGACAAGGTTGCTAACCATTTGTTGCAAAAAGGGAAAAAGTATGTGTTGGTAGGAAACAACCACAAGAAAATATTGCAAACAGGCAAACTAAATTCACAAATGTTGTTTTAATCTCTGAAACGCTATTCTCACGTAAACGACGGCTCAATTAACCACGACCATCCTCAAAATGAACATACCACGTTTTATCCACTCGACCTGGCTACCACTCAACCAATGAGCGCTCAGCACAGTAAATATAAACGGCTACAAGCGACACCAATTCTGTTTACCACGAAATGCTGTCCGATTCTCCATCCGATCAACAGATCAGTCAGTAATTACTGAGACTAGTTAAACCAGTGAAAAAATTACGGATGATGTAATATCATTTTCATAATTTCAAATAAAATTCAATGGAAGTTAAGTAAATAATATTGTTTCGTTGTTAATGTGTACCTTTTTTTTTTTCATCACTCCTAGTATTTCCATTATTATTATTTGAATAGCGGTTGGTTTAAATGTGATATTCATGAACATTCTATTTCCAGATCCCAAAATTTTACAATTTTATCAAATACTTCAACCGGTATATTTTTATACGATGATGTGCACTCTTTCTCTTCGTCTTCTCCTCCTTTTCTTCCTTTCCGTCGCCTTTTCTTCCTTTCCGTCGCCTTTTCTTCCTTTCCGTCGCCTTCTCTTCCTTTCCGTCGTTCTTCTTCTTCCTTTCCGTCGCCTTCTCTTCCTTTCCGTCGCCTTCTTCCTTTCCGTCGCCTTCTTCCTTTCCTTTCCGTCGCCTTCTTCTTCCTTTCCGTCGCCTTTTCTTCCTTTCCGTCGCCTTTTCTTCCTTTCCGTCGCCTTTTCTTCCTTTTCCGTCGCCTTTTCTTCCTTTCCGTCGCCTTTTCTTCCTTTCCGTCGCCTTTTCTTCCTTTCCGTCGCCTTCTCTTCCTTTCTGTCGCCTTCTAATAAATACCCGTTTAATTTTATTTGAAGGGAGGTAAGTGTTAAAATAAAAAGGAAAATGGATGAGTTATACTTCCTGAAAAAAGCGTAACACACGAAGGTACCACGGCGTTTATATATATATATATATATATATATATATATATATATATATATATCCTATTTTTAAAAAATAGGAAATTAATCAGACTGAAGAAATATATAACAGATGTGCATGTTACTAAAATCATATATTGAAAACTCATTCCAAAATCTCGAACTAAATAAATGTATGCATAACTGTACGTCTGTTTATTTGTATATTTGCTGTGGCTCCTAACAAAAACTAGATGTGTCACAAGATTGTTTTAACGTTGAGAGCGGCACTATATATGTACTTAAACACACGGCTAATGACAAAAATTGATGTTTGCCCAGCCATCGAGACCATTGTCACGCTGACATCAATATTAAGCTAATCTAACCTCTTTACTGCTATGAGGGAGGTTCTGCCGTAGGGTTGGAATCTCTAGGGCTGAGCAACATCCATCTAAAACAGGGATGTTAACCACGCCTTAGTAAACCCTCACTCGCTATGTTTACTTCCTCTGCCAGGTAAGTGTCTACGTCGTGGCTGAATTATATTATTGATTATAAGTATACGTAATATACATACATTATAGGATGTGTGCATATTTATTGTATTTTAGGCACAATTTTGGCACAAGTCTGAAGAGGGAGTGTGGTGAACCGGATCGTTATTTGCTTTCCAAAAACGAGCTAATCTGATTCGCGACCTATCCATTCGGTACAATTTCCTTATTCACCACCCTCTTCAGCTAATCCTACACCTACCAAAATACCACATACTCAAAGCGGAATATATTAAACACTATCATGTAAAAATCGATGTATATTTAATGTTTATTTCCTTAATTTTCTCATTTTTTCTTTAACAAAAATATAAAAATTATGTATCATGTAATGAGGGGCGGTGATCCTAAGAACGAAAATAATAAAAAAACCAAACATTCAAACTAAAACAAAAATATGTTAGTAGGACTCGTTCAGCCCGCATAAAATTAAGAGTGGCCCCAGTATTATGCTGATATGCAAAATTAAGACTTCCATGCACTAAAACTGTGGAAAGTGGGGAAATCAATTATGGAGTAGAGGAAAACCCAGTCAAAATTAAAGAGAAAAAAAATCTGGGGTAAGTGTGAATCTTGACAAGGATTAGAACACAAGAGAACACTAGTAACAGCAATTATTCACATTAGCTAGCTGAACGAAAAGAGTTTAGCTTGACCAGGAGAGGGGGGGGGTCGGACGGAAACCAGCTTCACCAGGAGAGAGGGGGGTCTGACGGAAACCGCCTCCGTGTGCTGAATGAAAGCAAAAAAAAGGAAATCAAAGCTGGTTCCGTTCACGCAAACTAAGCCCGTGACTTTCACCCATCTTTCGCTGAAATTTGCCAATAGCAACCGTTTTCTATCAGTTCTGATCTTTATCCTGAACTGATGCATAAAGAATCTAACCGTATCCTTATGAGAATGACGTTCGTATTGTAAGATTTCATCCATCCGCGTCGTTCACACCAACATCAGTGTCACGGCTTACAGCGTTAAACGCATCATCCATTTCAATCCAGTATACAACGGGTGCACGTCATACAATGAGCACAAGTCATAGTAGGTAAATGTCATGATATATAATGAGCGCACGTAGAAATATATTGATAACAATCGCGACAAGTGCGTTGTGTTTTGATTAACGATTTTTTTAATCATATCGCCTCAAGCAAGGCAGTTTACTGCCATTGGTGTGTAGTGGTTACATAGGAGGAAAAGAAGCTGATGGAGTAGAATTTACGAATTTTAAGACAACGTTGAAAATCTGACTTGCAGTTGTAAAATAAATAAATCGCTGGACACTAACACTACTACACAAAAAACAATACTCTGTCCGGTAGCAAAAGCTGATGGTGACGCTGGAGATGGCAATGCCTGAAACTATTAACTCCCTTGGTTGGTGGCTGTCGATTGATGGGTACCACACGTGCTTTCACACGTCGCATGTAGAAAATTTAATAAGTATATATCTAAACTTATTTATAAATGGAACTTTGTCTGTGCGTGTGTGTCAGTTACCTATAGACTCCGAAACGGCTGAACCGATTTTCTTGAAAATTTACACAGTTGTACAATAAGCATCTACAAGTGTTCTTAGCTAGGTTTTGTGTCGAGTTACCCCCGATAAATATCGATAATCGAAAAAATCGGGTTATAGAAGCAGTGGTCCGATTTTAATCAAATTTGATACACTCATAGACAAAGACATAAGAAATGATATTCAGAAGTTTCAAGGTTGCAGTTCTTACAATAGTGCAGAAAATCGATAATATACACATATAAATCGATACCAAGAAATCAAAATTTGACTTGCATCCATTCATTTTTCTTTCAGTCTACCATTTCGCTTTAACTGGAAACAACTATTGCTTTTTAATCTTTCGTGCTAACCTCCAAAGAGTCTGAGCTCCAGGACCATGGATTAGTTTTAAAACTTTCATTACACCCGAGCAACGCCGGGCTATACTGCTAGTTAATTATACACCGTGACTGGATAATGTTTTTGATTACACATCGAAATTCAGAGTTGGATTAAATAGGATTCTAATTATGTAAAAAGTCTATTGGGAGCCACGAGAATTTGTCTTGAAATCTTTACAAAGCAACAATATTCTTCTATTGGATTTTAGTTACTGTGGCTTCTTCATGTTGGAATGTGCTGTTCAAATAGTATTCTGAAGCTAAAATTAGTAAGACGGATATTATAGTCTACTAAACTGCTAGGTAAATACTCAATTGTTCAAACGAAATGAGAAATCAGAGAGCCTAGATCGAATTCCAGCTTCATTCACTTACTCGAAAATAGCCTTAGGAAATGTATTAATCCATCTCTTCTCCCTCCAGCTATGGGTTGAATAGCAGGACAGATGCTTTGGCTAGGCAAGGATCTAAAGTGATATGATTGCCCAAGAGTGTATCACGTATGGCACTTAACTGACTTTATTTCTTCTTTCGTTTGGTATGATTTGAATAATAAGACTGTTTGGGTCCTATAGTCTTGGTTAGCAACCGGTCTACCGTAGGAAAAAAATGGCAACCTACTGCGTAAAAATATCCTGCCTAGTCAGTCAAAAGAGACATGATCGCTCAGGTGTGTATCACGTATCACACCTGACTTTTGAATCGTAATGTCAGTGGGAATGTTGGTTAAATTAAACATTTCTCCTGGGTAATGTTATGAGTTTAATACTTTGACTGTTGCATTTTTGTAGCATTATTACCTGGCTGTATTGTTCTATTTTATAAAATTTGTTTATATTTATTTATATTATTTATTTATATTACATAATTTATATGTATATTATCTATTTATATTATTTATATTATTATATTTCTTTATATTTATATATTTATATATATATATATATATATATATATATATATATATATATATATATATATATAGTTATATGTTTATATATTATATTTATAATTTATAATATAATTTTATTTATATTATTTATATTTATATTATAATATTTTATAAAAATATTAAACTGCTATTGCTTAATGTGCCATGTCCCTTCAGAACATAGACGATCATGGTCTTCCACCTCTTTCTCTCTCATGTTTTGTCCTGTTATATTTTGTCCCTGCTCGGCCATCGATCTGCTTAAGCCCATCAAGTATCTCAGGCGATGTTTCTCTCTCTCTCTCTCTCTCTCTCTCTCTCTCTCTTTGCCGTTTGTGTATCAAATTCTCAAAGCCCTCCTTTCTCATTTCATTTCCAAAAAACCTTTTCATGATAAGTAGGTTTCGTTTTCATTCTCTCACAAACCTCGTCGTTGTTAACATGTTCGGTCCATAGTATTCTCAGCATCCTGCTGTAGAACCACATTTCTGTTGCTTCGAGTCTATCGTTTATCTTTGAAGAAATTGTCCAGTATTCCCTGCCACATAGGACAGATATCCCATAACAATTTGTACTCTTTTCTTTGTTTCCAAATAAATATTCCTGTCACTCAATACTCTACTCAGCTTCAGGGGTAAACGTGTGGGACCGCTCACCGCGATCGCGGAGGGACTCAGTCCGGTGCTGCCGAACGTGGCCCAAACTCGATTTGGTCGCTGTCTTCGAGCAGCGGCGCCCACTACAGGCCGGCGCGGACGTCGTTCCGGAGTGCGTCACCGGCGTGGCTCGGGGAGGGGGATTTTTTGTTCCTCTTTTCCGGTCTCGTCGCCCCCTCCGGATTCTGCTTTTGCGCTCGCGTCGCCGACGGGGGAGAGCGGGCCGCGGGGAACGAGTCGAACAAGCGGCGGTGGCCGCCGTAACTGCTGCTGCTGTGGCGGCGATTCGCGTCGCTGCTGCCGCTGCCGTGGCCGCCGTCGTCGCTGCCGTCGTCGCTCTTCTCTCCCTTTCTCGCGATCACCCGCAACTCTCTTCGCTCGGCATCTAAATGGCGCGGGCGCTTCGGCGCGACGCTCTCATCCGCACGGCCGGCACCGGACGCACTTCCCCTCCGGTCCGTCGTCGCAACCCGTTCCTGGCGTGCAGGTCGACGCGCGGTGTCCGTAGGCGGAAGACGCACTCTAAACTCTCCGTCAATCGACGTCGGGGAGGCATCTTCTGTCGGGCCCGCGAACGTACTGCCCCCTTCTGCCGGGGACAGAGGAAACGAAAATGCGATCCGTTATACGTGGCGAGCCGGCTTCTTCCCGTCGGGCCGTCTGCGCGGGGGCCGTTTTCTCGAGTCCCTCTCGGCGCCCCACCGTCTCGGGCGTGCGCAGAAAGTCCTGTTGCCTGATCTCAGTGTCGCACTTTCTGTTCTCTGTTAGAACACTTCCCAGTTACTTAAATTTCTGTACCTGCTTGATTTTAGCATTACCGACGTGTAATTGCCATTTTGGGCTCCTCTTTTTACTGATGATCGTGCATTCAGTTTTCATCTAGTTTGTTTAGTCCTTTCTTTTGCTTTCTTTAAAAGGTCTTGTAGTTTCATTTCTGTATTTGCTATCATTACTGTCATCTAAGTATCTTACATCGTTAAGGTTGTGGCCGCTAATGATAAATCCTGGTATGACTTCTAGTTCTCGTAGAATTACCTTGCTGTATAGGATGTAAATCTAGTGAGAAGTTGGTCCTGTGTATGACAATAAACAGCATCCAGCAGCAAGACCTCTGATTGGGAGGCTGTGAGGAGCATGAAACCACTTGCTGTTGTTACCAGGTCCACTCTGACCGGTAGTGGTAGCACTTGTTAGGGTCCCAGCTATGGGCAAATAGTTAACCCTCAAACGAAAATCAAAACACTAAGGAAGTTTAAAAATAGACGTTTATAGAAATATATGCTTAAAATAAGACTCTAAGAAAATATACATTTTTAAGGAAACTTATTACCAAAAAACATTTTTTAAAGAAAAAAAATTGTTAGCATAAGACATTTTTGAAGAAATATATACATAAAAATATTTCTATAGAAGAATATGCATTTTTAAATGAAAAATATTACCGGCAATACATTTTTGAAGAAAAAAAATTGTTGCCATAATACATTTTTAAAGGAAGAAAAAAATTCCCAGCAATGCATTTTTGAATACAAAATTAGAAGTCATTTTTATTTTTCGAAGAAAAAAATTTTTTTCATTAAAATCTAACTAAATCAACTTTATCACTATAACTGAACATTAAAAAAAAAACTTTAAACCCCCACGTATTTGGCATTAAATAACCCACAGAGGTGTTGATATGCCGTTAAACAAAACTCAAACTCTAGTGAGAAGGCACATCTTTGTCTTACACTGCTTTTTTTCTCGAATATGTTAAGGTTGACGAGCAGCTCTACCAAGTCTAAGTGGCGTAGTTTGCCAAACGCTATTGCGTAGTATATAAAAACACATAAAACACAGGTACATTTCCGTGTATATTTGTATTGGCCTCTGATGAAGACAAATGTTTATAATGACGCTGATGATAGACATTTGATATGACGCCTGTCATGACACGTCATTATAAGCGTCATAGGTGTCACCATCTTACTTTCAATTCAAAGTCTAAAGGGCTCCCTGAACGCATAACATAAGAAATATCATAAAATATGATAAAAATATCATAAAATATATCATAAAATAAGGATACTATATATGTAGAGAGGTACGGTGAATTGCTGCTCGGATTGAGTGATTGGACATCAGTTCTAATTCCGGTCAAGTCCATTACATTCACTTTCGTAGAAATCCACCCCCAGCTATGAGAAAAAATCAGGAAAGACTGGGTTTTGTAGTCTTGGGTAGCAGCCAGTCTAGGAGAATGAAAATTCTGAATTCAAAATTGTGTGTAGCTCTAGTGGTACACATACTATGCAGCCAAAGAAAAATCTCAATTCGTATTGAGTCGATGATCCAGACGACGGTCGATATACCTACAATATTTACGAAATAGCACTAAAATATACTATTTATATTATTCGGAATATTGTTCTCATCTGTGTTGCCATTTGTACGACGTTTCGACCGTTGTTCTTTCCAGCCTTCTTCTGGTGCTAGGAATTTCGAACCGAATCCTTTATTGCAATCACTGGGGTATATCATTCTAATTCATTGCCTAGAGTATCTTCTGTTAGTCCCGCTACTCCTGTTAGCTACTTGTCCTTAAGGACGCATGGCTCAGTGGACATAGACGTTGGTTAGTTCCTGTGACTTGGTTCAAAGAGTTGTGGATTCAATATCAGGCTTCAGCAGTGGTGAACAAGTAACTTACATTGTAACGATCACTGGTATATATCATTCTCATTCCTTGCGCGAAGTCTCTTTTGGTAGTCACGAGAAACGTCGTACAAATGGCAACAAAGATTAGGACAGTAGTCCGAATAATGTAAATAGTGTAAATACTACCTCATCTCAGAAATATAGAAACACTAAAAATATTTATAACAAAAGATACGGGGCGACATTTGACAGTCTTTTAAAAATTACATATGTCTACAGCAGGCAATTTTAAGTTTTGGAAATAAGTGTAACTACTTTTGCAGCAACGTAAGTGTTAATAAACGTATAACAAAATAATCGTCGTGTGGAGAAAGTTGTTTTAAAAATAAGTTTGTTGCATTAAGCAATCATCAGATGCATATTTCAAAGTTTGAAATATGAACCAGATTGCATAACGCATGAAATTCAGTCGTTCCATAGACGTAGAATAATATGTATATTTATTTATATATATAGTTAACTATAACAGACAATGAATGTCTGTTTAATAATGAACCGTTATAAACATCGTATTTTAGCTTTAATTTTAGGTGAAAATAAAGACAAAAATTGTTTAACATTTGGGTATTTGTTTATGAAGAAAAGTATTACCAACAATACATTTAAATATATATAAACAAAACTCGGTTATAAACAACTGACAATTTGAAATTATTTGTTTGAACATTATTTTTGATCGATATTCATATTTAAATAGATATTCTGTTTTTAATTAAACTGTATTATGTAGTTATATCTACTGGCTTGATGAATCGAAAATTGTTATATATGCTTGATTAAAACCTCGTTTAGACTGGAGGTCATTCGTGATCAACTGGAGGTCATTCGTGATCAACTGGAGGTCATTCGTGATCAACTGGAGGTCATTCGTGATCAACTGGAGGTCATTCGTGATCAACTGGAGGTCATTCGTGATCAACTGGAGGTCATTCGTGATCAACTGGAGGTCATTCGTGATCAACTGGAGGTCATTCGTGATCAACTGGAGGTCATTCGTGATCAATGGAGGCTTGAGGTCATTCGTGATCGAGAGATCTAAGACGTTGCCAGATCAAATGGTAGCTTCCCCTATGTGGAAAATGGTCGCAGGTTCGAATCTTTCCGAATGACATACATTTTCGTAATTTGTCGTAAATCAGGCCAGTAGATATAAATGAAACAGGCTGTTCCCGCTGGGTGTTGAACTAAATGTCCAATATTATATTTATATACGCTGTATCCCTTGTATTGAGCACTTTAACCCATAAATATAGCATAACTTAACTCTTAGTGTGTGTGTGTGTGTGTGTGTGTGTGTGAACAATTTTACAATCCATAATCTAATTCTTATTAAAAATTTTCATTCAATCTTCAGCAGATGGTTTTATCAAATGAGTTATTTTTCCTTTACTATAAGAAAAACATTTTAGGTTGATTTAAAGTTTTAAACTTGACCAAAAACCAGGCTACCCACACTTCATGAGTGAAGGCTTGAAGAAGTAGATTCTTCGTTTTTGTTTTTTGTTTTTTGTTTTTGTTTTTGTTGTTTTTTGTTGTTGTTTTTTGTTTTTTGTTGTTTTTGTTAACATTGTGTATTACTGCTATCGACCTGAGCACACAAAAATAGGCCAATAGTCTTAATATACACCCTTTAATATTAAAAAAAGTAGTGTCTATTCCAACCAGTGTTGGTGACTAAAATAACATTTGATGATATATACATACACGAGTGTACCCCTGACGGCAAAATATTTGAGAGGATTATTAGTTGGTTCCTCACAGGTTACGCCCTGAGTGTGACAGGAGGAAATATACACAACAGTCTTTATTATAATAGCGAGGAAAAATATATTTTTTTTCACTACTCGACGATATAATTAGTGCAAAAAACTAAAATAAGGCACTGTTAAAGAGCAATCACGTGGCAAGAGCTTTCGTAAATGGTAGGAAAGCGAATGCCTCGCTGTTCTCTTTCCATGAGCGTGACAAGAGGGATATATATATATATATATATATATATATATTGTAATAGACAGTAGAGGATAAGAATAAAATAGAAATGCTTACATTGTGCCTGGGTTCACTGTATTCTTGCAAAACAGAATTTTGGACATTAACATTGAATTAGGACAGACTCTGTTTTCTTACCTATTCCCTGTAGCATACTAACCTAAGCACAGTAAATATTAATAAGTATAAAAATATATGACTTGACAGCCATCATTCTCTTTGTTTTTTTTGTTTTGTTTTTTTTTTGTTTTGTTTTTTTTTTGTTATCTCTTCTCTTTTTTCCTTTTTTTATCGTCAATTAGTTACACTCCAATTGATTTAGAATTGTCTCGGGGGTAGAATAATTTTTCCCGCATATAACATTGCCCTTAGTTTAAACGTCATGACGTTACCAATATGTTCTGTCTCGAGGTTTGATTTCCACTCAGGAAGAGAATCACTCCATCTGTAGAAATAGATATACGTCTCTGATGAATTGCTGTTTGTATTTGGTCTGTGAAGCCGCACAACGCACGTAGACACTCAGTCAATTCAAGGAGGAAGCAACATTAACTTTGACATCTTAACAGAGTGCGGTGAATTGAACTGGTCCTCCACACTCAAATATACTCATGTCAGACCATCGATCTACGATAAAGTCCAAAATTTTCCTTATATCCTTTCTGTATAATAGTTAAGATTGGTGGTGCTACAGTTTCATCAGTTCTGTCTGCTTTAATTGGTAACTGCAATATCCTCTGCACGAATTTGTTCGAACAATGAAATTAGCAAGTACGTTCCACCATTTTACAGTCGAAACTTCTACTCTCTCAGCTTCTTTTCTCGCACTTTCCGCCTGTGAAACTCCCTTCCATATACTTGCTGCCCTGACAGTTACAATTTCAAAGAGTTTAAATGCAACGTCAATTGACACCTTTTATCCCCTTGACCCTCATCCTTTTCTTATCCTTTCCCCAACACCTCCTGTATCTTGCTCTTCTTCTTTTTCACTCTACTCTCTCGTAACTCTTCACACCAGTATTCCCATTGTTCTCTTACTCATTCTGACATTCTCCTAACCGATTCCTTTTTCTCTTCACTCTTCTCTTGTTATACCTCGTTATAGAAGAAGAGGTGGTTACACTTAACTATTTTGACGGCAAAAGGGTGGAATCTTGTTACCAGTCTAGTTGCTTGAGTAAATTCGTGTAGAGTGATCTCCAGGGAG
>JBBBDQ010001640.1:4287500-4337500 GCA_037127315.1 Ascarosepion bandense | reverse complement strand
TCTCTCTGTGCTCTTGACTTCAGATCTTGTGCTTTATAAAGTTCAATATATTATGTTTTAATTTTGATTGGTTTGCCGATGATTGATTGTTTGCTCTAATCTCATAACGCATTGTTAGCTGCAGTGATCGATTGATCGATTTGGTTTAGCAGCATGTCGACCACTACGCTTTATTTAATTCCGTACGCTAAATGTTTTATGCACAATTTTATGGCTTAAACTTTGTATATTTTGTTCATATGTTTACACTGAAAGTATATTATAGTTTGTAGATAAAATGTATAGTTGTTTATTTTATTTTATTTTTTTTAATGTACAGCTGGTAATAGGATTGTAAAATGTATTGCGAAAAATTTTAACATAAAAATGTATTGGTGAACATCATCTCTACTATAATAACGACTGCTGTGTGTGTATATGTATGTATGTATGTATATGTGAATCAGCTATTGGGCGTGCATAATGATAATATACACGCTAAAAAGTCTGCCTCCTTCTACCGAGCGCCCATAGCTCAGAGGTAAAATCGCTGACTGACGCCAATTTGGTCGGGTTTCAATCCTGGGTAAAAAGCAATCGGATGTCTATCTGTCTGCGGATGATTACTATATATATATATATATATATATGCTGCCACGATCATGGAGAGACAACAGCGAGGCAGCGTCGGACTAGTTTATTCTCTTTACTACCTGATATTAAACTTTACTACCAGTTATGAAAGCTTTTGTCGCGTGCTTCCTCTTTAACAGTACCTTTTTTTGTAATAATTATGTCGTGGAGTCGTGAAGAAAAATATATATACATATATATATACATACATACATACACGTAAAAAGACAGGCACGTAGAAGAAGTAAATAAAATGAACTGAGGCAACGTTGCCTCGTTATTGTCAGTGGCAGTAAACTGTCTTGCTTGGGGTGATTTGATTATAAAAAAATATATATTTATATAAAAATTCTTACAATCTAAAAATATTTTCTAGCTTTATTTAAAGTACAAAAGTAGTTAAAAAACGAATCGATCAAATTCTTATTGTTACTTTACAGTGGTAAAGTTATGTAGCAAATAATGAAAACACAACTTCCTACTTGCTGAATATTAAGAAAAAAATATTGGGGTGTTCATATACACCACTGTGCTAAACGGGAGGGGGTTCAAATATGAATGGATATTTTTCGTACAAGATACGAAGGATACTTGAGGTAAAGGGTTCCAGATTAAGAGGCACAATTTATATGGATATGTGAGAGAATATAATTTTCCAGTCTAGGGTTAACCATTAAAAGTTAGTGATCGGGGAAACATCCATAACTTGATTCTCAACAATGAAATACAGAGAGAATGAGGGTGATTTGCTATAATGTGAGTGGAATGGCAGGTCCTAGCCGTGAAGGTTAGAACTGCCGTAACCAAGAAATGCAGTTCATCGGAGCACTTTCCATGGAAGTAGCGATGGCAAAATAAGTGGATTATCACATCCTCTCTGTGAGAGAGGGTGGAAAATAATTTGTCACCCACAAGATTGCGGAGAGACTTTTAGAATCTATGCAGCTCCTGCCTAAATATGACAGCTGAGTTCCATTTTAAGGTTTTCTTGCATCTTTAGCGATGGATCGTATGTACAAGTTCTACGAGATCTGTGCCCCGTTTAAGGTACAATACTTTCAACCCACCGAATCTCTCTTATGAGACATCGATTCATCGTCTGAAAAGGCGACACCTAAACTCGAAGGCACATTGTAATTGAGAAAGTTGCCTCCAAAGATTAAGCAATATATCAAGAAACATATGCATTGTGGCGTAATGGATATTTTCTCGGAATGAGAAATCGAAAGCCGAGTTCCAATTCAGTTGTATCTGTTGCACTCAGTTACCTGCAAACACTTTTGGGAAAGGTATTAATCTATCTCTTCTCACTCCAGCTGTGGGTTAAATAGCAGGAAAGACTGGATTCTATAGCCTAGTCTACCGTAGAATGAAATGGCAATCTACTGCGGGAAAATCTTCTGCCTAGTCATGAAATATGATCGCCCAAGTGTGTATCACGTACGACAGTTAACTGATTGACTGCTTAAGAAACAAGAAAATCTATATAGAAACAAAGAATAGTGGGTGTTTATTTAATATTTGTGAAAATCTCACAGATAGATAAGAGAACTGAGGCAGCAAAAATGTGGTTCTACTGAAAGAACCGGAGAATATCATGACCTGAACATGTGACTAGCGACGAAGTTCGAGAGAAAATGAAAACAAAAAGATACTTATATCTGAAATCAAGAACTTTAAGAGCACACAATAAAGAATGGCTTGAAACATTTACCCCTTAAAAGGCATATTAGAGGCAAGAAAAACAAAAGAAAGCAGATAACAACCTGACGATCTTGTGTAAACAAAAAATAAATGATTGGGAGCGATAGCAAAAAGACACATTTGTTATAGTTATAGCGGACAGGAAGTTCTGCAGAGCCATGGTCGCTTAAGCCCTGAACTAACACTGAAAATAGAATATACAGGCTACGATGGATAAATTGTTGTTAAAATTACGCAAAAATGAAAATAATACTGATATATTATTTTAACAGATATATTTACCAAAATTATACAAAATTATTTTGAAATGCTGAAGAGTAAATTTATTCAATAAAATTGCCATTGGCTTCAACCACGGCCTTTAGACGACTTCTTCGGAATCTCCAGCAACTCTTCTGGACGATATCCTAGTTAAAGTTTAAGAATGCTGTCATAATGCTTACTTTCAGTTCATCTTTGTTAAAAGAAATTTTGTTGGTCACTTGTTCAACTGCGCCCAACACACAATAATCAAGAAGGTTGCAGTTTTGAGAAGTGTCCATATGTAAGGGGTGATGAGGTCACAGGACTAGCAGCCATGGCTGAGTTCTCCTGCCTGTAGGACGTGGTGCAGTGTCTCGTGGCCAGACATAGTGTCATACAGCAGCCATTCTCTTGACCCAAGGCAGTACTACTTCCTTGAGGCATTTGATGTAGCCCACCGTGTTGAGTCTGATACCCTCACCAACAAATTCAGGAATTCTTTCTTTATAAGAACGATTCGAATGGGTTTTCCGAGAGCTGTACCTTTGTAATGACCATTACTCATCCAACCCTTTCCGAATCCACTGCGCTGTCCTCAGACAGAATCCCAGACACGCTGAAATGTTCGTATTGGGGCTTCGGTGCGAATACCAGGCAGTACAGAATGCTATTTTCGAACTTCTGTCAGTACTTCATGGTGCTTTTTTTCTCACAGATGGTGCCCAGCTTGGCCTACAATAGAAAGGATTTAATTTTTTTTATTTTTTAATAACAAAATTTGATATTTCCTCTTAATAAAAGCATAAACATTTTGATGATGAAATTTTGTTTTTATTAACTTTTAACATCATGACATGCTTTTTTGCGGGGGTGTTTTTTTTTTTGGCAATTGAGTGGAGGTACCTAAATTCGTAGTTTCTTTCTTCTGTTTGACTACGATTTCTATCTCATAGATAATAAAAAAAATAACAAATCTGAATTTCTCAGCGATTTTATATTAAAAAAAATTACTTGTATAATTTGTTTTTCGGTGCGTGGTTGAAAGAGTTATGCGTATTTTTTCTTTCTTTCAAATATTCGTTTTTACTTTTTGTAAGTGCGGAGGAAATATAGGATAATATTTTTCCAAAGGTTTGTAAAAATGTGTGTGTATCTTTAATCTGGGCGACAGACATATTTTGACTCCACTCTGAGAGCGTTAATTAAACGAATGTTTACACTGACCGGGACGATAAAAACCAAGAGTTCAATAATCTCATTGTAAGTCATTCTAAGTAACTTGTGAATCTTTAATTGCATACTTTTAGGTTGTAAAAGGAATCAGATTACCTTTTTTCTATATTTGAAGATTTTTAATCAACCGCAGGCGAGTAAAGCAATAAACTTTAATCGCCCAATTAAGTTTTTAATCACCTGATTCGATCGGGCGAGGGAAATCTCAAAGGCTATATATATAGTTAAATTTATGTGTGTGAGTATATATATATATATATATATAGTCATCCGCAGACAGATCTGTTTGCTGTATCACAGCTCATCAGTACGTTTAGACATCCGATTGCTTTTAACCCAGGATTAAAACCCGACCGAACTGGCATCAGTCAGTGATTCTAACTCTGAGCTATGGGCGCTCGGTAGAAGGAGGCAGACATTTAGCGTATCATGTATCATACACCAGTGACCAGAGTGCTCTAATTTATTACTGAATGAGCGATGTGTGTGTGTGTGTGTATATATATATATATATATATATATATATATATATATATATTCAGATACTTTAATCCAAGCGGAAAAAGCAGGAAGATAAATTCCAAAAATTAATTTTAATTAATATTAAAAATTTTATTTTAATATTAAAAATGATACAGGAAGAGAGCTCCATGTAATAAAATATTACAGAGCAAATATAAATTAAAATAGGATTAATTCAATGATGTTGGATGATCATTTCGATATGAAAATCCCCACGGGGGATAACACATCACTTTCAGAAACTGGAGAAAAATCAGTCTAATTTTTTCTTTTTAAATAGATTTGCAAAGAAATTAAAAAAAAGAAAAAGATAAAATAAAATCAAATAAACAAGAAAAGAAAAAATTGACATCGTCTGGGTTCGCAAAAAAAGGATAGAGAATTGTAACTTAAAAAGAACGGACGGCGTATTGAATTGATGTAAGGTTAAGCAAAAGGAAGGGAGGGGAAAAAGAAAAAAGAAAAGAAAAGAAAGAAAAAATGTTTATATATAACAGACGCTGGACTTATTCAAAAACTTAACTTCCCAAAAACATTGAAGTATTAGAAAAAGGCCTTTACTTAAAAAGGTATAATTATTTTTAAAGGGAATAAAAAGATATAGGATTTAAAATATTTTTTTTTTTAATTATGTCATTTGATTTAAACTAAATAAAGACACCGCTAGGTATAAAAAAAATTTTCATTTACAATTATACATACATATAGAATTACACACATACATACATACATATATACACACACACATACAATTCTTCAATTATGAATACATATATACATACATACATACATACATACACACACACATACATTCAGTTCCATACACACTTATATACGTATATACACATACATGCGCATACACACATATATATGTACACACATATACAAAAAAATCTACACACACAATATATATGTATACATACACACACACACATGTACATTATACATATGCACGCACACACATACATATAAAAATTTAATGAATATTATAAAAAGAGCATTTAAAAAGCTAAAAGAATTTTTTTGCACACATAAATACATATATACAAATATGCACATACACACACAAACATACACATATACATAAAAATTATAAAAAGAAAAATTTTAAATTTAAAAATTAAAATTTAAAATTTAAAACCCACCCTACGACGGCACTTATTAAGGAATTCCTTTCTAAGATTCAAAACTAAGTCCTGATGAGGATACTTCAAAATCAGAATCTTCTCCAATAAACATAGACGGCACCTATCACGAAAATTTTTAGGGGTACAGGCTGAGCCTATTAATTTCCAGCTGATTATAGGGTCCAGCCCTTCCTCCTTCATTTTCCAGAAGCTACGTGATAGTGCCGTCTGGAATCTTTGGTTAGGGCTCGAAAACGAACCCTATATATATATATATATATATATATATATATATATATATATATAGCAATCGTTCTTTTTATACATATTTCATTTAAGGTAATCTCTTATGAAACAATTTTATTCAGTTTTATAACATTCTTAAAAAATTTATGGGAATTAAAAAAATGTGTAAAAACTTTCCATAGTTAACAGCTTGATCAGAGAATCGTTTAAATTTCTAATATATTGACCGAAAGCGTTTGGGACAACGCATACGTAAAGTTTAATTAAATAAAATCAATGCCGAATGTTTTCCTTGTGAGAAAACTTATAATATTACCGTTACCTCTTGACGCTATTAAAACTTTCTATGCCTATGATGGTGAACGTAATTTCAGTTTAAAAAAAGGTTTATCTTCACAAGCACGTATTAAAAATAAATATATATAAAATTTCAAACCTTATTGTAATAATGACTAAATTGTACTACTGTCGGATGAAATTTGTAAAATCTTTCTCTTAAAATGCCTATTTAAAAATAGTTTATCAAGTCTAGTAGCTTTTGTCGTTTCCTCCAATATTGGAGTTTGTTTTCTAAACATATTTGAATTAAGTTGAAATTTTCAACCTCTTGATTATGTCGTTATTTTCTCCTCGAGTTACATGTGACATTCATTTTAGTTGAGAATTTTTTTCTTTCATAAGACTGTTTTGACGGGTAAAACAATTACGCGTTTAAAAAAAAAATTAAAGAAATGAACAAGGATGTCTACTCAAAGCCATGTATCCACTAAAATAAAGTTCATAAGTTGTATTTGTGTATATATATATATATATATATATATATAAAAGAGAGAGTGCCTGGATTCCAAATAGTTAGCTAAAATTCCCCGAAATTCTGCGTCTAAATTAATGTTTCGGACGAGCTCATGTGCGGTTCGCCTCTAAATGGAAAGTGGCTCTGACTGTCGCCAATCGGAAGCACTTGCAGGGTTTTGTACCGGGCCTAAACGTAATTTTCCAGTGCCTAAAAGCGATTATCGAGGGTTCGGCCGGAGGCTGATCATCTCTGGTCGGGTCGGCGCGGTGAGGGGGGTATGATGTTGAAAGACCCGAAACCCCCTAGTGATCCTCGCGATGACATCACTGACGACACCCTCTAGCGCCCCCATTACGGTGCGTATGTTGGAAAGGAAATATATATATATATATACATACATATATATATATATATATAACTTATAAATGGAACTTTATCTTTCTGTGTGTGTGTCCGTTACCTATAGACTCCGAAACAGCTGAACCGATTTTCTTAAAAATTTACAGTTGTACTATAAGCGTCTGCGAGTGTTCTTAGCTAGGTTTTGTGTCAAGGTACACCCGATAAATATCGATAATCGAAAAAATCGGGTTATAGAAGGAGTGGTGCGATTTTAATCCAATTTGATACATTCATAGACAAAGATATAAGAAACGATATTCAGAAGTTTCAAGGTTGAAGTTCTCACAATAGTGCAGAAAATCAATAATATATATATATATAAGGCAAGATGTTTGTGTGTGTCTATTTATATGCCTGTATGTCGGCATTTTTTTCAGCCCTTTTATTTTAGTTTTTGCTTTGGGTTTGGCTCTAAGTAGGTACAATTGTAGTTTTTAGTCTCAGCCATGATACCATTTACTCAGAGGACTTATTTAACTTTCAAAATTCAGTTTACGACGAAAAAACTTATTTAATATCGATACCAGGAAATCAAAATTTGACTTACATCCATTCATTTTTCTTTCCGTCTACGGTTTCGCTTTAACTGGCAACAACTATTGCATTTTAGTCTTTCGTGCCAACGTCCAAAGAGTCTGAGCTCCAGGACCATGGATTAGTTTTAAAGCTTTCATTACACCCGACCAACGCCGGGCTATACTGCTAGTATATATATATATATATATATATATATATATATATATAATAAAGAGAGTGTGTAATTTGCACTAACATCAATGATAAATGTTAACAGACGGATAAAACCGACGCAAGATTCACACTTTTATTTATTCACTGATAAATGTACCTTATTTAAAAAAGAAAGGGAAGGGTACATTCGGATGCAGGCGTCCGAAATGCTGTTTCAGAGGGTCGCGAGTGAGATTAAAGCATAAGAGAGGTAGTGAATTGAATTCAATCCGATCAGTGAAAGGGATATTTAAAAAATAACGTATATGTGTGTAAAGAAATCAGAAATAAGCATGTCACAGTATTTATTTACACTGATCCCTCTGGCTAGATCAGTTTTAATATTTAATTTTCAACAGTTAATACTCATAGGATCCTCCTTGGGATTTTACCTACATCACACTTTCTTTTTGGATATACACACACACACACATATATATATATATATATATATATATATATATATATATATATATATAGGAGCGCGGATCACGTGAAATGTGTTTGATATATAAAACACATTTCACGTGATCCTCTCTCCTGGGCATCGCATGGGCGTCCATTTTTTTTTTTTTTTCAAAACTTTTAAAATAATGTAGGGTTGATGGCAGAAGACACTTGTTTCATGTCTAGTGTCTCTCTTATAGCGAGTTGTCTTCGATATTGTGATTTAAATAGTACTTGTGTATTTTCAACCAAATTATTTTCTTATTCGATAGATAGCATGTAAGGCGTCTACTCAGATAAGTGGTGGTATGTCCAATGTAGGTAGCTGATATCAAAATCTTACTTAGTTTTCGCTAGTTTAGTTTTGATGGGGTTATTTTGATTAAAAACAAGGTTTGCAATCTCCCATTTTCTATATGTTATAAATTTTACATATTCTTGAGGAATTACGGCAGAAATATAGTGTTTGATAATTTTTCGAATAGAAAATTCACCCTCTTTATAACTAATGTGCATTTGGTTGCAACCTTGATTATTGTTTGTTTTGTGTTTAAATTTGCTCAAAAAAATACGTTGCAATCAAACATGATATAACATCTTTGAAAATTGCCAGTGAAGTGACTAAAAGCACTTGAAAAGTAAAAAATTATGGAAGATTTTTACACTCTTCTTCTTCTATGTGCCCTGTCCCTTCAGGACGTAGGCGATCATGGCTTTCTACGTCTCCCTATCCCTGGTGGCTCTTAGCAAGTATTCTCCTGTTACACCATGCAACCCTCGTCCCATCATCCACCTGATTAGGTCCTTCAAATATGTTATCCGTTGCTTTCCCCTGTCTGTTTTCCCTCTATTTGGCCTGTTAGCATCAGGTTCTCCAAGCCCTTCTTTCTCATTGCATGTCTCAGGAACTTCAGCTGTCTCTTCTTGATGCTCAGTATTAATTTCCTTTTCGTTTCCATCCTTTCCAAGACCTCACCATTGCTCACATGCTCGATCCATGATATCCGCGGCATCTTTCTGTAAAACAAAGTTGCTTCAATTTGTTCCTTCATCTTTGATGATATTGCCCAGCATTCACTGCCATATTGAAGAACTGACAACACATAGCAATCCAGTACTCTCTTCTTTGTTTCTAGCGAAATTCTCCGGTTTCTTACACTGTTTATCTCTCGTAAAAAAGAAACATTTTACGAAAACTGAAAAAATAAAATCAAAAGTCAATAAGCCTTTTGTTGTCGGTCTTTTTAACGAAACCTGTTTAAATGAAAGATCGATGCCCAAATATACATTATTTTGTGTAGCGACCTGGAGGTTTGGACGCTTAATGCTTGTCAAAATAAATCAGGATTTATAATCACTTTAGATATGTGTTGATTTTTTTTTATATATATATAGCTGGCCGCTTGTATACGAGTATTCCCATATACTATGGCGGATAGTAAGCGTCTTCATATTTTGAAAATTTTCAACAATACTGACCGAACCTTAGTTACAGGTGGTGTAAGAGACCGCATTATCTGGCGGGATCAACATTGTAAACAAGGTCAGCACGTTCAAAGTCTCTGTCACGATTACTTGCAAGTTCATGCTGACACAACCATCGACGATTCCCAAATAGTTCCGTCTACCCAATTTTAAGCACAAGGCTTGGGTCAACTAGAGTTATGATTTTCATGCTTTTGCTAAAAACCATCGCTCGCTGGAATTGTCTTCCCAGGCCGATAACACCAAGAAACCAACTCTCTGACAAATCGTCCTCGTTGCGAATCGAACCGAAGTCTCATCGTCAGAAAGACATAGTTCTAACTACGCTAGGGAAAATTTTAATACATCCCTTCTCCTTCTCGGCTAGGATTTAAGAAGAGAGAGAGCTTTGCTATCTAGCTTTGCTTGTTAACCAGTTTAGGGGAAAGTTAACTTTGAATTCAAAATCAGTTGGATTTAGGGCTACCAAATCTACCCCCTTACAAATAATCGATTTTAATCTACGAAAAGGGCTACTTCATGCATACATGTATGTACATGTTTCACTTGGCAATAAACGCATCATCTGGTGGATCAGCAGTCTCAACAAGGCTTAGTGTTCAATCCTCACAGAATGCCATTTCCTTAATAGTAGGTTGTCACACATAAAATGACGCACTTTATGGAAAATGAATAAAATGTATCTAAAATGTTCTTCTTTATGCATGGGCTTCCATTTGCCAATGTCCCTTGTCGCTCCTAATAATTTTCTTCTTGGTAACTCTCCCAAATCCTGCTCCGGTGTCCATTTGCTCAAGCTCATCAAACATGTCTCATGCTGCTTTTTTCGTCTCGCGAGTATTAGATTGTCCAAACCCTCCATCCTCATTACGTTTCCCAGAAAACTTATCCGTCTCTTCCTGAGTTAAGTATGAGTTTTCTTCTCGTTTGCACACTCTTCAGAACATTGTCGTTGCTCGCATACTCGGTCCATGGCAACTAATTTTAGTTGAAATAGACACCATGTTGATGACTGACTGTTCTCCAACGTACCTCTAAATTCTTGAGCCCATTTTTAAAAACAACTATCATCCTTTGATATGATATATACTCAGTTAAGTGCCATACGTGAAACACGCTTGGGCGATCATATCTCGAAAGACTGACTGGGCAGAAGATTATCCCGCAGTAGGTTGCCATTGCTTTCTGCGGTAGACTGGTTGCCAGCCAAGGCTATAGAACCCAATATGTCCTGTTATTTAACCCACAACTGGAAAGAAGAGACGGATTAATATCTTTCCCAAGGGTATTTGCGCGTAAGTGAATGCAATGAATTCAACTGGAGTTTGAACTCGGCTCTCCGATTTCTCGTTTCGAGCCGATATCCACTGCACCACAACGCACGTCCATTAACTGACTGGATGATATACAATTCAAACCAAATAACATATTTAAGAAGCTTGTGGAAATGAATAACAGAACAGGGACGGGAATGACAGTAAGGAGACAAAATTCCTTAGTGTTCCAGAGGATAGAGCCATAATCACCCATACCTGAAAGAATGTTATATAAAATAAAAAGTTAAGTCAGCATTAAAGTTATTCAGGATATAATGGATTAATGAATTTTCTATATATCTTTTTTTACTTGTATAAGAAACAGAAAGTAATTGTTTCAAAATTGTAATTTTAACACCTAATTCTGATAAGAACAGGTAACTCAAAATCTAATCAAAGTCTCCTTATTTCCAAGAATTAACTGGGTAACTCTGCTACCGAACTGTTTGTATTCAAATTAGACAGTTTAGAAAAACACGAAAGATTGTTTTCATTCACAAACTCATCAGACCCAGTCCGGAAATGAAATTTATTTTATTTTTATTTTTTGCGCACGCGCAGATTACGCATTACGCTTCGTTGAGATCTAATAGTGCCAAACAATGAGCAAATAAGCTTCTACTGCGAAAGTTACAAAAAATGTTAAAGTTAAATCAATTTTGATATTGTTACTATTTTTTTTATCTTTAACCATGGTTTTAGTCAAATTTGTCATGTATTTGGTGAAGGAAATACATCGATAAAACTTTCTATCATTTAAATTTTCTATCATTTAAATTTTTCATCCGTTATTTTTTTTCCGCACCTTTTATTTTAAATATTTAAAGTGTGTGTACCAGCTTATTACCCGATTTTTGTTGAAAAAAAGTCTCTTTGCTCAGTTTAATAAATTAATCCATTTTATTGTTTACCTTCAAGATTTATTTCTTTGCATATTCTTCCCTTTCTTTGTCTCTTTGCAACATTTATCCTTTTCTATATTTTCATTTTCTCTTTTACAACATTTCTCCTTCTCCATATTTTCGTTCTCCGTTTTACAACATTTATCCTTCTCTATATTATCGTTCTCTGTTTTACAACATTTATCCTTGTCTATATTTTCATTTTCTCTTTTACAACATTTATCCTTCTCTATATTTTCATTTTCTCTTTTACAACATTTATCCTTCTCTATATTTTCATTTTCTTTTTTCTTTTACAACATTTATCCTTCTCTATATTTTCATTTTCTCTTTTACAACATTTATCCTTCTCTATATTTTCATTTTCTCTTTTACAACATTTATCCTTCTCTATATTTTCATTTTCTCTTTTACAACATTTATCCTTCTCTATTTTTTCGTTCTCTGTTTTACAACATTTATCCTTCTCTATTTTTTCATTCTCTGTTTTACAACATTTATCCTTCTCTATTTTTTCGTTCTCTGTTTTACAACAGTTATCCTTCTCTATTTTTTCGTTCTCTGTTTTACAACAGTTATCCTTCTCTATTTTTTCGTTCTCCGTTTTACAAAATTTATCCTTCTCTATATTTTCGTTATCTGTTTTACAACATTTATCCTTCTCTAAACTTTCGTTCTCTGATTTACAACATTTATCCTTCTCCATATTTTCGTACTCTGTTTTACAACATTTATCCTTCTCCGTATTTTCGTTCTCTGTTTTACAACATTTATCATTCTCCATATTTTCGTTCTCTGTTTTACAACATTTATCATTCTCCATATTTTCGTTCTCTGTTTTACAACATTTATCCTTCTCCATATTTCGTTCTCTGTTTTACAACATTTATCCTTCTCTATTTTTTCGTTCTCTGTTTTACAACATTTATCCTTCTCTATATTTTCGTTCTCTGTTTTACAACGTTTATCTTTTCTTAGTATTTCTTTGTTCTGTTTTTCACTTTTGTTTTTCTATATTTCCTTCCATCATAGTTAATTTTTTTTCTTTTTCCTTCCTTATTTCTTTTCTATATTTTTTGCATTTTTCATTCCTTTTGTAACGTTTTCAATATAATTTCCCCTTTCATATTTCTTTACTTTCAAACTTCGAACAAGAATATTTCTCGATAATTCTGGTGATAAATTTTAAAGAAACCCGCAGAAATGAGCGAGTTCAAAATTTCATCAATAAAAATACCCTCCAACTCTTTAATCTTTTTATTGTCTACTTCGTTGCTTCATCACTTCATCTCTTACGAAGCTTGGTCAAAAAATAAAACCTGTTCTTATTTAATTAATTTGTAGAAACTTCTTTGTTTTTTCTTAGTTGCATAAGAGTTACCTTTTTTTTATTACTGTATTCAGAATCTTTTCTTCATAAGCGCTGTGCAGATATAGGTGCTCTTGAGCAGCAACCGCTTTCTCCTCCTTCATGGAGTTCTAAAAAAAATAAATAAATCTCCTAGATCTCTACTCTTTTAAACAGAATATAAAATAAATAAAATCTATTCCAGCTTTTAAGCAGAATGAAAAGATTAATTAAATCTTTTAAGCAGAGTAAAAGAAAAAATATTTTCTCTGTGGTTTTTAGAAATTACTGTTAAAATTATCGAAGTAAGAATTATAAATTCCGAGAGTCCAATCCAAAAAAACAATCTTAAAATAACATTAATAATACAAATTCACTGCTTAAAAGGTCATTTAAGTCTTTACGATAAACGTTGTAACATATTTTTACAAATGTCAACGAAAAATAAATATTACAATTAGTTTATAAGAAAGACTTACTGAAATGGTGTAAGTTACTTCCCTTTAACTGGTTGAAAAACAGCTGATAATAATTTTCCGTTAATTACACTAAAACGGAACCAAATTACATTGTCTTTTACATATAAAAAAGACAGTATTATTAAAAGCTCACTATTTAATTTTGAGCTATAATATATTAAAGATTTTACACATAGAAAAAACATCACCGATATTTTTTCTAAAATAATATATACGTAAATTAAATACGCATAAATGTAAACAATGGGTTAAATTCACCCTATTATTATAAATATTTAAGTGACTTTTATATTATAGGCGGAAAGTCTAAAGAGCCATTTACATTCAAGTTATGAAAACAATAATTTTAACTTGAAATAAATTACATATTAACAATTCTTCTTCTTCTATGTGCCCTGTCCCTTCAGGACGTAGGCGATCATGGATCTCCACGTCTCCCTATCCCTTGTGGCTCTTAGTATGTTTGCTCCTGTTGCTCCTGGTAACCCCCGTTCCGTCATCCACCTGATCAGTCCCTGCAAATATGTTATCCGCTGCCTTCCTCTGTCTCTCCTTCCTTCTATCTGTCCAGTCAGTATCAGGTTCTCCAGGCTCTCCTTCCTCATTGCATGTCCCAGGAACTTCAGTTGTCTCTTCCTGATGCTCAGCATCAATTTCCTTTTTGTTGCCATTCTTTCTAACACCTCGTCGTTGCTTGTATGCTCAGTCCACGATATCCGTAGCATCCTTCTGTAGAACCACATTTCGGCCGCTTCCAGTTTTGCCCTCATTTTCGATGATATTGTCCAGCATTCACAGCCGTATTGATATAGAGAGCATTTATAATACGTCTATAGCGATTTACAATACATTTAATTGGAGTAGATAGCGGTTTCCGGTTTTCTCTTTTCCAATCTTCTCACATTTTTTTTCAATTAGAGTAGATAGATTAAACTATCGCCCGGTTCACACTCCACCCACGTCTATTGAACAGGTGAAGAGGCTCATTCCTTGTTTCATGTTTAGGATGTGGTTTCCGGCTTTCTCTTTTCTAATCTTTTCACTCCTATGTAACCCCCTGCACATCAGTGGCGTTACCGCCTTACTCGGGGTGACATGATTAAAAAAAAACAACAAAAAAACAAACTTCATCTCTATTTTACAAAGTAACAAAATTAAGTTGCGAAAATAAATATTTCGCATCTTATAAATATATATCCGAAAGAGAGATCAGAGAAGATCTGAAATACGTCCGTTAGCTTGTGACGCTCAGATGCATTCTGATTTCATTTTGACAAGCTTAAGTCAACGAAAGATTTAGAAGACGTCAAATTTTTTTCGCATTGCGACAGATTTTGAAATTAGTACACGTGTCCACGTAAGCGTTCAATTCCAACGACATATTCAAATTTGTATTTTTTTTTTTTTTTTTTTTTAAGCGTTTCACCCCGAGCAAGACATGTCACTGCCACTACTGCGCAGGGGGCTACGTAGAGTGGAGAAAGTTAAGACCAAAAAAACGCCCACATTCCAAATAAGGAACTTTTGGAATAAATCCTAAAACCGTCAGGATTAAGCGTTTATATCATTTAAATACAAAAGTTTCGCTTTAATAATAGCGACAAAAACTTATAATTGAAAAAATTCAACCGTGAAAATATTTTTCAATAAAATATTAAAAAAATAATTACCATTCAGTTGAAATGCAGAAAAATAATTTTTACAGTCGGCCAGCATTCTGAGATCTAAATTTGCGCAAAATTTATAAAAATGGCAGGGTCACCTAAAGATGTTCAGAAAGTTTTCTAATAGCCATGTTTTGTCTGCTCTAGAAACAGCATCACAATAAATGGACTCCTCATCGTTTATAAAAGCAGCTAGCCTTCCACTGCACAGCCTGTCATCAAGATCATTTTCCTTTTTCACTAAAATTGTCATCAACTGCACTGAACTCTGGCTATACAGTGTTTACATCAAGTACTGCCTTTCCATAAATATTCGCTAACATGTTTTTAGCATTTTGTTTTGACAAAAAAAATTTACTGACGATTGTTGGTTTTATAGATGCGTCCAAGAGATCACGATGATTTTACAGATGGATTCTGAGAATACCCTAGACAGATCACGTGAACAATTAGAAAGTTCTCAAAATATTGGAACTAAGTTTTTTTTTTTAATAGTTAATATCAGAAATTGACATGTGAAATTTTTTAGGCTCTTTTTTGTCATATTAATCGCTATGGGTTGTTTAATGCCGAAATCTAACGCATTTTTTTAAATATAATAACGGTTTTAGTCATAATCTTATTAATTAATCCATAGAAGAGGAATGAGGTGTGGATCTATACCTTTCCCAAGGTTATTTGCGCATAAGTGCTTATAACGAACCCAACTGAAATTGGAACTCTGTACTCCAATTAACAAATCCGAGTCACTATCTATTACACCAACCGCACACCCAAGCTTGTAGCACCTGGTATTCTACAAAAGGTCATCCATCTAAATACTGACCAGGATCGACGTTGCTTAACTTCTTGAAGTGGCTGTTTAAGAGTGTGGGGCTTGTTAACGTTAACAATAGATTTTCTTTTTTGATGTAGTGGGAACTGTAGAAAACTGAGTAATGAATTCGGGTGAACAGATGGCGGAGCGAATGCTGAAAAAACAAAGGTTACTTAGATATACAAGAGAAAGGAAGTTGTGGTGAGCCGTAACTGACTTGAATGAACCCAGTTTATCCTCTCAGCTATAATAAAAACGTGTGTGTGTGTGTGTGTGTGTGTGTGTGTGTGTGTGTAATTTCCCTCTTGTCATGCTCATGGGTCAGTTCAAAGATTTTTACTTCTAAAAGTTCTTGCCGCGTGTTTGCTGTTTTTAACAGTGCTTTATTATTTTATTTTTTGCAATAATTGTCATTGAGAATTGAAGAAATATATACATTTTCTCAATTATAATAAAGACCGTTGTGTGTGTGTGTGTGTATATATATATATATATATATATATATATATATATATATATATAATGACGTAGAACACTTCATATATTAGTCAGGTAAATTCCGATAGAGACGAACTCAAAAGAACTCAATATTAAATTCATTTATTTAATTTAACAAAGTAATATAATTTAGAAAAAAAATTAGATATACTACGGTTGTATCATTTGGGTTCTGACGAGCCGCAAGTTCATCATCGGCGGCGAAATATGTATTACCCATGAAATTGTAGTATATCTAAAAAGTTTTCTAAATGAGATATATATATATATATATATATATATATATATATATATATATAATATGCCTTCTGTCACGTTCAGTGTGCTTGAATTTTTTTTTCTTATGTCTTAATGTAAAATGTGCGTCGTGGTGCAGTGGATATCGGCTCAGAATGAAAAATTAGAGAGTTGAGTTCGAATTTCAGTTGCATTCAAATACGCGCAAATACCCTTGGGAAAGGTATGAATCCGTCGCTTCTCCCTCCACCTATGGATTAAATAACAGGACAGATTGGGTTCTATAGCCTACCACAGAAATTAATGCCAACCTACTGCAGGAAAATCTTCTGCCCAGTGAGTCATGTCTCTTTCGAGATATGATCACCCAAGCGTGTATTACGTATGGCACTTAACTGACTGAACGTAAGATCCTCAATAATAGGTACGTCAATATATATTTTGCCGTCATTTTTGACGGCACGGGCCCACTTGTAAACTAATGATACTGCTTTTGATTTCTTTAACTCTTAGTTGAAAGACGAATGTCATATATTCTGTGTTCTTGCTTTTAATATCGTAAAATGAACTATTTCACTTAACACATTTTATTGCCTCTTCGCTGTATATCTCTTTCTGTGATGACTTCTTACCACTAAACAAAGTCATCTGGATTCTGTTCATCCGTACGACGTCCATAGAAAAGTGCATAAAATAACACCTCACAAGCACATAGGTATTTCATGACATTCACTTTAAAGATTTCACACAGAGCTACTTACTCAGAAAGACGTTCACGTACAAAAAACTGGCTTTACGTTTTGCTACGACGTTTCCTGCACAAATGTGTGGATTAATACTCCGTGGCACGTGCATGCGTAGAAAAGAAAAAAAAATAGTCCCGCATCTTTTATAGTGATTTTTTTTTTGGGGGGGGGGGGGGCTGTTTTTTTCTGTTTTTTCTTGGGGGGGGGGGTTAACCGAGTATTTTTTTTTTTTGGTTGTTGTTGTTTATGTCTTGATACAGTGATACTTACTGAGAAATAACGTCAAGAGTCGAACGAAAATGACATTTTATCAAGAGCCAATAGCAATTTATAGATGCCAGTCTTTCAACGATGAATCTCAATTACATAAGAGTCCGATGATAAAAAGTTACAAGATCGCCAAGTATTTATTTATACAGCGTATTTGATAGCTGCTTTTACATGTAAGTGTCTGGTGATAATTATAAGGTCCTGACATCTGTGTTTTACTCAGTACTGAATTGTATAAATTGGAAGAAACGAAATACAATATTTATAGCGACATAAGTTTAGTATAAACAACTTGATAGTAGTATAAATATGATCCGATGTAATTATTATCCATATTGCAGACAATAAAAATAAGTAATCTCCTTTGGACCGTAGGCACAAAACGTTTTAATTTAACTTACAAGATTTCATTTTACAATTTCATATTTAAGTTTTAGTTTAAATCAAATTAATTTATACAATTAAGAAATTAAAAGTAGCATTATAATGTGTAACTACCATAAACAACGCAAAAACCAAAAATTCAAATTCTGGAACTGTCAGTTCATAATAAGCACCTGATGATTTCAGAGTGCATGAAACTCCAAGTCGTGCTATAGACGTAAGGTAATATATATTTATTAATATATACTTTATAGTATTTGTTTATATTTCTGAGATGAGGTAGTATTTAGAGTATTAACATTATTCGGACTATTGTCCTCATCGTTGTTGCCATTTGTACAACGTTTCGACCGTTGTACACTCCGGTTTTCTTTAGGTGCTAGAAATTTCGAACTGAACCTTTTATTACATTTACTGGGTTATATCATTCTCATTTATTGCATAAAGCCTCGATTGGAAGTCCTTAAAGACAGATGGCCCAGTGGATATAAACGTTGGTTAGTTTCTGACTCGACTCTTAGAGTTCTTCGTGTGAAGCCGCTTTTGGACAAATGGCCAAGTGGATATAGACGTTGGTTAGTTCCAGTGACTTGACTCAAGGAGTTGTGAGTTCAATACCAGGCTACAGCAGTGGTGAACAAGTAACTTGCAGGGTTAGAGGGAGGTAACTCATGACTTCCAATCGAGGCTTTACGCAAGGAATTAAGATGATATACCCAAGTGATTGTAATAAAGGGTTCGGTTCGAAATTTCTAGCACATGAAGGTCGTTCAAATGGCAACAAAGATGAGGACAATAGACCGAATAATGTAAATACTATACTTTATAGATCTGTTATATTACCACCAGAAAGATAATGTGGATACGGATAATAAAGAATATGTTGCAAAATAACTGTTACCAACTACACATATGGCCTGAAGATTGCCTTCGCGCATGAACATTGTCCCTGCTTGGTGCTTACTTTAGTCTCCACTTTTTTATTACATTCGAGCAATCTCTGATGCCGAGAACATATACCCAGGCATACAGCATAGCATAAGAATATATTTTTATCGTATATATATATATATATATATATATATATATATAAAATTATATATTAAGGACAAATCTGCCATTTAATAACAAGTGATGGAAACATGAAAGAAAAAGAATCTAAATTAAATCGGCTAGATTATATACCCTAGATTATATACCCTAGATTATATACCCTCCAAAATACATTTAAACAATAATCACTGAATCTAAAACTTTTCACTATATCTCGTTCTTGTGTACATGTAGCCGCAACAGTGTCAAAATAAACTATGTCAGAAGCTGTCTGAAAGGTCGAAACGCATCACACAAAAACTTTACACACACACACATATTGTTATATATATATATAACAACGATTAACGAAAACTTGGTTATTAACAACCGACAATTTGAAATGATAATCTAAATTAAATCGGCTAGATTATATACCCTCCAAAATACATTTAAACAATAATCACTGAATCTAAAACTTTTCACTATATCTCGTTCTTGTATACATGTAGCCGCAACAGTGTCAAAATAAACTGTCAGAAGCTGTCTGAAAGGTCGAAACGCATCACACAAAAACTTTACACACACACACACACATATTGTTATATATATATATATATATATATATATATATATATAACAACGATTAACGAAAACTTGGTTATTAACAACCGACAATTTGAAATGATTAGTTTCAACATTATTTTTGATCGATACTCGTATGTAAGTAGATATTCTGTTTTTTAATTAAACAGTATTATGTTTTTATATCTACCAGCCTGATTATTTACGATAAAATTTCATTACGAAAATGTCATTCGGGAGGATTTGAATCTGCGACCCCTACCCACATATCGTTTAGATTGATGGTCATTCGTGGTCAAGGGGTCTAAGACGTGCAAGATCACATGGTAGCTTTCTCGGACAGACAGACACACGCACAAACATCTTGCTTTTTATATATAAATAGGTTATTTATTTGTCGTTAGGTATATTGGTTGATATGTACACTTTCCACAAATATGTAATCAATTCTAAGTACTTTATTTCTTTTTTAATCAATTTAACCGAAGCAAGATTAAGAGGAGCGGTGTTTATTGGGGTGAAATGGCTTCAGAAATAACCGGAAACAAGGAATAAAGCGCTATTACTGCTCAAAGGGCGAGGAGGATAGTGAACCGGGCTATGGGTGATCTTATGTATAATTACTGAAGAAAATTTTGTAATTAATTGGTGCTCTAGTACAAGGTAAACTTAATTTTTTGGCTTTACACAAGAGTAGCCTACCACAAACATCACAGGTGAGGTCATGATTGCCACCTATATTGCTCGGACATTTCGCTAAAGTCTCCTCTTCATCTGCGAGACAGTTGCCCAGAATTCACTGACATATAGAATGATTGGTATTGCATTCTTTTTTTTTTTTTTGTTTTTGTTACCCCAAGTTTCCTCTTCATCTGTGAGACAGTTGCCCAGAATTCACTGACATATAGAATTATTGGTATTGAATACTTTTTTGGGGGGGAGGGGTGTTTTTGTTACCTCAAGTCTCCTCTTCATCTGTGAGCATTCACTGCGATATTAGGTGGATTGATATCACATAAAAGTTCAACATACATTTTTTTTCTTCTGCCTCAAGTCTGCTCTTCATCTGTGAGAAAATTGTCCAGTGTTCATATTGCCGTCTTACATGTCCCCAAAATTTCAGCTGTCTTTTCCTGATGTTAAGTATCAGCTTCCTTTTAGCATCCATCCTCTCCAAAACCTCGTCGTTTCTCATGTGCTCCGTCTATATTACATAGCAGTGGTTTCCTTTGACGCTAACGAAATTTTCTTTTACCATTTGTAAGAAATATTTCTCTATTAATAAAGCACTCCGGATTTTGGTGTCACATATTCCACCCATTGTTAAAATATTCTCACATGATAGTTTGATATTGATATCTTCAATTCCTAGCTCGCTTCTTTGGCTTCTTACTGATAAGACATACTTTCTATCTTAAAATAAATAGTCCTTTCTTCTCCTTTTCCTTTGCGACCTTGTCAAAGATGTCTTGTAGTTTGTTTGTTTTTTTCCTGTTTGCCGTCACTAAAGTGATTTGTGTATCTTATGTTAACATTGTCTTCACCAATAATAAATCCTCATGGGGTATCCATCCCCACCCCTAGCGACTACAGCGAAGTTTTTCTGAATAAGTTTGGCGAGAAGGCACATCGTTAAGCTGTCAATTTAAAAATTTACAATGAAGTGGCCGGATAATTTTAAAGGATACTCCATACGAAGTCTGTCTCCGAAATTATCCAGTTAATTATAATCGAGAACCAATGATCTTCTAATATATTTATTTCACTTTCCAACACAATGTGTAAACATTCTTTCACGGTCGCCATTAGCTACCTCATCACGTTCTGCTTAATGTTATTCACGGTTTAAATCCTCCCTGTTAACGACAATTTTATACTTGGAAAAAGCTTTGGAGTGGTTCTGATCGTAGTGCTCAGGGAAGGACCTCTGTGGGAGGTTGTTGCGTAATATGACAGTTCTTAAGAAGAGCTGTCTTATATTTTGAATGTTGTTGAAATGAGCATGACTCGACTTTGTGTAGCAATATGACGTCTCCTAGCTGTAAAGGTCTGTACTGGAGAAAGTAAAGAATGAAGCGCTCAACTGAACATAGAAATAGCGATAGGCTTGCGACGTTGCGAAGGGGTTACAACGTGAAGAAAGAGGTTCCTTTTCTCAACAAGACCACATAAATGATTTTGAATTCTATCAAAGCTGGAAAGTGAGAACTGAGCAGCTACAGTCAAGATAATGCATTAAATATTTCATTTTTAGCCTCGTTTGACTCTTGTCAAAGAAACAGATAAGCGATAGAATAAGCCGAATATGTTTCACGTATCTTCTGCTGTAATAATATTTTTTTTAATCAAATCACCCCGAGCAAGGCGGTAACGCCACTGATGTGCAGGGGGCTACCTAAGAGTGAAAAGATTGGAAAAGAGAAAGCCAGAAACCACATCCTAAACAGGAAACAAGGGATGAGGCTCTTCACCTGTTCAATAGACGTGAGTGGAGTGTGAACCGGGCGATAGTTTAGTCTATCTACTCCAATTGAAAAAAAGAAAAAAGAAAAGAGTGAAAAGATTGGAAAAGAGAAAGCCGGAAGCCACATCCTAAACAGGAAACAAGGGATGAGGCTCTTCACCTGTTCAATAGACGTGGGTGGAGTGTGAACCGGGTGATAGTTTAGTCTATCTACTCCAATTGAAAAAAAAAGAAAGATGTGGTTTTTATCTCCATCTCAATTGTTTCTTTTTTTTATAGCCATCAACTGGTTCTTTAAGTCTATTTTCACAAGCGGCATTGACTTTGACAAAGGGAGCGGGAAATAAAGGCGTGAATGAGGGGTGTTTAGAGACCAAGCGACAACAAGCTGCACATTGATTATTTACGGGTGAGTGTCTATATTAAGTCAAGCTTGGAATCGGAGAGGCTTTTTTTTTTTTTTTTTTTTTTTTTTTTTGACCGTTCCTGACAGAAGTTTGACTTGTCCGTCGAGTGGTTCCGATATCACTAGTTCGTATTGCTAGTCATACGTAGAGTTATGTAGATGAGGAGGATTTTGTCGAGGGAAGAGCTGATCTATGCGATCAACATAGAAGTTTTCTAAAGTATCAATCACCTACCTATCCAGTAGGATTGTTATAGTCCAGTATACTTTCATTTATAATGTATTATCGGCCCAACTCTGTAGCAAGAAGAAAACGTTGGCTAGAGTATCATTTTCAGAACGAGAAATGTTACTAAATGAAAAGTCCGAAATAATTTCCGGGTGTATACACATTAGAAAATACATTTACTTTTCGTACAACCCCGAATTAAAGTATAAACAATACTATTTCGCTAGTCTTGACTACCCCGCCCTTTTTCTTAAAATTATTGTTGTGCGTTCAAAATAAAGCGTTAGAAAATCAGTTTATCTATAACATCTGATGATACCACAAGGATGAGACCCTGGCAGCGTAATCGGATGATCTTCCTAATGACCCAAGTTCCGTGAAGGCATTATTGTAATGTCTTCACACTTCAGGGTTATTTGGTTTTCTTTTCCTTTTTTTCTGTTCAGAAAATGCACATTAATTATATTGATGATCTAACTTTAACTTGAAATCAAGCGCTTTAAGACAAAAAAATTTGCTTGCCTAAAATGCATTTCCAACAGATAGTAAACTACTGAAAAAAAATTGTGGCACTGTATATAATTTCAATTAAGCCAATATATATACTATTTACATTGTTCGGAATTTTGTCCTCATCTTGGTTGCCATTTATACGACGTTTCGGTCGTTGTACGCTCCGACGTTCTTCAGGTGCAAGGAATTTTGAACTGAAACCTTTATTACGATCGCTGGAGTATATCATTCTCCATTCTTCGTGTGAAGCCGCTTTTGGACAAATGGCCAAGTGGATATAGACGTTGGTTAGTTCCAGTGACTTCCAGCTCAAGGAGTTGTGAGTTCAATACCAGGCTACAGCAGTGGTGAACAAGTAACTTAGAGAATCTGGTTAGAGGGAGATAACTCATGACTACCAAAAGAGCTTCACACAAGGAATGAGAATGATATACCCCCAGTGATCGTAATAAAGGGATCGGTATGAAATTTTTAGCACCTGAAGAAGGTTGGAGAGTACAACGTCCAAAATGTCGTACAAATGGAAACCAAGATGAGGACAATTTCCGAATAATGTAAACAGTGTAAATACTACCTCACCTCATATATATATATATATATATATATATATATAGTGTGTGTGTGTGTGTGAGTCCATTCCCGTTAATTAGGTAACATTTTAGGCTAATGTTTGTTTGAGCCAAGTTTTGAAAGACAAATACATGAGTAACACTTATATGCTCCACCGAGCAGTATATTTGGGCCAATATGAACAAACGATACTGACTTTTGTAACAAACATTGTATAATATACTTACGACCTTCTAAAAATAAAGTAAGCGCTATCTGGCGTTTATCTAATGAGTTTGCTTGTGAAGTATCGGTACAATTACATGCGCCATAAAGACAACCGTATCTACAGAGTTAATATTTGCATAATTAAAGACGCCCGTCACAGAACGACTGTTGATATATTCGCTTCTTTGATTCTCGCTTCATGACCCGGTTTATTTTTTTTATTTTATTCTATGATTGGTTTCTTTTTTTAGGCTCGACTAAGATATAAATTTTAATCATGTGATATATTTACATTTGGAGATTATCAGTTTATTCATAAATACAAAACCAGAAAAATAAAAAGAAATCATATGAAACGGTCATCTGCACCTTCGTGTTTACATTTTTAAAAAGAGCAGCGAAAGGAAGACCTGGTTTGAGCATGCGCGAACCAGTGAGCTCTTTTTTGCAATAGTGTTCTAGGTACAGGTGAATAGTATGCTTTTAATTTAAAATCAAATACATATCAATCAAATAAACAATAGAAAAATACATCGGCTAGATGAAAACAATGACCGATTTTCACTTGAGATTGAAAGAAGAGTTAAAAAGAAAGATAGAAAATGACTTCGGGAGAAGAATTAATGCTGTGCTTCATGGACAAGAAAATTACATCACTGAAAAAGATAGGCTTTCTCGTGTAATTTTACATATTTTTATTTTATTCTATATCATCTAACCGTATCACAAATATTATCTACAGATAGTTGATGAACTGGTTTGACATAATATTGCCTATTAGGAAGATGTCTTTGAAACGGAGGAAAATTGTCTTCTCTAAGAGGTGAAAAAGCATTTGGCATCACGCTTTATTCCGAATGATGAAGTTGACAGTGAGATTCGGGAAAATGGCTGACAATAATGGACGCCCGGAAAAGGAAGATGAAAAAAGAAATAATGCATCTGTATGTATGATTGACGAATCTTAGAAAGAAATCGCTGAAGGAAAAGAAGGCTGTGGTTTAAAACAAAGAAAATAAAAAATAGCGCGGATAAATAAAATACAAGCAAAAAGAAAAGACTAAAAAGCAAAATGAAGAGGAAAAAGAAAATGGCTGCAAGAATAGAAAACAAAAGAATTTTCAAAAGTCAAAATAAAAAAAAATTGGAAGAAAAATGTAGGTAAAGGGAAAATGTGGAAGAAAAAAAAAGATAAGATGCGACTATGAAAAAGATGAGTAGGGGATACAAAAAAAAAAGATAAAAGAAAGAAAAGTAAGAATGAAAGCGAGAAACCAAAACTAGAGGAGTACAACTGAATGAAAAGAAAAAAAAAAACTTACAACGCAAAACGACCAAGGAGTCCTTTTTAAAATCATTTGTCAATCTTAGAGAAGTTTATAAGGCAGACTGGAATTCAAAATCGGGTAGCTGTGTTCGAATTCCAGTTAAATTCCTTGCATTCACTTACGCGCAAATACCCTTGGGAAAGTTATTAATCCATCTCTTCCTTCCAGTTACGGGTTAAATAACAGGACAGATTGGGTTCTATAGCCTTGGTTTGCAATCAATCTACCGCAGAAAGTAATGGCAACCTACTGCGGAATAATCGTCTGCCCAGTCCGTCATGTCACTTGCGAAACATGATCGCCCAAATGTGTATCACCTATGTCACATAACTGGCTGACTGACTGAATATAATAGTTGGAAAAATAAGTAAACCTTCTACCGGTCATAAAGTGGGGGATTAGATTTCTATTGTTATGAAGTAATAAACTGATCCCCCACTAATTAATACTTATTAATATAATAAAATCCGTCTCATTTATCTCCAGCCATGGCTTAAATAGCAGGACAGATTGGGTTCTATATTCTTGGTTGGCAACCAGTCTACCACAGAAAGTAATAGCAACCTATTGCGGCATAATGTTCTGCCCAGTCAGTCATGTCTCCTTCGAGACATGATCGCCCAAGTGTGTATCACGTATGGCACTTGACTGCCTGACTGAATATAATAGTTGGAGAAATAAGTAAACATTCTACTGGTCATAAAGTGAGGGATTAGATTTCTATTGTTATTATTCTATATCTCTTGCGAGACATGATCGCCTAAACGTGTATCACGTATGGTACTTAACTGACTGAATAAGGCAGAGAGAATACTTCGGCATTTTTTGTACCCCCAGAAAGTCAACAGAAGCAAATAAATTTTTTTTTTTAACGGGGAAAAAATTAACGTAATACAAACGATAAGCCTAAGTATAGGAAAATGG
This sequence comes from Ascarosepion bandense, assembly GCA_037127315.1. NCBI lineage: Eukaryota > Metazoa > Mollusca > Cephalopoda > Sepiida > Sepiidae > Ascarosepion > Ascarosepion bandense. The sequence continues at coordinate 4,311,035 of JBBBDQ010001640.1, read as the reverse complement.
GGAAAAGTATTAAAAAAAAAAACGAAGTTTGTGATAGAAAAAATGCTTTTTGAATGACTGTGAATGAATTTTTAATGGTTTAAAATAAAGTGTGAAGGGGAAAAGAGAAAAAAAAAGAAAAGCTAAAAAGAGAGGAAAAGGGAACAAAAGGAGAGAGAGAAAATCACGAAAGAATAAAAACGACACAGAGGTCATTTTTCTAAGCGCAAGGCCGAAAGTATCAAATGTGAATTAAACTCGCCATTCAATTGTAATTATTCTAGCGAGATAAGCTTGTTAACCATTACACCACTTCCAGGTGTCCAAACAAGACGAAATGTGACTGAACACAAATGTTGCAAACGAAATCAAAGAAACGAACAAATCCGAAAGATTAGCTACAAGTAAGTATATATATATATATATATATATATATATATATATATTACAGCTTATCAACCCTTTGTTGGGGTATTTAAAGCCGAATCTAAGCAGTCTAAGAGTCTGAACCTGGTTAAATGTAGATGATCCGATGTTATAAAAAAAATACATTTTTGAACGAGAACGAATAATGGCCGGGCTTACGGCCTATCACGTTGAATACACCGGTTCTCGCTCGATCACCGAAGTTAAGCAACGTTGAGCCTGGTCAGTACTTAGATGGGTGACCGCTTGGGAATACCAGGTGCTGTAAGCGTATAGTGACGGATTTGCGTTGTGGTGCAGTGGATATCGGCTCGGAAAGAGAAATCGGTGAGCCGAGTTCGAATTCCAGTTGAATACCCTGCATTCACTTAAGCACTGGTACCCTTGGGAAAGGTATTAATCCGTCCATTCCCTCCAGTTATGGGTTAAATAACAAGGGTAGGACTCCCAATGAATCGTGAAAAGAAAAACGTTGTAAAAAATAAAATAAACTTATCCAAAAATCATTGGTTATGACCTTAAAATGATCCCATAAGGATTGATAGGTCGTTAAACCTCAAAAACAAAACAAAACAAAACAATAATGGCCATATGTATTGACATAGGGGAAAAGGTAACAGTCATAAAGATCACTCAATGGCACAAGAGAATAGTGTTCACGCACATTTACTAATGTTCCCTTTTATTGCTTCCCAGCTGCATCAAGGCTACGCAAACGGATCTCGAGAGTGAAATGACTTGACAGATTCTCAACAGAACTATCCACCATCTCTGCCCACAGCAATACGCGCATTGACATGAGACAGTTATTATAAAAAAAAACTGCTCTGACAAGGTTTTTCCTTGGTGCCCCGACCACATGAATTTAAGCTTGCTACTAGATTGGCATTAAGGTCCCACTCTTTTTACCATTGAAATAGTTAAATGTAACTGCCACTTTTTCTCGAACGATTTTTTTATCACATTTCCCACCTGTGGAACTCCCTCCCGTTTACTTGCTTCCCTGATAGCTACAATCTCCAAAAACTTGATTGCAATGACAATTGCCAGCTATCTTTTTAAATCCCGTTCATCTTTTATCCTTTCCCTCACTAGTGCACAGGTAGATACAGTGCGAGAACATCTGCATCTGGCTGCAAGGCCTCTGATTAGGAGGTTGTGAGGAGCATGGAACCACCACTTAATTGCTGTTGTTTCCAGGTCCACTATGACCCGGAATGGCAGCACCTGTTAGGGTCCCAGCAATGGGCAAGTAGTTCACAGCCAAACTGTGATCAAAACACTATTAAAGTATAAAAATACAATTTTATAGAAATATATACATAAATAAATTATAGAAATATATACATAAAAATACACTTTTATGGAAAAAATATACATTTTTTAAGGAAAAAAAATATTCTCAGCAAAACATTTTTGAATACAAAAGTAGAAGACATTTTCAGTTTTCTAAAATAAAAACAAAAGAATTTCATCAAAATCTGACTAAATCAACCTTCTCACTATAACCAAACATTTAATAAAAACCCATTAAAACCCTACCTTTTTGGGATTAAATAACCTACAGAGGTTGATAGAACGTTAAACAAAGCTGAAACGAACGGATAAAAGATGAACGGGATTCAAGAAGATGGCGACGTTGCATTTAAAGTTTTGGAGATTTTAGCAATCAGGGAAGCAAGTAAACGGAAGGGAGGTTCCACAGGTGGGAAGTGCGAGGAAAGAAACTGTTGAAGTAGAAGTGGTGGTTACATTTAACTATCTCAACGGTACATGGATGAGATCAAAATGCCAATCTAGTAGCACGCTTAAATTCACATAGTCACCAGTAAAAAGGGCGGCCCAATATGCCAAATACAGGTCGGAGATACTAGAATCAAACAGGGAATTGTTTTAACAGGAGACGGAAAGTGCGACACAGAGATCCGAAGACGAAGTGGCATGTCGAATGAAGCATTCCAGAAGTTGAATAAAGTATTAAGAAACAGGACAATTTCGCTAGGAATAAGGAAGAGAGTACTGGATTGCTATGTGTTGTCAGTCCTTCATTATGGCACTGAATGCTGGACAATATCATCAAAGATGAAGGAAAAATTGAAGCAACTGAAATGTGGCTCTACAAAAGGATGCTGCAAGTATCATGTATGGAGCATGTGAGCAATGATGAGATTTTGGAAATGATGGAAACGAAAAGGAAATTAATACTGAGCACCAGGAAGAGACATCTGAAATTCCTGGAACATGCGATGAGGAAGGAAGGCTTGGAGAACCTGATACTAACAGGCCAGCTAGAGGGAAAAAGAGACAGGGTAAAACAACGGATAATATATTTGAAGGACCTATTCAGGTGGATGATGGAACGAGGGTTGCATGGTGCAATAGGAGAAGGCGTGCTTAGAGTCACAAGGGATAGGGAGACGTGGAGGGCCATGATCGCCTACGTCCTGAAGAGACAGGGCACATAGAAGAAGAAGGGCCCGAAGTGTGGGGGGGAGGCTCGTCAGGGCAGTTTCCATGAGAATATTTGTAGAAAAGATATGTTAATAAGTGACTGGAATCGAGATTCGAACGCAGGACCAATTACATTGCAGATCCTTCTTTGTATTTTGTCGAGAACCTCGAAACCCGTTGAGGGATGGTTACTAATATATTCTTCGGGAAAATCGCCGATAATTATTTTGATGTCACGTTTCTTCAGAATATAAGCGATCGTGGCTCTCCACAGATTCCTTTTCTTTATTACTTGCGAATTATCATACTTTCTTGGGAAAGATAAAGGGGTTTCATGTTTCCGCTTACACGGTTCGTACTTTAGAGTTTTCATTCTCCTAGAGTTTGTGCTATCAAGGTTAAATATTCCAGTGTATATAGCTATTTAACTCATATCGCGAAAAGAATGCATGAATTCAGGCCTTTCTCAAGAAAATTAGTGCGAAAGTGAACAGAAGAAAGTAAGTGGAATTTGAACACGGCTCACTGATTCCGATTTTCTCGCCAATTTCCGTTACACTACCCGGAAGAAACATTTTTAGTGCCATGTCTCTGATGTAAAGCAATAGTTACTAATATATTCTTCGGACAAATCGCTGATAATTATTTTGATGTCACGTTTCTTCAGAATATAAGCAATCATGGCTCTTCACATATTCCTTTTCTTTGTTATTTGTCTATTGCTATTCCTTCGTGAAAGATCGAACGATTCCCCGTTGCCTTCTACATGGTTTGGAATTTAGTCTTCAGTTTTCATTTTAGTTTTTTCTTAGAACAGTTGCCACTCAATGCTAAAAAGGTGTAGTCTACCCTGCTATTTATTTTTTACTGCTGGTGGAAGAGATGAATTTATACCCTTTCACAAGAACATAAAGGCGAAGGTTAATGCAACACACTAATAGAATATTTAAAATCGCCCATAGGTTTACTTGATGCCGATAACTGCGCCTTTTCATTTGAGTGTGTGGACTAATTTGAAAGTTGACCGTTATTGGCCATTCAATAATAAACATTAAAATAATACAATAAACTTTGCTAACCATAATGCACCATTGAGAAGTACATATAAATTGGCAAGCCAAAACAACACACATGGCCTGAAGATTACATTCAATTATGAACAGACTGTCGCCGCTTGCTAACCTCACTGTATACATTTATATTCACATACTCTCCATCTTTGATTCTGAGAACTTTTACCCGTACATATAGCATGTTTTATATAATCATATCACCCGAAGCAGTGCCACTGTTTTGCTGGAGGTTAGATAGGAGGAAAGTTATGAGAAACAGTGACAGGTTATAGGGGGCGTCAGGAACTGAGTAAGAGAAGGATGAGAATATTGATGAGAGTGGATGGAGAAATGGGGCATGAGAGAGAGAGGATGCAAGTTAATGAGATAGGAGATGACTTTTTTAATAAACATATCGCCCCAAGCAAAGTAGTCTACTGCCACTGGTGCGCATGGGGTTACGTAGGAAGAAAGTTATGAGAAAGAGTGACAGGTTACAGGGGCTGTCAGGAAGTGTGTAAGAGAAGGATGAGAATACTGATGAGAGTGGAGTAGACGGAGAAAGGAGCATGAGAGAGAGAGGATGCAAGTTAATGAGATAGGAGATGACTTTTTTTAATAAACATATCGCCCCAAGCAAAGTAGTCTACTGCCACTGGTGCGCATGGGGTTACGTAGGAAGAAAGTTATGAGAAACAGTGACAGGTTACAGGGGCTGTCAGGAAGTGGTGAAGAGAAGGATAAGAATACTGATGAGAGTGGAGTAGACGGAGAAAGGAGCATGAGAGAGAGGATGCAAGTTAATGAGATAAGCGATACCTTGAAACTAAATTTTTAATCGTGTGTGTATTTAGATATCAAATGTTCTTAACAACACACACTTTGTGTCGATTAATTTTATTGATCGACTTTTCCATATTAAGAATAATCCTTCCCAGATAAGGAGAAAATTCCGTCAGAAACTGTTCAAAAATCATTTTGGAATAGACATGGTCAAACATATATATATATGCTTTTGTGCGTATGTGTTTTTCTTTAATAAATTCACACTCGCCTTTCTTTTAGAGAATCATTGAATAAAATATTTTTTATGGACAACAAGCAAGAATCAATGTGGCCAATTCCAATATGCGTCAGCAGTAAAATATGACTGGGAAATTAATAAAATTTGAAAGTTTAATTCAAATCAAATTGTTTTGAATGTCTGTTTTGAAACCTTATAGATGCGTTGCACAGAAAATCTTATTCAAAAATGTATATCCAATCGTTTCTGATACTGTTCTGCCTAAGGATTAAAATCTATTTTTTTTAAATCGTTAAAGAATGAAAGATCCTCAGAAGCGCAAGGCTCATAGTTGCTACTCATTTGTTGCTAAATAGTTTAATACTCTAAATGTTCTTCGGATTGAGTCGGAATCGTTTAACCAATTTAAGACAAGCATCTTTGTTTTTTTCTTGGACGTTTTTGAATAAATTGCTGTCTTTAAAACACAACGAACGAAAAAGATACTAATTTTTAAAAAATGTCTGGAATAATTACAGTACTTCACAGCTAAATCTCACTAGTGCTACTAATTAGGCAATTGAATGGCAGAAAGTGTACTAGGAGATAGTGACTATATACTCATGAATAATCAGTCAGTTAAGTGCCATACGTGATACACGCTTGGGCAATCATGTTTTGAAAGAGACATGACTGACTGGGTAGAAGATTATCTCGCAGTAGGTTGCCATTGCTTTCTGCGGTAGACTGGTTACCAGCAAGGCTATAGAACACACTGTGTCCTGTTATTTAACCCATAACTGGAAGGAAGTGATGGATTAATAACTTTTCCAAGGGTATTTGTGCGTAAGCGAATGCCAGGAATTCAAATGGAATAATACATATCCGTAATATCACTGAAGGTCAAAAGGAATCTTATTTCTGGGGGGGGGGGGAATAGCAAAACTCCCGCTTCCTTAGGACAAGTCTATTTTGGAACCGTGGTATTGTATTCAGTTTGGAAGTTAGGGTTTGAGATGACAAGTAAAGACACAAAATATTCTTTTCTAATTCTTTGCCATTTTTTGAGGAAATGAGTTTAAAAACTAAGTTTAGGCAAAAACGACATAGCGTTAAAATTTCATTCCTGCGATCAATGAAAGCCTTATAGCACCGCCTTATACAATTTATAAGTTTCTGAAATTTTACAAGTTTTATATGGACAGGATTATAATCTCATTATTACTATATTATTGTGCCCTCAAATAAGATCATTTACTTCAAAGGGAAATTATTCTGAACAATATAGCCACATTATGATGTAATATGATATACAGGGCAGTAGCTTTAGTGGTATTTTTAATAAACAATACAAATTTCAAACATTTTGTTTTATAATTTGTGCCTAGCAGTACTGTGGTGTTATATAAACTTTTATCTAATTTTGGTTTTGTTAATTATGTATCTAACAAATCTTATTCATTGAGTAGCTTTTTTTGTATTATTTATGTTTTTACTTAACGAATATACTTAGCATATTTTCCTTTTGGTGATTCATAACTAGAATTTTTATTTTAATATATTTTCATTTCAATGTATTTAATTACTATATACCTACGTATATACAGTAATGAATGTTCTTATCCTATTAAATACGTGAACGCTATTGAAGAAGAATAGAGTAATTACACCTGTTCCAGACTCTTTTTTTGTTCAACTCTCTGCTTCCGAGCAGAAAGGGACACAAACAAGGCTCCGACAAAGGGTAGTCTTGTTTGGGGTGGAAAAAAAAAACAAGAGCCCAACCCAGCCTTAATCTGGGTCTACAGGATATTTTTGGACGATCGTAAGTGCTCAGAATCTCCACATTAAGTGACCTTGTCACATCCATCTTTATGGGAAGGTGATAAACACAGCGATCACACCTAATCCAAATTCTCTCTAAGTCAACTATCTGCTTTCGATAAAATAAATAGACAAGAGCCCGACCCGGTCTTAAGCTGGATTTATGGGATATTCTTGGCTGAGGTTAAGGATTCGGAATCCTCTCTTTTATTGACCTTGTATCGCATCCACCTTGGGTATCCGCCGTAGTGGAGAGGTGGTAAATACAGAGTGATTATACTATCAGTCATCGTTCTGTCTTCCTCATTGCTTATGGGCAGGAGGAACCCAGACGTGGCTCCGCCGAAGAGTAGTCTCGCCTGGGGAAAGTCGACAGTAGCCCTAACCCGACCTTTTGCAGATTCAACGGAATATTTTTGACCGAGCTTAAGGGCTCGGAGACCTCATTTTATAAAAAAAAAGCCTGACTACGGCACAAGGCCATTGTGGAGAGGCAGATAAATACAGTGATTAGACTGACTAGCCGTTCTCTAGCAGTCTATCTACTACACACAGAGTGCGATTTTTGTATTTGTTGATATTCTATCATTCCCAACATTCGTTTTTTGGGATTACTCACGCCGTAAACTTTTAGGGTTACAATACCAATATAAAAGGTATCAACTTTATAAGAATTTCTCTTTGAAATAATAAAATTTTGAAGTCAATTTGTAAACAAAACCGGACGGAAATGAAGTCATTCTGCACGTTTTTTATCATCGGTGGTCATTAAAACCAAATGCTAAAAAAATAATCGAAGAATATTAATTTAATTCTTGGTGCCTATGCTTATCGCCCCTACTCAAGTTTTTCCCTTGAGTGCAATATATATATATATATATATATATATATATATATATAAAGATGAGTGAAAATCAACCTACCCTGCCTCTGCATAAATACTAATTTAAATCTCGCTTCACCGTTCTATCGCTTTTTCCATGGCAACTGCTCAGACAATGTACATTCCTTTGTTTCACTAGTGCTAACCTTTGCAGTTAAGACCCGCCATGCTACGCACATAGTAGCAAATAAGTCTCATTCCTTTAGTATCCCATTGGTGAGGTATAAGTTTTACTGGAGCAGCTTCTTTCCACAAACAGATGCTCTGTGGAACCGACTCTTAAGGGGATGCTTTCAGCATCACTAGAAGCTTAAAGGTTAAGCCTAGACTTAAACAGGTTATCTTCCACTACAAATCAGCATCAACTGAGCCTCTAGCCTGGACTGGTTTACGACCCTTGTACTGACTGAACCTTACTGTGAAAAAGAAAAAGATTTTTTTGCCTGATTCTATATATTATTCTTCAAATAGCTCTTATTTTGTTCCATAGAAGACTTGTCCGATCTACTATTCTGGAAGATTAAAAAATCTCCAAACATTCCTGCATGAAAAGGGCATAATTCTTCCACGTGTTATTTAATGTCGAAACCTAAATATTTTGAAAGCAACTGTATGCCTTTAACTACACATAAAATATACTGTTAAAAATCAGTCAGTCAGTTAAGTGTCATACGTGATACACGCTTGGGCGATCATGTCTCGAAAGAGACATGACTGACAGGGCAGACGATTTTCCCGCAATAGGTTGCCATTACTTTCTGCGGCAGACTCCTTGCTAACCAACGATATAGAACCCAATCTGTCGGGTTCTTTAATTCACAAATGGGGGGGAAGAAACAGATTAATACCTTTTCCAAGGTTATTTGTACGTAAGTGAATGCAAAAAATTGAACTAGAATTCGAACTCGGCTCAACCCCCCCCCCGATTTCTCGTTCCGAGTTGATATCTACTGCACCACAACGCACATCCATTACGATATATAAAATATACTATACTATAAAATGCATTGTTGGTTATTTTACTATAAACAGTTATAGGTAGTCATATACAAATGCAAAGCTTATATATATATATATATATATATATATATATATATATAAATCGTTTAACCTCAACCGAGGTGGTACTGCCACAGGTGCGCAGGGGGACTACATAAGAGCAAAGTGAAAGTTTAAGTAGGGGGAGAGCGAAAGGAGAGACGAACCAGTTTGAGGGAGTGTCGGATAAAGGGCAAGAGAAGAATGGGAATACAAGTGTGAAGACAGTTGCGAGGGTAAAGTGATAAGGGAAAAGAACAAGATACACGAGATGATGGGGAAAGAACGAGAGCAGGATCGCAGTCAAGTGTACAAGAGATGAGAATTGATGTTGCATTTAAATTCTTGGAGATTGTAGCTGTCAGAGAAGCAAGTATACGAAAGGTAGTTCCACAGGCGGGAAGTGCGAGAAAGGAAGCTGATGGAGTAGAAGTGGTGGCTGCATTTAGTTGATTTCACTGTAAAAGGGTGGGACCTTGTTGCCAGTCTGGTTGCCCGAGTAAATTCTTTTAGAGGGGGCATCAGTGAGCTAAGCTCGTCGGAGCAAAAGCCATGAAAATATTTGTAGAAGAGACAGAGGGAATACACATCCCTCCGGTGAGAAAGTGGCTGGAGCCCAGCTGCCAGGCCGGGACCGATCACGTTGCAGATTCTACTTTAGAGTTGTCGATAACCCTGAGATGAATGGTAAGGGCGCCCGACGAGATATGACAACAGCTTTCAATGCACGGTCGGGTCGTTAATTTGTATATGTGCAAGACGGACTCAGGCGGGAAAAACTTCCTAACCCGACACAGTGACTCAACCTTCCTAGCAGTCGATTTAGTTATTGATTCAATGTAATGGTTCCACTTGAGGTCGGAACAAAGGGTGAGACCGAGGAGGCACAGTGTATTGCTTTCAGGGAGACTTATTTGGTCCATGCTGATGGGAAGTAGAAGAAACAGCCTGTGGTAGTTGACAGATAGCAGCTTCATTTTAGAAACATTAAAATTTACGAGCCACTTCTTACTCTAGTCTACCACAGAGTGGGGGTCCTTCTCGAGAAGAGCAGCGATGTTATGTTTGGCCGCCTCGCCAGATTTCCTACTGAGCGGGTGTAAATTGTAGTATCATCAACGTACATGCCTACTTTGGATTTGATCATGTCAGGGTGGTCGTTAATGAAGATCAGAAAGAGCGTCGGCCCTAAAATAGAGCCCAGGGGGACTTCAGCGTTCGTGTAGAAGTTCCCCTGGGCTCTATGTGGAGGCATTTTACTATAAAAATCTATTTTTATACTTCCATAGTGTCTTGACCCCATTAGGGGGTTAACTATTTGTCCATAGCTGAGATCCTAACAGGTTCTACAACTCAGGATCTGCATAGAGAAGAGAACAACAGCAAGTAAGAGATGAGTACATACTCCTGAAATTCCCTTTCATATACTTGCTTCCCCGACAGCTACAATATCCAGGAATTTAAATGTAAGGGCAATAGACATCTCCTATCTCACTAAGTCGCATCCATTCTCTCAAGCTCTTTTCTCCATCGATTCCAACCCCCATTACACCGGTATTCTCATCTGTCTATTACCCTTCCTTCTGATATTTCCTATAACTAACCCCTCTTTCTCATCACTTTCCCCTATGTAACCCCCTGCGCAACAGTGGCAGTAAAATGCCTTGCTTGGGGTGAAATGATAAAAGGAAAAAAACTCCGATCAGAATCCTTGCTGCCGGATGCAGTTTAACGTCATACCCAGGACTGTTTTATAACGGAATATACAATTCAACTGAACCATGGCTTAATATTAAAGAAAAGCAAGAAAAATAATATTTTGAATGTAATGAGCAATGTCGCTATGAAATTATATGAATAAAAGAATTGTCAATCCATTCTCGCGAGCTCTTTTCTCCATCCATTCCACCCCTATTACACCGGTATTCTTATCCGTCTATTACCGTCCCTCTGACATTTCCTATAACTAGCCTCTCTTTCTCATCCCGTTCTCCTATGCAACCCTCTGCGCAACAGTGGCAGTAAAATGCCTTGCTTGGGGTGAAATGATAAAAAAAAACCCTCCTATCAGCAGCCTTGCTGCCGGATGCAGTTTAACGTCATACCCAGGACCGTTTTATAATGGAATATACAATTCAACTGAAACATGGCTTAATATTAAAGAAAAGCAGGGGAAATAATATTTCGAATGTAATGAATAATGTCGCTATGGAATTATATGAATAAAAGAATTTGTCATACTGGAATAGTTGAAACAATACCGCTCGCTATCTATTTCAGTGGGAATATGATAGTACCTCAGAATAAACAGCCTATGAATAAGTCGATTTTAGGTAAAAGTGGGTATCCACAGGACATGACCGACACTCTTCTTCTTTATCTGTCGTGTTTCCGACAGGACATAGGCGATCATGTCTTTCCAAAAATTTCCTGTCCTTCGTAACGCTTAATTAATTTTGTTTCTTTTTTTATTCTCCTAAACTGTTCCGCCATTCGTTTACTCAAGCTCATTAAGTACATTAGGCGATTTTTTTTGTAAATCTTTTTTTTTTTTTTTTTTTTTTTTTTTTTTGTATTTCTTGCATTCAATGTGTCAGTGAGTATCAGATTTTCCAAGTCCTCTTTGGTCCTGGGTATGACGGTAAACTGCATCCGGCAGCAAGGCCTCAGATTGAAAAGTTGTGAGAATTATTAAACCACCTCTTAATCGCTGTTGTTTCCAGATCCACCCTCACCCGGAGTGGCAGTACCTGTTGAGGTCCCAGCTATGGGCAAATAGTTAACCTACAAACTGGGGTCAAAACACTATGAAAGTCTATTTTTAGACTTTTATAAAAAAAAAAAAACTATACATTTTTGAAGGAAAAAAAATATTACCAGCAATACATTTTTTAATACAAAACTAGAAGACATCTTCAGTTTTCTAAAATAAAAAAATAAATATTTTTTCATCAAAATCTAAATCAACCTTCTCACTATAACTAATCATTAAAACAGCCTTAAAACCCTACCTTTTTAGCATTAAATAACCCACAGAGGTTGATATACTGTTAAACAAAACTCAAACCCAAGTCCCCTTTGTTCATTATGTACCATAGAAATTTCAGCTTCCACTCCCTGATAAGTATAAATTTCCTTTTTGTTTCCATTTTCTATAAAATTTCGTCGTTGCTCACATGCTAAAACCATGATATCCTCAACATCTTTCTGTAGAATTGTTATTGCTTCAAGTCGCTTCTTATCTATAGGCAAATCGTCCAGCTTTCATTAACCTGTAGGAGGACATACACTACCAGCCATAATTATTAGGCAACCCCAGTTTTTTAAAAGAAATGATTTATTTCATACTATTTTTAGTATTTATTGCCAAGTGGATAATTCTAAATGAAAATAGAATGGTTCTTTTGTTATTATTACTTTGCAAAATTTTACAAGACAAGGAAGCAAAGATGAACTCGTCAGAATCATCCTAAATTTTCATTCTTTCATCGATGAAACTGCAATATAGGTAATTATTAAATATTTATGAATTCACTTGATGCACATGTTATTGTGCAGTATTAACAAAGGAACCATTCTATTTTCATTTACAATTATTCTCTTGACAATAAATACTAGAAAATAGTATGAAATACATCATATTTTTAAAAGGCTGGCGTGGCCTAATAATTATGGTCGGTAGTGTATATCACGTCACAGTTTTGTTTCTAATGGTTCTTTTTTCCCGTTGCTAGATACTCTCTAAACCTCATTTAAGATCCGGAAGTAACGCGGGATACAGAACAGCTGATTAGTGTTTTTGTTTTCTTTACGGTTTATTAATCATCAGTGGGTTATTTAATTATTATTATTAGATATTTTTAAGTTGCAAGAATAATTATTTTATTGCGAGTGATTATTGCTTTAACACTTGCGCATAAGTGAATATAACGAACCTGACTGGAATTCGAACTCTGCTTTTTGGGTTGTTATCTATTACGTCACCATCACTTCTATTCATCTTTTTTTATTTTCAATCGTTTCACCCCAAGTAAGGCATTCCACTGCCACTATTGCGCTTGGGGCTACATAGGGGAAGGTAAATAGAAAGAGTGGTTAGATATAGGAAATGTCAGAAGGGGGGGTGATAGGTAGTTGTGAGGATGGGAAGAGTGTTTGAAAGACTGGAAGCCAGTTATTGTGTTAGGAGGTGTCTATTGACCTTACATTTAAACTCCTGGAGATTGTAGTCGACGGGGAAGCAGTCATGTGGAAGGGAATTCCACAGGCGGGAAGTACGAGAAAGGAAACTGTTGGAGTAGAAGTTGCATTTTATCGGTTTCACTGTAAAAGGGTGGGATCTAGTTGCTAATCTAGTATCTCGTGCAAATTCGAACCTAGGGGGCACCAGTGATCTAAGTTCATCGGAACAGAAGCCATGGAAGTATTTATAGAAGAGACACAGGGAAGCCACGTCGCGCCGGTGAGAGAGAGACTGCAGGCGTTCTGCCAAGTCAGTATCGATCACATTATAGACCCTCCGCTGTACCTTGTCGAGAAGCCTAAGGAGAATAGCAGGGGCACCCGACCAGCTATGGCAACAGTATTCAATACACGGGCGGATGGTAGATTTATAAACGTGCAGGATGGATTCAGACGGAAAAAACCTCCGGACCCTGCACAGAGAACCGACTTTCATAGCAGCGGATTTAGCAATGGATTCGATATAGTCATACCATTTGAGGTCCGCTGAAAGTGTGAGACCAAGGAGGCGCAGTGTTTTACTCTCTGGGAGGCAAGCCTGGTCCATGCTAATGGGAGGTAGGTGCGGTTGTCTATGATGGTTAATTGATAGTAGCTTTGTTTTAGAAGCATTAAAATTTACGAGCCATTTCTTACCCCAGTCCACTACGGACTGGAGGTCCTTTCCAAGCTCGGCTGCAAGGTTAGCTTTGTCGCCCACACCAGATTTTTGATCGAGGCGAGAGTAAACTGTGGTGTCATCGGCGTACATACGTACTTGGGATATTATGGTATCGGGGAGATCATTAATGTAGATCAGAAAAAGGTGTAGGACCTAGGATAGAGCCTTGAGGGACACCCGCGTTCGTATGGTAGCTCTGGGAGGCATGTCCGTTTAATACCACTTTCAATGTGCGGTTAGATAGGAATGACTGGATTAGTTCAAACAATTGTCCAGCTATACCATAGCTCCGCAGTTTGCATAGAAGGCCAGCATGCCAAACTCTGTCGAACGCTTTAGAGATATCCAAGGCGAAATCACTTGTAATAATCTAGCTGCAATGTAAAATATATATTTTATACATTGAATACTGTTGCCTTATCTCATCGGGTGTTTCAGGTCTTCATTTTGAGGTTCTCGACAAAATCCAAAGAAGGATCTGCAACGTAATCAGTCCTAACTAGGCATCTCGACCCAGTCACTTTATCACCGATATGACATGGCTTTCCTCTGTCTTTTCTACAATTTTTTCATGGAAACTGGTCTGACGATTTTTTTTTCCCTTGGTGCCCCGGCCAGGTGAATGTGCTTGCTCCTAGATTGGCATCTAGGCTCCACCCTTTTACTGTTGAAATTGTTAAATGTAACTGCCACTCCAATAGCTTCTTTTATCGCACTTTCCACCTGTGAAACTCCCTTCCGTTTATTTGCTTTTCTGATGGCTACAATCTTCAAAAGGTTATATGCAACGTAAATTGCCAGCTTCAATCTTTTTGAATCCCGTTCATCTTTTATCCTTTCTTCAATACTCCCTGTACCCAGTCTTTTCACTCACCTTAACCCTCTTAACCTATATATATATATATATATATGAGAGAGAGAGAGAGACAAAATTGACGTTAAAAATAGTATGGTTGATTCCCGATCATGTCAGCAGGTATTCAGCTTGTATTTCCGCTAATTCAATGATTTTACTGCTTCTTCAACTTACTTTGGCTTTGTTTCTCGGTAGTAAGAAACAACATGTCCACATTTTGCACCCACTCTTTCTATTGTTCACTTGAAATCTGTTCAGAAAGTTTCGGTGTTCGATCTAAGTATTGTATATTGAACATAATGAAAAATAAAGGAAATTACAAGCTGTCGGGAAAATACAACTTTACAATAGAAATATATTTTCCTTAAAAGTGCATTGCAATATTTTAATAAAATAAAATGCATTGAAAATCAAGAAAAAGGGCCAACGTTGTGCTATTAAGGAAATAAGTTTTTGTAGAAAGGGCTTTTTTAACAGCCGGCTTAAATTGAGAAGTCCAACTAAAGAAAGATTATTCCTTTAACAAGAATCGAACGTCCATGCGTTTTTTTATCAGTGAAAATACTTTCGTTTTTTTCTCTTATTTTCTTTTCCGTTTCTCCCTTTTTTTCTCTTTTTCTTTTCTTTCTTCTCTCTTTTCTTTTTCTTTTTTCAATTTTTTTTACCAAGGCCTGCTACTACCAGTTTGCCCACTTAGACTCGCTTTAGCAAAAATGTACTTTCCCTTATTAAACAGGTTCTAATTCTTGTGGGAGTTGAAATTTTTGTTTAGGCCCATTTCTCAAATTAGTCCGTTTGTTATTAATTTCATTGTTTAAAAAAATTAAAACAGTGATATCACTAAGCATTTTATATGTATACTGCAACAATTTCTCTTTAGCAGTGTATGTAAATCTTTTCGCCTGCAAAACTGCAGACATGCACTGCAATTTAGCAAAAGGCTATGTGTGATAATGAATTATGCATGCATAACTTGCAGAATCCAGTTATATATATATATATAATTTATAATTTCGATTTTGCATGATTCCAAAGTTGCTTTATTCCACTTAAGAAATGAGTTCTCTTTTTTTCAAAGCAATTCTTCTTAGCCTATGCTGTTTAAGATCTTATTTTTGTTTTTCTTGCTTCTTTCAACAACGATTCCAGTTTTCGATTATCATTTCGCAAATGTTCTCTTCCGAGACGCTCTTTTCAAATGCCATTATCATTAATCTTTTTTTTTTCGCTTTGATTTGTTTGGCTCCTTATCAACATATGTACATTGTTCTTTTCATTTTTTTTCTTTCTGTATCGTTTTAATAATACTTCTTTACCTTTTGATTCTGATCTTTTGCTTAATCGCATACAGTTGTTTGTTGAATCTTTAAATCTTTGTAAAAGAAACAAACAAAAAAACCTATCAATTCAATTAATATAGAAAAAGTAAATTTCTTTTTCTGTGATATGCGAATTTTCAAAGTATTTTTCGTTGTGGTGCAGTGGATATCTACTCGGAACGAGAGATCGGTGTGCCGAGTTTGAATTCCAGTTGAACCCTTTGCGTTCACTTCCACAAATAAACTTGGGAAAGTTATTAATCCGTCACTTCCTTCCAGTTATGGGTAAAATAATAGGACAGATTTGGTTCTTTAGCCTTGGTTGGCAACCATTCTGCTGCAGAAAGCAATGGCAACCTACTGCGAGATAATCTTCTGCCCTGTCAGTCATGTCTCTTTCGAGACATGATTGCATAAAGCGTGTATCACCTATGACACTTAAGTGGATGAATCTTCAAAAATAAAGAGTTGGAATTGTTGATGAGCCAAAAAATTATTCGTAAATTGTTCGATAATCGTATAAGATTCAGTAAAAATTTATAACAGAAGCTGATAACTGTGCTAAAATTATTCAAGATTAATATTATCGCAATGATAAATAAAACAGCGGTGAAATACAGACAGATCTCGGTAGATAAATATCCATAGTTAACATTCATCTTCCGAGATATTAATACAGCTAAAATCACAGCCTTAGCAAAAACAATAAAAAGCAAATGAATAGGCATCCCATCGTAAAATTAGTATTATCAGTTATATATTTAATTATTATAATTTTGCAGAATCAGACCAGACAGAGAACTTTTCTTCAGAGTACTGGAATAATAAATTAGATTCAGTAGGCTTCTAGTACGAGTAATTCAAGTGAGTACGAAACTAAAAACCGCTGTAAATATTCAAAAATTTTTAATTACACGGGAAAGATTTTTAAATCATCTGTAACCTCTATGTTGAGAAAACAGCTTGCATACAAGATGTAGAGCAATTTTAATGAAACCACTAGGATAGCAATTCACTGGTTTCTCGTTTTCTACAGACATGAAGTCGTATGATTAAATTGAACGAATCTCTAAGTTTGTTGCTAGGAAAATCGGTTCACTGTGTCTTCCTCGAGACTTTTACTCGTCAGAATCTATCTTGGACATTTATAAGTCTACCTTGTGTCCGTGCTTTGAATATTGCTGACACAACTGATCTTGTGTTTTTGCTAGATATTTAGATATTCTTGACAAATTCTGAAGAATCTACAATGTTATCAGTCCTGATATGGTATTTCGGCTTCTGTTAAACTCTTAACGTTGCTTTTGTACTTTTTCTATGAATAATTTTTGTTCCGCTTTATTTAGTTTAATTTCACTTTGCTTCTCTTCCCCTTTAGTTCAATGAGATGTCGGTTCTCTGGTAGATGCGAGGCGTCTTTTAAGTGTGCATTTCGTATTTGTTTTCGTGACTGGATGAATGTGTTTCAGCAAGTATTTGGTTGATTGGTTGTTGAAAATTACTTAGTCCTGCATTAATTTCGTTCAGTTAACTGATTTTTTTATTTCAATTATGTATTGTTGGTGGGGAGAGTACTTACTAAAAATGTTTTGTTTAGTTTCTTTTGTATAACTTTTAATAATTATAAATATTCGTTAGAGTTTCATTTTTAAATGCTATTTGTATTTTCCTCCCACACAGACTAATTGTACATATGGGAATTAGTTAGGGCTACATAGAGACTTTGGGGTATTATGGTGATTGTAGTCAGAATGTGCTTTGGCGAAACGAATACTGTGGTATGTTTGGATCGGTAATTGTGGCTAGCTAAGTTTAAGATAAGAGAGATTGAAAACCTGCTTTCCCCTATTCTCACTTGTCGCTTCGTGCCACATTTTTATATTATTCAAAACAATTATTACTTTCTCCTTTGCTTCTTTTACGAATTTAAGCACAGTATTGAGTTGGCACGGATGTGCGTTGTGGTGCAGTGAATATCGGCTCGGAACGAGAAATCGGGGAGCCGAGTTCAAATTCTAGTTGAATTCATTGCATTCACTTACGCGCAAATACCCTTGGGAAAAGTATTAATTCGTCTCTTCCTTCCAGTTATGAGTTAAATAACAGGATAGATTGGGTTCTATAGCCTTGGCAGGCAACCAGTCTACCGCATAAAACAATGGTAACTTACTGCAGGATAATCTTCTGCCCAGTCAGTCATGTCTCGAGGCATGACCGCCCAGGCGTGTTTCACGCATGGCACTTAACTGACTGACTGAGTTGGCATCATTATACAGTTAAAATTGCTTGATCTAACGTTAAGTTCTACAGAAAGAGTTTTTCTCACACTTCTCGCTTATGGAGCTGTTTCGGTTTCCTATTTTCCTGATCTTTAAAAATATAATTGCAGCGTTATTCGCCATCTTCACTCTCTTTGAACACTGTTCTTTTGTTGTATTCTTTGTGTCTTTCACTCCCAGTAACTCCGCGTGTCCTATTGCCTTGCTTGAGGGGAAATGATTTCTTGTTTTTCTTTGTTTAATACTCTGCTTCCGTTTATGCATGTGTATGTCACGGATGTTTTTTTCTCCCCCAAATCTATTTAGCAATATGACCCAACCACCCTTGGCCTCAGGCTGTATGTTGCGTGCGTTAACTGGTCGTAGGTTAGTCACACCTGAGTCTGCAGCTGTTTGCTTCCACTCCTCTCGCAGGTGATCGAAGATGTCAAATAATTGGTTGAGATCTTTCACTTTCTCTGCCACATTGTGATTTCTGATCTCAGAGAAATTTACGGACCTGAGGAAAAAAAGGCGGTCGTCTTTGTGCTGCACTCCACGACAACTGAAAATCAAGAGGCGATTGGGTGCATAATGCAGAAATTTGGGAAACATAGACAAGAACAAAAAATAGAAGCGAAGTCTGTTCTATGTGAACTAATGATTTTATTCTATCTTTTTGTACATTAAAAGAAAAAATACAATCCAACTGTTTTCAGAGTACGAAAATTACTGAAACTACTTTGTATTACTTCTGACAACAATAGACAGTCTTTATGCTCCCCTCCCCTTGGGATTCTGCTCATAGGCGGTATACATGTTATTAGCGTTGGGGGAGAGAGAAATATTCCGAGTGTTTACTCCACGCGTTCGCGACGAATCTCTCGTTTCGTCTTTCTGGCGTATCTGTGGCGTTCTCACTTGATTTTCAAACCTGTTGTCTTTTTGTTGAAACCGTTTCAATATGGTGGGAGGTGGTGAGTGATAGGAATGTTTCTCTATTGAAAATTTAACGTCAACATCATACATCTGACTTAAAATCGCCCGCTTACGGTTTTCGCCGCCCAGAAAGTTTGGAAACACGATACTGTTGACTTTATACATTCACCTATCAGCGTTAATTACAATTCCATCCTTACGTGGGTGGTCTCCTTCCAAAACCGAGCGATAATTTCCATTTTCAGTTTGTCCTTTATCGCTCCTCTGTCTGTTTATCCCCCTACCCACTCAAACAACAAAAAAAAAAAGAAACAGAATTCTCTCCCTTTTGCAAGGCCAGCTTTGACCTCTGGTTATTGTTAAACCGTTATCATATCCGTTGATGTCATTTTCGCCTTTGTCTATCTCCTGGCCACCCCAGCGCTTATTTTTCTCTTCCTCTCAGCCCTTCCTAAGAAAAAGCAACAAAAAATATCACGCAGTTATACTCCAAATATCTACTCCGGGGTTCGTCGATACTTGGTTATAAGGAACACTTTTACACCACAACCCTCCCTCAGCACTCAGAGTATTTGCATGTTTGCATTGATATCAGCTCAAATACCCTCGAGAAAGGTATTAATCTCTTTCTTCCAGTTATGGGTTAAATAGCAGGACAGATTGGGTTCTTTAGTCTTGGTTGGCAACCTACCGCGGAAGAATCTTCTGCCCAGTCAGTCATGTATCATGCATGTCACTTAACTGAGCGATTGATATCTAATTTAAGATATCCTCGTAAATATCTAGATACACACAAACGTAGGTATGTTAATAAAAACGGATATTTTATTAAGATTAATCATCTTTCTGATGTAATCAATTCCTAAGTTCGCATCTATGCTGATGACACCACCATTTACACCCGTCTCTGTAAGTCTGAGGAAATAACTGCAGCACTTGAAAAAGACATCCAATCTCTTATTGTTTTAACGCCTCCAAAACGAAGCTGGTCTCCTTTAACCAATATAGAAAGAAACTTCCTTGCTTATTATCGAAATGAATGACGTTTGTCTCTTAGATAGATAGCAACACACTGCTCGCTCGCTCGATCTATCTATAGCTGCATCTACAGCTAAGAAGGTTGGTTCACTGTGTCGGTCAATCATTTAGCAGATTTATAAATGTACCATTCATCCGTGCATTGAACATTGTTGCCATATCTGGTTGGGTGCTTCTGCTATTCATGAGGTTCTCGACAAAATCCAAAGATGGTTCTGAAATATAATGAATCCTTATTTAGCAGCCCGCCTTCAGTTACTTTTTCACCTATGACATGTAGAAAAGATAGAGGGAAGCCACAAGTATTTTTATGGCAAGTGCTCCTACGAACTTTTTTTTCCCCTGTTATCCCGACATGTATTTACTTGTTTTACTAGAGTGGCATCAAAGTTTTACGCTTTTACCGTAATGTTAAATGTAACCTCCTCTTTTAGTCTGACAGTTTATTTTCTCGCACTTCCCGTTTATGGAACTCGCTTCCATTGCGTTGCTGCTGCTCTGTTAGCTACAATCTCCAAATGTTTAAATGCTGTTAGCTTTTATCTACTTGATGCCCATCGATCTCTTATGTCAACATCTCATGTACTTTTTTTTATCTCACTGTAACCCCTACACACAAGTAGCATTTCTGACTTGCTGGGATGAAATGATTATTAAAAAAATGTGAAATATAGAGGCAGCAAAGAGGAGAGTTCATCAGATCAATTACAATGAAAATATTAATATGAAAGGCACAGTGAAGCTACGTCACGAAGGGGAAAACGTAATTAAAACAGATACCAGGTTAGGGCCGATAATGTTGCAGATTCCTCTGTGATTCCAGATGTGGTTGCAATATACCTTAACTGTTATCAACTCAGGATTCGGCGAGCGGATTTCAAATTCACGCCCAGTCTGTTGTATTGACATTGATGTCCTTGTAGAAGGCATAAATCCACTCACCCTCGCCTCCTAGCTGTGTGTTAATGGCAGGAATGTCTAATGTAAATAAGTAATTCTGTATTGTAAACTGCAAACCAATTTCAATATATTGGTGAAGATTTGTAAAACTTTTTTTTTCTTTTATTACTTACTAGCAGTATAGCCCGGTGTTGCTCGGGTGTAATGAAAGCTTTAAAACTAATCCATGGTCCTGGAATTCAGATTCTTTGGACGTTGGCACGAAAGACTAAAAAGCAATAGTTATGTCCAGTTAAAGCGAAACCGTAGACAAAGAAAAATGAATGGATGTAAGTTAAATTTTGATTTCCTGGTATCGATATCAAATAAGTTTTCTTTTCGTCGTAAACTAAATTTTGAAGGCTAAATAAGTCCTCTGAGTAAATGGTATCATGGCTGAGACTAAGAACTACAATTATACCAACTTAGAGCTAAACCCAAAGCAAAAACTAAAATAAAAGGGCTGAAAAAAAATACAGACATACAGGCAGATAAACAGAAACACACACACACACACACACACACACACAAACATCTTGCCTTTTATATATCTTATCGATTTTCTGCACTATTGTAAGACCTGCAACCTTGAAACTTCTGAATGTCGTTTATTATGTCTTTGTCTATGAGTGTATCAAATTTGATACAAATCGGACCACTCGTTCTATAAACCGATTTTTTCGATTATCGATTTTCGATATTTATCGGGTGTATCTCGACACAAAACCTAGCTAAAAACACTCGCAGACGCTTATATCACAGCTGTGTAAAAATTCAAGAAAATCGGTTCAGCCGTTTTGGAGTCTATAGGTACACACGGACACATACACAAAGTTCCATTTATAAATAAATTTAGATTGAAGATAAATGATATGTTTGAAAGATTTAAAAAGAAAAAAAAGATACCATTTATTTTCCACAGTCAATATTTCACATTTGATTCTATTCCAGCGGTTTTGAACATAGCAATGTAAATAATCTGTAGGCGTACAAAATGTTATGGCTTTAAAAACAATCCAGACATTTAAAAAAAAATATGTATTCACATTATATATATATATATTAAAACAAGATCGATAAGAAGAAATATTAATCACGTTTTATTTACATTGTTGCCATATTCACGACATTTCAGCCTTTGTACGCGCCGACCTTCTTCAGGTGATTGGAATTTTTAACTATCTAACCCACTGAATGAAAATAAAGGGTAGGGTTCATGTACCATGAGTCATGCAACTTCCTGATGTCTCAGTTATCTCCATTTAACTCAACTTTGTAAATATTTTGTTCACTACTGTTGTACCCACGTATTGGCAGATCACTGGATGTAACCGTTGATTTTTTTTTTTATCCACTAGGCTGTGTGTCTTTAACGACATCAGTGTATGAATTTTGGGGACTCATAAATGTAATGTCAGTAATGATTGTTTTGCCAGAGCTTATATTAAAATAGTAAGAAACCCAATAGAGGAAAAAAAAAAGGCTAAGGAGTGCATGCGCCATTTTATACCGCTGTGGTAAGAAATATGATGGAAGTTTATCGCCCCCCTCTTAAGGTTGGAAGAACATTACATGTCTATAACACGTGGGGAAATAGAAAAATCAGACGTAACTGACCACATATGGAAGAAAAAAAAGGATACCACCGTACCCTGTAGGATGAAAAAATAATAGATAACATTATTGTAAAATACGAAAATATAAGAAATCAGCGGATATGCTGATCCACAAAAATCTAAGCATAGAAATGAATACAATATGGGAACGTTTTCATCAATGTGTTTTTCTACACAAGAGAATGCTACCAGATGTAAATCATTAGAATAGAGATGAAAAACTTATAGCTGAAAATAAGAAGTGCAGTTTGATAAGGTGAAATTGACGGCTGGTGTTAAAAAAGAAAACAGAGATGGAGTCTGTTAACTAGGGCAAAATATGGCTTGTTAATTTGAATACCTCAAACTAAACTGCCTTCTGTTAATCCACCGGAAAACCCCTTTCTGCCTTGTACGGATAACATTCTTAGCAGACATGAAGCAGAAAGCCTATACTGAATACATTGCTAGGTCAGCTGCTAAATAAATTGGTTCACTGTTTCGTTTGAGACAATTTTTCTCTCAGAATCCTACATATCTCTAAGTTTGCTATTCATCCATGTCTTGAAAATTGCTACCAAACATGGTCTGGTGCTCTTGATAAACTTAAAGAAATCAGCAATATTATCGGTTGTGGTCTAGCCTCTTTTTCACCGCCGTAATATTGTTTCCTCTGTGCTTTCTTTATAAATACTTTCATGGTATTGTTTGGATGAGCTTTTCGCTATGGATCCAAGACATATACTGTTGGGAAATATATGAATCCATCCATTCTCCCTCCAGATACGGGTTAAATAGCAGGATAGATGGGATTTTATATTCTTAGTTGGCAACCAGTCTACTGCAAAAAGAAATGACAACCTATTGCAAGAAAATATGGCCACTCAATCATGGATCAAAAGAGACATGATCGTCAAAGAAGGGTATACCACCTGACTGACTAAATTGGTAACACGGTTTCATCAATTCACAGTTTAATTGGCAAGATGTTACCCTAATTTGTACGCTAATAGTTACTTCATTTGTGGAACT
>JBBBDQ010001640.1:4140000-4280000 GCA_037127315.1 Ascarosepion bandense | reverse complement strand
TCTATATTATTCAATGAAACCTGCATTAATGAAAAAATGCTGCCAAAATACACACAATTTAAATTATATGTATATATATATACATATACATATGTATATATATATACATATACATATATACATATACATATACATATACATATACATATACATATACATATATACATATACATATCTATATATATACATATACATATCTATATATATACATATACATATCTATATATACATATCTATATATCTATATATACATATCTATATATACATATCTATATGTATATATACATATATATATGTATATATACATATGTATATATACATATATATATGTATATAATAAAAATATAGAAACATATTTACGTGTGTGTACATTCCTATACTGCTTTATTGAATAATGACTATTCAGATGAAAATTTAAAATAGTTTTACCGACAGTTATTTTTGCTTCATTAATGGAATGTAAATTAATTGATTTTTTTCTTTTCTTTCTGTCGCAGATGACAATCCAAATATATCCATCAATATAATTTATAAGTACGTGAGCTACTTGCTATTTTTTTTGTTTCGTTCAAACGACCTTTCAATGAACTCTTAAGATTTACACATCTGCCATGATTTGTTATAATACACTTTTTTTTTCTTTATTTTTCAAACGTCATTGAAATTTTGAGACTTAACAATGCAAGCGACGCTGGTGTTTAACTGTAAACAAAAAGCTTACTTTTTTCAACCTGTTTAAGAAAATAAAAAAAAATAACACGTATACCTTGTCGTTCTCACTGCAATTCGAGTAACAACTCCTAATCAAGTTGACGATGAACAGGACTCCTTAAAAAAATTTCCCAAAAATTAAATGTAAAACCCCAGATCTATCGCTATATTTACTCACCTATTTTCTTGAAATCACTATTATTTCAACTTTGATTAGCAGGTTGAATGACTGAAAATTAATCCACAAATATTATACGATTTTTTATTTAGTAAAAAGTATTCTACGAAAAAAATTGTTCAAACAAATGCTTCTCCACACAAACTCATGACAGGAGCTGATTTTACAAACAGACGATAACTTTTTTTTAATACACAATTTCTAAAATTCATTCATTTTTAATCCCACGTATGAAAATGAAATATGCCAACCGAATACATTCTTTATATTACAGCGAGTTTGACTTTCCTTTCAATTATCGTCTGATGGTTGTCAATTTATTTATTTATTTTTTTTTTACTTTACTTCTGGACCAGGCCGACCTAGGTTCCTGCAACAGCTGTTCTTACACTTCAAAAATTACACCCAAGACTTTCTTAAACAACCTACATGTAGGCTCCAAATTCACTTCTAGGAATTTGACGAAAAACCCTTTCATTAGATTTGAATGAAAATAATTTACAAATTAGACACTCCTGTTTTCCCACAAATCGAAATATACTAAATATATTTTTGGAAATGAAAACTTAAGCCCGATGCAGCGTCTGCTTTCTCTCTAAAAGGCAAATGGCGCATGTTCAAACAACTTACATTTCTTACAATATTCACTTACTTCTCGTTATAAAGATCCTACAGTTACAACAAAATCAATAGAAATCAAGATAGCGAACTCTTACGTACTAACTATTCATGGCATTGGTATGTTGTAAAGAACATGTATAAAGAATATAGTAGTTCCCCTTCTCTTCACTCTCTTTGATACTTACATTTTTCTTTGACATTTTCCTTATCTGTCTCAGAAACCTTAACTGGAATTTTCAAAGAAATTAAAGCTATGGCGATAACGGCACCAATACACAAAATTCTACTGGAGTCTAAGACAAGGAAAAAAAACAAAACAACTCAGTAATAGTATACATTTAGGCGGAGGACACAAAAGTATAGAGTTGAAGTACAATTTACAAGGAACCTGAAGCCCAATCTTAAACATGAAACAACAGATAAACCTCATTACCTATTGAGATCATAGGGCCACCAGGTGTACTAGTAGCATTTTTTTTAATCATATCACCCCGAGCAAGGCGGTAACGCCACTGATGTGCAAGGGGCTACGAAAGAGTGAAAAGATTGGCAAAGAGAAAACCGGAAACCACATCCTCAGCAGAGAACAAGGGATATTCAATAGACTTGGATGGAGTGTGAACCGGGCCATAGTTTAGTCTATCTGTTTCAATTGATAAAAAAAGAGAAAAGAGTAAAACAATTGGAACAGAGCCGGAAACCACATTCTAAACAGGGAACAAGGGATGAACCCCTTCACCTGTTCAATAGACGTGGGTGGTGTGTGAACGGACAATAGTTTAGTCTATCTACTCCAATGGTGTTTCTTTCGAAATATAGCATGACGGGGCCCAACCTTCTCCAAGCAGATCTGAATTTAGTTTCCATTCTCCTACACTAGTTGCCAAACAAGGGCATATTCTGCCCTGGTATTTACCAATAGCTGAGGAGATGTACACATACATATAACAAGCTATTAGCACACAAATTATTGTAATAAACTCGACTGGAACTCAAATTTGACTCTCCAATTCCTCAATCCGAACCGCTGTCCATCATTCAAAAAGATCCAGAAGTGTAAACCAGTCCAGATTATATGCATGCAATTTTGTAAGTAGAAGTTTCCGTGATTCTGTTTTCCTTACACACATTCTCATTACTATAGACTAATCATGTGATCATTCTTAGCATTTTATGGATTCATTTATCTGTGAAGATATGATCCAGTATTCACTGCCAAATAGATTAGGGACTACAAAGCAATTTAATCTTTAACGAAACTATCCTATGTGTCGTGCCCCTATAGAACATCGGCTAGTTCTATCCATTCTCGTTAGGTAAGTGGTCCGCAGCCTTTTTAGTGTTTCTTTTGCCATTAATATGTCCTAACTTTCAAATTCTACAAGCCCTATCACTTCTTTTATGTGCCTTGTCCTTTCAGTACGTAAGCGATCATGGCTTTCCACATTTCCCTGTCCTTGGTGGCTCTTAGCACGCTTTCTCCTGTTGCACCATGCAACCCTCGTTCCGTTATCCACCTGATCAGGTCCTTCATCACTACGTGTCTAAAACATTTCAGCTATCTTATTCTGCGTCTGAGTCAATTTTATTTCCATAACACTCCCTGCTTTTGCACACTGTTCATGGAATTCTCAGTATTCATCTTGCTTCCTGTTTTGTCTTATTGAAATCATTCCAACATTCGCTGGCATATACTTGGGGGTGATATAGAGCAATTCAGTATCCTTCTGTTTCTTTCTAACAACATTTTCTTAGTACATTCTTTAGCTTTTGGAATGCATCGCTTATTCCAATGGTCATCTACATTTCGGTGTTTTATTTTTCATCCTCTGTTAAAATAAGCCATACATTTTTAAGCTTCTCTAATTGGTTGATTTGTAGTAAAATCAACCAATCATGTTTCATCTAACAAATTCAAAGACTATATCGGATACTATTAATGTGAATAAGCAAAACATGCCAATTATATGAGATATATTAGCGATAGATCTAAATTGAAATCTAAATTTGAATAATATCTATCAGTAGCACTTCCATGGCATAGTCAAAAGACGCTGACTGAGTAAGTCAGTCACCCTAAAATATTCGAAGCCAGGTCAGATATCACCGGAAGCGGAATTTTTTGTGCCCATCTATTTTGCTTTGTTCCTTGTTTATCGACATCAACTATTTATGGGTCATTTAATGGCGAATTTAATTTTACAGAATTATATCGCTGGTAATTCTTAACACCATCAAAATATATTTTTGTAATATTTGAACCTAGTTTCCGGTATTAATTATCTATATCTATAAAAGTGACGAAGGTGGACGTTGTGTAGGTGTTAGAAAGGCAGGCAGCCAGCCAGACAGAATTTTGCGTTTGAATTTTGCAGTCTAGCTCGACGGGAGTTGCGCTCAGATGTAGATCAAAATTTTAGAACGCTAACGACATCTTGAAATTTTCCTTTTATTCTTATTGTTCCTTAAACTACCCGAGTGAACATATAGATACTATAAAGTGGGGTGATCGACTCTATATTATAATCAATGCATAAACTGTTCCCTCACTTTGTCGGTGATAATATATATATTTTTACTCCTAATTTTGCCTTTCTGAAAAGTTTCAAGGTGTCGTTAACGTTTTAAAATTTTTATCTACATGAGCGCAACTCCCTTTGAGATTGACCGCAAAATGCAGACGCTAATATCAATCAATCACACAACCTCCACCCTCGTTACTTTTATAGTTATTCGTGTTGTAGCGCAGTGGATATCGGCTCCGAACGCGAAATCAAAGAAGCAGTTCGAATTCCAGTAAAATTACTTGCATTCATTTACGCGCAAACCGTCTTTTCTCCCTCCATCTATGGGGTAAATAACAGGACAGCTTGAGGTGTATAGCCTTGGTTTGCAACCAGTCTAACACCGAAAGTAATGGCAAACTACTGCGAAAAAATCATGTCTCTTCTGAGACATGATTGCTCAAGCGTGTATCACGTATGGCCATTGACAGTTTTTGTTTTTTTATAATCATATCGCCCAAGTAAGGCAGTTTACTGCCACTGGTGCGCAGGGGGTTACATAGGAGGAAAGTTATGAGAAAGAGTGACAGTTTATAGACAGTGTCATGAAATGGGTATGAGAAAGATGAGAATACTGATGAGAGTGGAGTGGACGGAGAAAGGAGCATGAGAGAGAAGGAATGCAAGTTAGAGAGATAGGAGATGACTATTGACTTTACATTCAAATTCTTGAAGATTGTACCTGTCGGCAAAACAGGTAAATTGAAGGGAATTCCACTGGCGAGAAGTGTAAGAAAAGAAGTTGATAGAGTAGAATTTGCTTTTACATTTTATTGATTTCACAGTAAAAGGATGGGGCCTACTTGCTAATCTTATGGCTCGAGTAAATTCATATATACGGGGCATCACTGAGCTAAGTTCATCGGAGTAGAAGCCGTCAAAGTATTTTTAGAAGTTTTGCGAAAGATCAGAATACACTTTGGGGTTTTAGTGTTACATATTCCGACCTTCTGTAAAAGTTTTCCTGGCATTCTAAATATCTACAGTAATTATGACGCAAGATTAGTACCCTAACCACAGATCTACGCCTGCTAACTGGTTGTCCTATACTTTCCCTCCTCTGCTATCTTTAATCTACGCTGAGAAAAATAAACAGATTTACACCTGGTGCCCAGGGAAAACGAGTTTATGCATTTATTTGCACGCTCACCCCATTGGAACGTGGCCAAGTTTTGTAATGCTTCCTCTCACCCTATACACATTGAGACGCTTCAGACATCACAAACTGACAACGTCCCTCCCTCTTAGGTGTAATATATGACGCTACCTCCTGGAACCGAGAATAATAAATGAGATTTGGGAGGAAAATGTCAGTTTCACTTGTATTATTACATTATCTCAACAGTGAAATACTGTACATCAGTAAATTTCTTAACTGTCTACGAAATTAAGCTTAGTGAGTTATCACTCAAAAACTAGCACCTAGGTGTAATGTAAGATATTTGTTCAACCATAATCTGATACAGTAGAAGAATACCACGGATATGTGAATACCCGAACGCGGTAGCCCTGGGCTTTAAAATTAAACAACCCACTTATCAGCCCTTATTATATTATTTAATGTCTAATACAAGCCATGGGGGTGGGGTACAGGAATGACAATTACATTAGAGTTTATTAAAACAATTTTAGAAGGACACAAACCAAAACAACATATCCGGTTTTATACTAGATATTTAAAAATAGTAACAATTACATATTGGTCGGGTTTATACAAGATTCGAAAAGTGATCCCCCCCCCACACACACACACACACACTTTTTTTTAGTTGGGTTGTTCTTGAAAAGGATGTGCATTGTAGTGCAGTGGATATCGGCTTGGAACGTGAAATCTGGAAACAGAGTTCGAATTCCAGTTGAATTCCTTGGATTCACTTACGCGCAAATACCCTTAGGAAATGTATTCATCTGTCTCTTCCCTCCAGTTATGGGAGGTAACCAGTGTAGCCCAGAAAGTAATGGCAACCTACTCTGGGATAATCTTCTACCCAGTCAGTCATGTCTCTTTCGAAACATGATCGCCCAAGTGTGTATCACGTATGGCACTTAACAGACTGACTGTTCTTAAAACAACAAAAAATTACTAATAAAAAAAAGCTTTAAAAAAATACTCCATCTTCCCAGTATAACCATCTCAGTCTGTCCCACGCTACGCTGCTCCAAGTTAGCTGTTAGTCGCTGGCCGCTTCGACCCATCTCACCCTGCCTACATTCTGTTCTTGATCACAGACTTGTAGAAGATCGAATGCCGCAATTGTAGAAGCGCAAGGCCGTTTCAGAAGCTGTATTAACAGAATTAACATCTTCAAACACAAAAAAAATAAAATTAATAAACCTAACAATTATTGTGACTCTTCAATTGGTCTATGTACTTTTAGGTCTCTGTGGATGTGCTTTGTGGTACATTGGATATCGGCTCGGAACGAGAAATCGGGGAGCCGAATTCATTGCATTCACTTACGCGCAAATACCCTTGGGAAAGGTATTAATCCGTCTATTCCTTCCAGTTATGGGTTAAATAACAGGACAGATTGAGTTTTATAGCCTTGGCTGGCAACCAGTCTACCGCAGAAAGCAATCGTAACCTACTGCGGGATAGTCTTCTGCCCAGTCAGTCATGTCTCTTTCGAGACATGATCGCCTAAGCGTGTATCACGTATGGCACTTAACTGACTGACTTTTAGGTACATTAATAATTAACCCTTCCACCAAAACCTATAAAGTGGCACTGAGCCTTGCCAAAAATTCTACAGCTGAGTTTAAAATTCTTCAAAGTAGATCTGGTAGCAGCTGACGTGAGGGTAAACTCCCTGATGCTTGAATTCACCACGCAAGTCCGAGTTTTGAAAGCTTTCTGTTTATATGCATTCCGCTTCAAAACCGGCGTGGAACAGACGGGTTCTGGGAAATCAGCGATTTCCCAAATTTTCGAATTATTCCCAACAAAGGTTCTTTGTTTCCTAATTCTGCATTCTTACTCAACTTTCCAATCAAAAGCATCACTCCAACTTCAACTCACTTCCGTTTACATTTCGTACCATCACTCCACATAGATCCTAAATTCTCTATTCCTTTTACCTTCTTAGCATTTGATCTCAGCCTATTTGCCAGGACAAAGCATAACTGTCTTTGTGACGAATCTAATTTTTAAAGTGCGCAGGCGAAAAGTTGTAGTTTTGTTCAAGTCATTCATTTTAATTCTTTTGATTCCCTCAACGAGGGATAAAATATCACTTCTAGACTTCACTGTCCAATGAAATATTAACTAAACCCCCCGCTCGTCGACGATAGGACTTCTTTTCATTACTTGGCCCGATTTTTCTTTAGATATTCCAATTCATTTTCACCAGCAAAAATATAAGCCATACCTATCTCTTGTTTGTGATATTTGTTATTTCTCAATTCGTCTCACCGCATGTCAAATCCTCAAATATTAACTAAATTTTTGAGTGCATCATCCCTTTCGTAAGAGTGAAACTTTCTACATGGCCCCTTTTAATTCCTATCCCCAGGGAAATGTCTTCTACTCTCTATTTTCCAGCTTAAACTTTAATATTAACCACTCCATGGCTTCAGTCTCAGTCTCACAATAAATTTATGTCGATTTAGACAAAGTTAAAGAAACGGGTAATTAATTAATTTACCGACATATCAACACTCGTCTGGTATTTTCACTTCATACATTTGCTTCCATCATTCTCTCTGACATGTCATGAAAATGTGTTCGTTGTCATACATGATACACGCTTGGGCGATCATGTCTTGAAAGAGACATGACTGACTGGGCAAAGCATTTCTCGCAGTCGGTTGCCATTACTTTGTGTTAGACTGGTTCCCAACCAAAGCTATAGAACCCAATCTGTCCTGTTATTTGACCCATAGCTGGAGAGAGGAGACAGATTAACAAACACCTTTTCCAAGGGGATTTGCGTGGAAGTGACTGCAAGGAATTCAACTGGAATTTGAACTCGGCTCGTCGATCTCTCGTTCCGAACCGATATCAACAGTATACAGTTGTATTAAAAAGTGCCCAATGCATATATAATTTAGAGCTTTTAAATATTTTCATTCGGAAGTCAGTCGATTGGGCAATCTTGGTCTAACCTTTGGTATCTTGAAGTGTTATATAAACTGATTCTCTAACGTTTTTGTTTTTTTGAAACGCACAACATGAACTTTCAAAAAACAAACCTGAAAGTCTACAATAACTACAAGTTAAAAATAAGAAAGATGCCGGTCAAGAATTTTAAATACTTTTATCCGGATTTTTGTGATTAGAAAATGTATTTTCTAAGGTGTTTACATATGGACATTACTTCGGACTTTTCATGTTCTAGAAATAATCTTACTAATTTCTCTTTTTGGCGCAATCTCTAGACATCACCACCGTTGTAAGGTCTGGCCTTTTTTAATGTTCCATGTGATATGAGGTCTTTGCCTTTTTTTTTCTTGTATTTTCACACACGATTGATTAGATTAGTACAACTTTTACGGCTTTCTATCTTGAATATAGATTTCTGATTATAACAAAGATTTTTAAAATTTCCTTCAGTAAATCCTAGATATATTTCTCTTTCCATCTGTTGCCTGTATTTCTGCTTTGTAGATAACTAATTGTTTCCTATAATAAATGGGTCGCAAGTAGGATTAGCTAAAATGGGACAGTGTTGATCAGCCTTATCCACACTTCCTCTTTGGCCTTGTGCCACAGATCTGTATTTTCATTGTTTCAACAAACAAATTTGTTTTAAAAAAATACACTAGTCTAACAAAGCAAACATTGGTTTTATACCACGGTACTTAATTAACGACACTGAATGTGGTCAGTTTTTCGGGAAGCTACACTGGATTACACCACCTCTGCAAGGAATGTAGTCTATATATTCTAAGATCCACAAGCAGAAAAATTCAAAACCAACTTAGAATAAAAGCTGAAAATTATCGCACTCTTATAAAATATAGTACTTGTTTATCTTCAGACTAATTTGTTCTTTTCCAGATTCCCCAAACAAAACTGAATTCTTCAACATCGGCCATTTTTTTTCCTGGAGTTCCGTTACAGATGATTGTTCTTGAAGTTATTGTAGCGGATAAGAAATTAATTAAAATCAACGCCCTTCTTCTTAACTTTTACAAAAATTCACAATAACGTGTGAAATCCTGGTTTTCCCAAACAGAAAAAGGATTGACCATGTGCATTTCACAAGTAGGTGTTAAAATGATTTTTGACCAATGGGAGCGACTTACAAGACTTGAGGACTTCAAGCAAGTGTGAAAATCTGAATACTTTAAAAGGCTCCGGTCAGCGTCAAGACAGTAAGGGATGGAAGTAGCAAAGACGACAAGCTAAAATATAACTAGAGAAACTTCAAGTTAACCCGGACATTCGTCCTCTTTCTCTTTCCTTCTACTGATTCCTACTACTTCTACATCCAAAGACATTCCTATTGAATACATACGTACGTACGCATATACTCTTTCAACAATTACTGTTACGAACATTTTGTACGAACTCTACCCTTAACTTCTTAATGTTTATAATTGCACATTAACTTCTACAACTCATGTTATTCCTTCTTTCAATAAATTTCTATTTTAACATTCAAAATGTATATTTTATTATTCCACTCTTCTACACTAATCCACACATTCCAACCGACAAACAACCTTCTGATGATAATTCTGCATAAAACTTGTAAGCTGTAGAGAGTTCGATTAAGTCTGACACAAGGCTGAATCAAAGAAACCTTAACCACCCCCCTACACTACATAACTCCCCATAATTTTGGTGCGAGTTTTGAAACTGACGAACTTGTATTTATCAACGTTGTTGCATTTCTACAGCTTTACTTTAAAAAAGGTTTTATCACAAAATCTTTCTTTAATTTTTTTTAACTCTAAAGAAAGTCCGTAATTAAAACCAGGTTTGAATAATTAAGTTTCTACTAACTATAAGCTTGGCTACTTGATCTGCTGACCTAACTTAAGTTCTGTTTCTGGTTTATTTTTTGTATGATTCTTGCTAAAAAAAAAAAAAAAAAAAAAAAACTTGACGAATTAACCTCACTACAACAATCCTACAAAATAGTTCATGTGTGAAATTAAGGACAGAATTATCTAAAGATAATAAGATTCCTTTTTTGGATGTTTTAATCGATACTAATTATGACATGTTTACCACTTCTGTATACAAAAACCTACAAGTGATAACAATTGCACCCTCAATTACCTTAACGAATGCCCCAGTAAATATAAACGATCAATTATTTCTAACCTGGTTTCTACATCTGAACTCATTTCTTCTACGAATAAAATATTTTATAAGCAATTGACAAACATCAAACAAACTCTTATCAATAATGGTTTTCTTAACTATCTGGTTAGGAATGAAATTAACAGATACTCTTAACAAGTGACACACCCAGAAAATCATCTTCATTTAACCTCTTTTACAGAGAACAAATGCACAGAGAATACAGCATGGATAAGAAGGCCCTTAAGTCTATCCCTCTTTTATATGGCATGTCCTTTCAGGACGTAGGCGATCATTGCTTTCCACATCTCCCTGTCTCTGGTGGCTCTTAGTACGCTTTCTCCTGTTGCACCATGCAACCC
This sequence comes from Ascarosepion bandense, assembly GCA_037127315.1. NCBI lineage: Eukaryota > Metazoa > Mollusca > Cephalopoda > Sepiida > Sepiidae > Ascarosepion > Ascarosepion bandense. The sequence goes on along the minus strand of JBBBDQ010001640.1, from coordinate 4,269,311 downwards.
TCGTTTGGTCATCCACCTGATCAGGTCCTTCAAATATGTTATCCGCTGCTTTCCTCTGTCTCTTTTCCCTTCTATCTGGCCTGTTAGTGACAGGTTTTACAATCCCTCCTTCCTCATTGCATGTCCCAAGAACTTTAGTTGTCTCTTTGATGCTCAGTATTAATTTCCTTTTCGTCTCCTTCCTTTCCAAAACCTCGTCATTGCTCACTTGCTCGGTCCATGATATTCGCAGCATCCTTCTATAGAACCACATTTCAGCTGCTTCAAGTTTGCCTTTCATCTTCGAAGATATTGTCCAACATTCACTGCCATATTGAAGAACCGACATCTCATAGCAATCCAGTACTCTCCTCTTTGTTTCTAGTGAAATTGTCCTGTTTCTTAATACTTTACTCAACTTCTGGAATGCTTCTTTCGCTATGCCAATTCGCCTTCGAATCTCAGTGTCGCACTTTTCATTTTCTGTTAGGCATCCTAATCATAAATATGGCATTCCTTGTTCCAGTGTCTTTGACGAAACCACGCTGTTCTCGTCCTATCTCTGGCCTGATTCTTCTTATCGCTCTATTCATCAGGATTCGGGCGGTCAGTTTTGTTACATGGCTCAGTAAACACTCGTTTGCTCCTGGCTTCTTAGGCAGCATTATAAAGATCTTCTTGCTGAGGTCATCTGGTATTACACCACTATTATAAATTTCATTTAATATTTCTCTAATTTTCTCTATACCAATTTCTTTCAGGGCTATCAGCAGCTCTATGACTATGCCGTCTGGTCCCGCTGCTTTGTTTCTGTTCAGTTTGGCTATAGAAGATTCCACTTCAGACTTTAATATTTCTGGTCCATCCACATATTTTTGTATTATCGGTTGCTTTCTCTTGTTGTGGAAAAGATCTTTTATATATTCTTTCCATCGTTGCAGTATTTCCTTTCTCCAATATGATTGTTCAGTCCTTGGTTTTTATATATCCTGTTGAAGAGAAGGTTTTGTTTTTCCTATCAGTTCTTTATACATGTCTGCTTTATTATGTCTGCTCAGTCTTTCCTTGCGTAGTTCCCTGTACTCCATTCCATGTCTTGAAATCATGTTCTGCCTCCTTTGCATCATGTCGAGAATCTATTCAGTCATCCATTCATTTTTTCTTCTACGCCTGATTTCATTTGGGGCAATGTTGTTTGCTGATGTCACTATCGCTTCTTTGAGTGAGCCCCATTTCGATTGTCCTTTTCCAAAGTTTTCTTCATATTGGATTTTCACGCTGTTAGTGTATTCTTTCTGTAGGGTGAGGTCATTCACGAACGTGTTGAATTTCAGCATTGGTGCTGCACTAGGCTTCTTCAATCTCCGTAGTTTCACCTTTACTTTGCAGATAACTGGGGCGTGGTTGCTTCCACAGTCGGCGCCTGGATAGGCTTTGCTTGAACCACTGCGTTTCTGAATCTCCTGTTTATGGTTATATAGTCTATCTGATGTTTCGTGTCGCCTCCTGGGCTTCTCCATGTCCATAGACGTCGTAGATGTTATTACCTGGTCATTTGCTGTGCAATCATTGGACCCATTTTTCTCCTCGTTCGTCGCGGATTTCTAAGCCAAAGTTGCCAGTTGTCATACCTTCCCTCTTCTTGCCTACTTTTGTAACACCACGTTCACCCGGCTGGCTAACCTCAGACCAGATCCTGGTCGAGACGGCACCAAATATGTAACACGTCAGCCGGGCTGGCCGTCTAATGTGACGCTCGTTCTCGCCGACAGTCGTAACAATCCCAGCTGTGACACCGCCACCCGGCTGGCCGGTTGGTTCGGTCGCTGCTGCAATTTTAGTAGTCGCCTTTTTATAACCATTTTCAATCCTCTCTGGGAATCTAGCCGACTCGAAGCCTTCGGCCAATGAAATCGTTTTCCGCCTACTCAATTTGCGGAAAGGGAATCGACGAATGAGATACCGCCAGCTCACATAGTATTTCGATTTTTCTAATTTCTCACAGATTATCTTGTTTACCTGAAATTCTGTTGAGGGACTAACCCCGCATGATTCCATCAAATAATTCTGACATCTGTTTTGGCTAAAAAAATTTTAGCTTACTGAAAAATATCTGCTTCAAACAAGAAAGAAGAAAAAAAATATTTTTTGTTTCTTTTCTTTCCCAGAATTAGTTAAAATTTATCTTCCCCGGATTTTAGAAGTTCATGATAGTAAAGTTAATTTTTCTATTCCCCATATTTTACAAGTATTTGATAGTATTAATTTTTTTTTTACCTAAGCTCACATCGCGTATTACAATAAAGCATAACTAATAATATTGCTAATATCAATTTATTTCTCTGTTGTATTAAACCACACAAGGGGAAAGTATCCCCGCAGAATATCGTGTCACACTTTGGCATTCAAATCTCCCATGATGATTCTAATTTTTTGGCTTTTACATTGAGCCTTGGCATAGTCCAGAGTGGATTAAAAAGATTCTATTTCTTCCTCAGTGCTTTGCGTTGTTGGTGCATAGACAACTACAATTGCTACGTGGAACGGTCTACCTTTCAGTTTGACCAGGAGAACTCTTTCAAAGAACTGGCAATAACCTAGAACGCATTTCTTTTTTCGTCCGGTATTTTCCTCCTGCGTATATTATCCAATGGTTGTCGCTGCTGAAGTCTTCATTGTTTGCCAGTATTTTCCTCCTGCGTATATTATCCAATGGTTGTCGCTGCTGAAGTCTTCATTGTTTGGCCATCTGGTTTCGCATATTTCCAGAATGTTAATGTTCAGTCTGTTCATCTCCTATTTGACATCCTCTAGTTGTCCACAGTTGTTGAGCGTTTTGACGTTCTATGTCCCCAAGGTAATCCTTTCTTTGCTGCGCACAGTCGCTGGGTAACGGTCCAGAGACACCTGTTGCTCATGTCTTATACTATCATGTGTTCTCTGCTGATTCTAATAAAAAAACCTTAAAACTTATTATATACTATAGTAAATTCAAAACCTCTAACCTGTTAAGTGAACAACAACCACTCACCAGCTGTTACCGGGGTCGATAGAACTAATGTTGTGTATGAATTCAAATGTCCTTTTAAAGAATGCTCTTCTAATCCACATACATACATTGGATTTACGACTACTTGGCTCTCTAGGCGATTAACTGTGAATTTAAATGATTCTAGCGCCATTAAACATACTGTTTACCTTCCGCATTCCGACATTCGTAACATTCTCATAGACAATACTAAAATTATCAATCAACACACAGGCATTACACGCCTAAAAATTTTAGAGGCACTACATATCAGAATAATAAACCTTATCAATCGCACAGCTTACTCAGTTTCTGGATATATACTGAGTTGTGGGCATATTTGAAATATAATTAAGGTAAATAATTCTTTGCCTCTGAGTAATTAGATAATACAGATAATTATTTCCCTTGAAGTTTAAATTCCCTAACTTATTTTTTCACGGTTTTTAAAAAGCTCTAACAACCCAGATATTCCATATTATTGATAATTCACGCGTCTACGTGATTACATATCTTTATGCGTGCACGGTGTTTACATTATTACTTCCCTTGAACTTAAAAAATTTCTTAACGTTTATTTAGTTATTGAAAATGTAAAACGTTTCCTGCTACAATGCAATTTTGGATGTTTAAACTGCAATTTTGACCCTGATGATGAACGATGACGTTCGAAAGTACTCTGTTAACCTTTTGACAATTTTTACATAAATATAATTCGGAAATAAAAAGCCTCATTAAAAATATTAGAAAATACAAACGAAAATCTGCAAGACTAACTTGTCTCTATCATTTAACACGTGTTTAAAATGTCTAAATCTGTAGCATTTCTTCAAATGGATTTTAATTGTGCATACAGTACTGATAGCAGACACAGAAAGAAAATACAAGACCTTCTACAGAAGGTAGCTGAAAAAAGCGGAAAGTAAACAAGAAAATTGAATTCATGGACATCAGTAAAAAGATGAGCCCAAAATGCCACCTACAGACGGAGGCTACTAAAATCAAACAGGTACAGAAATTTAAATACCTTGTAAGTGTTCTAACAGAAGCCGGGAAGTGCAACGCTGATATCCGAAGACAAATTGGCATGGCCAAGGATACATTCCTGAAACTACGTACAGTATTGAGACAGGAAAATACTGGATTACTAAATGATGTCTGTTCTTCAACATGGCAGCGAAGCTGGACAGCCTTCTCGAAGATGAGAGACTTCAAGCAACCAAAATGTGGTTATGTGATAGGGCTTAGAGACACTGATACTCACAGGTCAGATAGAAGGAAAGAGAGATAGAAAAGGCAACGCGTAAGATACTTGATGGGCTTGAGCAATGTATTGTAGAGCAGAGTTTGGGTGGAATCACAGTAGAAAGGCCATGATCGCCTGAAGGGACACGGCACATAGAAGATTGTGTTGTTGGTCTTCATATATCACTTCCAGTTATATCTAACTACGTAGTAAATGTCTGCTAGACTTGTTACCATATCATAATCTAAATCCTTTATCTAAACACTCGGCTAATAACTAAAACTGCACAGAGAACCTACTATCAAGAAATTTTCTATTTTTATTTTTGGCCCCTTATTTACTAAGTGCATTAAAAGAAAATGGAGAAGAGAAAGACTGATTATAACTTCCTACCTAGCGTAGCTCTTACTGTTTCTTCCTTCGCTAACGCGCCCCCCTCCGTTCATTCACGAAAGCTTGCAGGGGAAGGCGACAATCTACTTACCCTATCTTCTCATGTCTCCACGAGGATTGATATTCTTTTCCCAAACCCTCCTCCATTATTATATGCCCAAAGCTTTCCAATTGTCTTTTTCTCATTCTAAAGTTTGACGTGTTAAGTGTAACAAAAGAAAAAAAATTGATTAACCAAAATTCAGAGATAAAATCACAGACAAATATTTAATTTACAAAAACATTAAATAAAAATATCTACAAATATATAGTTTTTGCATTCAAATAGAAAACAGTTTGCTACTGGCAGAGTGACGAGTAAGTGTTACGAAGTAGAATGAAGGTGTTAAATATCTTCACCCAGTTAAGATAGCGAAGAAGTTTAAGTACTATACTTTTAGGAAATCCTCAAATGTGTATATAAAGAATAATTATTAGTTTGGTCAATGAAAGTCAAAATATCTATTTACCCTTTTAGTTCCACGAGGTTCACTTTCAGGTTTTACTTGGTCGGCAACTTTTCTTAGAGATTCTTTCGGCTAGATGCACAGATCCACGAATCGGATCGGAGTTGATAATGTCAGCATATCTTGTTAACAACTATTCCCAAAACTTATTTTTATAGGGGCTAACACCTAATTTGCATATTCTAGAATCATTTAGAATTCTCTAGGTCATACTGGAATATTCTACAATCTTCGTAAACGTTCTAATCCTAATTTCTCTATTTAACTACGTCATGAATTAAAACCTTTTTTGTAATAACAACTGGGGCTCAAAAGAATCCCCTACTAGAATTTTTTAGACATTATTAATATCATGTTTTTCTACATATAAATGCATCCTCATAAGTGTTATTTCTGCTACCAAATTTCTTCCTTTGTTCGATGTATTGCAAAGAGAAGGATTTTGTTCATGGGAGATAGAATAATCCTTTATCGTTGATTATGGCAATACGGCTGAAGAAGCATTTTACCTGCCGCTATGAAAGTCGGCTCTCTGTTCAGGGCCTGGAAGTTTTTCCCACCTGAATCTATCCTGCACATATACAAATCTACCATCCGCCCATGTATTAAATACTGCTGCCATATCTGGTCGGGTGTCCCTGCTACTCTCCTTGGGCTTCTTGACAAAATACAAAGGAGACCGTAACGTGATTGATACTGACTTGGCAGACCGGCTGCAACCACTCTCTCACCGGCGTGATGGGGCTTCCCTATGCCTCTTCTACAAGTACTTTCATGGCTTCTGCTCCGATGAACTTAGATCACTGGTGCCGCCTAAGCACGAATTTGCACGAGTTACTAGATTAGCAACTACGTTCCACCCTTTTACAGTTAAACAGATAAGATGTAACTGTAATTTCTACTCCAACAGCTTCTTTTCTCGCGCTTCCCGCCTGTGGAATTCCCTTCCACATGTCTGCTTTCCCGACAGCTACAATCTCCAGGTGTTTATATGTAGGGTTAATAGACACCTATCACACTAACTTCCAATTATTCTCAGAACACTCATCTACCCAACACTCATTCTCGGTATCCTTACCCGCCTATCACCCACCCTCTGACATTTCCTATATTTAACCATCCTTCCTCTACTCTATGTAGCCCCCTGCGCAGTAGTGGCAGTGAAATGCCTTGCTCGGGGTGAAACGCTTATAAAAAAACAAAATGTTACACGAAGACTTTCTGTCCATGGAATCTTCAGCATCTTTCCAAAGAACAACATCCCTGCCGTCACTAATTTTCTATTCAAAACTTACAGAGTCATTGGATAATATTCGATTCTCCAAAACAACCATCTTACCATTCGTACCGGTTCTCATCTTACAAATTATCTATAAAATTCTAACTAGCTCCTAAAGATTCCGTGTGAGTAGGAAATAATATTTTTTAAGAATTTAGCCTCAATGTCGACTTGTCATGAGTTAAGTTAGTAATAGAAACCCCATTAGAACACCGTATCAGAAATATCGGTTAACGTGACTAAATGTGGAACTAAATTAAAATTTCAAAATATACTCACACAACAACGCATACCTTTAACCATAACGATATGAATAACCATTTAAAAACGAAAAGCATTTAGCACCGTCGAGAAAACTAAAAAAAAAAAAAATGCCACCTACCGTTGAAGAAGAGAAATAAAATTAGGGGGACATAAATAACTGGCCGTTGACATTACTGCTTAACATACCTGTCAATCAAAGCAAATTAATCTGGTAAGTCTAGACTTGGTTAAAGCTTTGTCTCAGTTAAAGTTAAAACGTAGGAATGTGTATTCTCTTTAAGGGAAAAAATTTTCAAAATGGAAGCTTGTTCATTACCTAGTCACTTCTAACATACAGATCTAATTTTTCCCGACTTTCGGTGTTCTTAGTATAAGATTGACCTAGTGTTTGTTAACTCTATAAATTTTCTTGTACAATATGCGTGAGTGTTCTTAATGGGACAGACTTTGTCGAAGGCCAATCTTACGTACAGCTTACGTTGACGTCTGATCTTATCACTGCGAAAGGTTTTACAATTTCTGAATACAAATGAATGCAGTTTTAAATGACTCCATTCTCATACATATATTAGATATTTTTACACATGCACACATACTTGTGCAGCAATCATTCTTTCAAGCATCTGTCATTGAATACTGCCGACAAAGATGATTTCATTAATTTTTTTTAAGTTTTTTCCAACCATATGTTAGGATACGGAAAAAAAATTAATCAAATCTTCTTTGTTGGCGATATTCAATGAAAGATATATATTGAGGGCGATAGTTTAGTTCATTCTTCCGGCAACGATAATTGCGTTCAAGAATGAAAGATTGTCGCCTCCGGGTGTTACCAATATCCACTTTTTAAGCTTACATACGCTCAATATCTTATATCTAGCACTTTCACCCATAAATATAGTATAACGTGTGTCTGTGTGTGTGTGTGTGTGTGTGTGTGTGTGTGTGTGTGTGTGTGCGCGCACCTGTGCCATATATCAGTCAGTTAAGTGCCATACGTGAAAAACACTTGGGCGATCATGTCTCTAAGGAGACATGACTGACTGGGCAGAAAATTATCCTGCAGTAGGTTGCCATTGCTTTCTGCGGTAGACTGGTTGCCAGCCAAGGCTATAGAACCCAATCTGTCCTATTATTTAACCCATAACTGGAAGGAAGAAACGGATTAATACCTTTCCCAAGGGTATTTGCCCGTAAGTGAATGCAATGAATTCAACTGGAATTTCTTGTTCCGAGCCGATATCCACTGGACCACCACGCACATCCTTTAGGTGTGCCCAGTCCGAAGGCTAAGACAACTCCATTATTTACCCTTCTCCCCCACTTGAGAGAGATGTGACACAAGGTCTTTTTTAACGTGGGGAACCTGAGCGCGTACACCCAGGTACTGGTCAAACATTACCTATCCACTGCGGTGGATAGGTTCAAAACCGGTCATAACTGGTCTTAGGTCTGCCCAGCCCGAAGGTTAGGGCAACTTCATATATAGTTGCTCTTTAAGATATGGAGTTGAAACTATCTTGATACTGAATAGCAGAATGTAGAAACTAGCATTTTATAACTACTGCAATCTAAATAATCAAGTTCCACTCATTTGAATGTATAAAGATGAAATCTCAAATAGAAAGAAGATTTATTGTATCTTGTGTTTCCAAACCAAACAACTTTCCTATTCAATCTGTTGAAATAGGCACTAAATAACATAGAAAAAGTTGATACACCCTACACAAAATCTTATTTGATTGACTTATCTACAACCATGTGCATCGTGGTGCAATGGATATCGGCTCGAAATAAGAAATCGGAGAGTAGAGTTCAAATTGCAGTTGAATTCGTTGCAGTCATTTACGAGCTAACACCCTTAGGAAAGGTATTTATCCATCTCTTCTCTATCCAACTATGGGTTAAATAACTGGACAAACTTGGTTCTGTAGCCTTGTTTGGCAATAATACTACTGCAGAAAGAAATAGCAATCTATTGCGGAAAAAAATCTACCTAGTCTGTCACGGATCGAAAGAGACATGATTGACGAAGCATTATCCCGTATGGCACTTAACTGCCTCATTTACAATCACCCCAGGTCACACTTCAACATTTTCTACCTGCTTTCAAAAATTGGGAAATGAAATCTTCAGTCTACGTATAACTTGCTCTTACAAGTTCAATTAAGTTATTTAACTGGCTCGGGTGGACACCACCGAATCGTAAAAGCAACGAAATTTGGTTTTGAATCTTCAATGGACGTTCATTGAAACAAAATTTTTCTATGAAGAATTTGTTTGTTTATTCAGTACATCCCAAGAATACTAGGATGTTTTACGTTCGCATTATTTTTCTATGAATTTCAAGCGATTAGGCTGGGTGGTTGATTTTTGTTTAATGGCATATCAACTTCAATTGATTATTTAATGTCAAAATCTAAATATTTTGTACGCAATTTAATACTTTCTAGGTAAATCTGCGTTTTATTTTTTTTTTAACATATGGTTTGTAAATGGTAAAGTGTTTGTAATTGAAAAATGTAGGTGATTTTACTATAAAAATGGATTTTTGTAGTTATTTTTAGTATTGTATTTGTCAATTTACTATATAAAAAAAAAGGGTATTTTTATTTTTAACGATTTGATTTTTGTTTTCTTTCACTATTTAACTATAGCTTGAATCCTAACAGGAGCTAACATCCAAGATCAGAGTAAATCTGGGAACAGTAATTAGGTGTTTCTACGCCCCTCCAATCTCCTCATCAGAAGCGTTGTTGCCGGATGTAATTTATCGTCATACTCAGTACTATCAGTCGTTCAGATTTTTAGATCTTGGAACATTTTGAACAATTTTATGGCTTCAGCTTCAGATAAAATGTATTAAATTGTCAGTTTTCTATAAAAAAAAAATGAATCCCTGGCCATTTTACTTTAAAAATGTTAAATTCATTATAAATATGTCTTGAAAATTTTAGGATATAAAAATGTATATTTCGACTTTCATAGCGTTTTCTTTTTGGGTTCCCTATTTGATCATAATTGGGACCCTAACTACCACTCCGGATCAGGGCATCCAAAGGAACAATTAAGCTACTGAAAACCTTCACTTTCCCTATCAGAGGGCTAGCTGCCAGATGTAGTTTGCCATCACACTGAGGCTGAGACCTTTGCATTACTTCAACATGTGAAATTACTCCGATCTACGTAATGGCCTATTAATTATTGAGCTACGAATGTCTTCAACTTTTGAATGGAAGAATATTGCTTAAATTTATCGTACCGGCGCTGCTTCGAACGAAAAGAGTCGTCAAAAACGTCCGAGCTCTCTAAGCTGTCACACTGTAAAATCCATCAAAATACCCATCGAGTAAACTTGAGACCAGCCCATTACTCTTGATACCTTCATCTAGCATTTAAACCAAACTGCTTCCGCACCACCATAATCTGTAGGATTTCTCGGCCACGAATAAACGAAATCGTTTTCCTTGAAATACATGGAACGAACGGAGAGTAACTTCTTCAAAAGTTTGTATCCCATTCTCACGATTCCCAATATAAGTGACCGTTGACTTTACGTCTTAACATGACTGTCAAGTAAAGTAATCTGTATGTCTAGACTAGGTTAAAGCCATGGCTCACTTAAAGTGAATACCGATTCCAACGTTTTAACTTTAGCCAAAGGTAAAATTTTCAAAATGGAAGCTTGATCATCATTACCTAATAACTTCTTACATACACACCTGATTTTTCCCGCCTTTCGATGTTCTTAATATCAGATTGAACTAGGGGTGTTTTGTTTGTTTTTTTTACTGCATAAATTTTTATGCACATAATACGCGTGAATGTTCCAAACGGGACAGTCTTTGTTGAAGTCCAAACCGACGCGCAATCTTATATCTTACTTTGACGTCTGATCTAATTAAAAGGTTCTGAATACAAACGAATGTAGTTTTAAGATGGCTTCATTATCATTATTCTAATTAACCTAATTTTATTCAAAGCTTTTAGGTACTGTGTGAACGGAAACGTTTTCAGCTTAAATGCGAGTACTGAACTATGAACCGTCGTATTACGTAATAACCTTTCTCTTGTACGGCTTTGAAAGCCGAATCCTTTGAGAGATTAATATTAAACAGGAAGAAGCAGAAATGTGGTTCTACAAAAGGATTCCTAGAATACCATTGACGGAGCTATGCAAAGAGGACGTCTTAAGGAAAATGGGAACGAAAATGATACACACTGAATCAGATATCTGTTGGCACATAAGGTGCGAGAGTTTATTAGAATTGTTCCAGAGGTTTAAAGCTGGTCTTGTGGTTTCACATGGTATTTACAAAAGACTACATAATCAACACTCTTGGGTCACACCGGCTGATTCAGCTGCTATACCCCGCAGGAATTACTTTTAACAGCTGTACCAGCGTCAGATTCTTGATCACAACATTCTACGCCTAATTATATCTGCTGGCAATGATTGTAAACGTCTCCTCAAAGAAGATAAGTCTTTGTTGATAAAATGAGGAACGGTAAAACCTAACAAGTTTGGTTCACATGACTGCAGGCGACTCCGTAATAGTGTGTTAAATAAGAGTAAGTCTTATTCCTTCTCGCTTCATTCAATTTAAACTTAACATTTTTGGCTGATGAAGTAGAGTATTTAGTTAATAAATTCTTCAATTTCTACTCTAACTTGTCTGGAGTATCTTTGCTTGACTTTCCATTTAGAAATGAGTCTGTGGTGGAGACTTACCTCGCCGAAGCAAAAGAAGGCGGTTTGTTTGCACGTGCGTTCGTAGACGTAATGGAACCGCGAGGCGAGCTCATGCGAGGCAGTTTTTCGAATGACACGGCGCATGCGTCAGTGGTGAAAGTGAGGCTCTCGGAGAGTGGGAAATTACGAGACCAAAAAACACATAAAAAGAGCCTACTTCTGTTTCGGGTCACTTTTTGCTATTTACGACTCGAGAAGGCTACACCGGTGGCTGGGAGACAGCATTTTGCTTACGGTGCGCAGGAAACGGAGTCCCTGGTGAAGCAGTGTTCCGGGTTCTACGAGTAGCAGCTGGCGGAGTGGTTATTAATTCGGCTACGAACTACACTCTGAGAAGACACAAATACCCACAGAGTCCCTATTGAGTGATAAACATATAGTTTCTGCTATCATCTCTAAAAGGGGATGAGTAAACCTGATGGTATCTCTGCGGTAGTCCTTAAGAAATAGGCTCCTGAACTGACTATTGTCCTCTCTCAGATGTGAAATAAATGCTTTGTCGCTATTGCCTGTTGAGAATAGTCATTTGTAGTTCCAGTCTTTTAGAATAATCAGGCGTTTCCCCTATCTGTATATTAGCCTTCTACCTCTTTGAGATAAAGAAGTGACACTGAGATCCGAAGGCGTATTGGCATGGCCAAGAATTCATTCAAGAAGCGGAGTAGCGTATTGAAATACTGGAAAGATTTCCCTGGAATCAAAGAAAGTACTGGATTGTTATGGGATGGTCTTTAATATCGCGGCGTGTATTTACGAAATACTCAAAGCAACTAAAAGGTGGTTCTGAGGATACCATTGACCGAACATGTGAGCAACGACAAATTTTGGTACGGGTAGAAACGAAAAGAAACTGACACTTAACATCAGCAAGAAACAGCTGAATAATGAGGAAGGATGGCCTGGAAAACCTGATACTCACGGAACGGATAGAGGTAAGGAGAGATAGTAAAGCAACGCGTTATATGCTTGGACTTGAGCAGCTGGAGATCGGAGAAGGAGAACGAAAGTTAACAGCTACAAGAGAGAGGCGATCATGGCCTTCCACATTTTCCTATGTCTTGAAGTGATACGGTACATTGAAGACCTTTTTTTGCGAAGTACTAGGCGCTCTAATTGATTCTGAATTGGGTAAGAATCTCACCTCTCAGATTTCGCTTCACGAGGTCAACTACTGATCTATTGACAAGTACTGATGAAAGAGTCTGATAAGAATGGTAAAGCTCGAAGTCAATTTATCTGACGAGCTTATGTGAATTGGCAAGAGGTACGCCTTTATAGAGAGTAATCACTACCCACATCCTAAACATTTTCGGTACATAACAACACTAACTGCTTCTTTTGCTATGATCAAGACCACTTTTCTCCAACTAAAAGCTTTCAAGCATTTCTCCTGAAAAAAAAAAATTAATGGCTTCTGTGTTTTTTCAGCTTAGAATTCTTAATTTCTCCAGACACATGCGTCGATTCTCTGCTCGCTAGAAATGTGTTTGCTTCCGAGATTGTATCCTAGGTAAAAAAAAAAAAAAAAAATCTAACCTCTCACCGACGTTTGACATTAATCTGGCTAAACAGGCAAATATTAACGTAAAACTGAAAACCTTCAGGAAAAATCCAGGGACGAAATACCCGATTGCCAATATTGTTCAGTTCCATGAACAATGATTTCCATGCGCCTTCCTGATCGAAACCGCCAAATCTATTTCATGATCCAACCTCTGCTGATCAAAAGGGAAATCTTCACTGTATACTGCTTTACGTTTGTACCAGCCTCTGTCTGTTTATCAACTTTCATACGGACACTTCAAATACAAACACAAGGACAGGAAACAACTTATTCTTAATAAAACACTTTATCACGAGCTTTATTTAGGAACAATATTTATGGATGTGCGTTGTGGCGCAGTGGATATCGGCTCGGAATGAGAAATAGGGGAGCTGAGTTCGAATTCTAGTTTTAATTCGTTGCATTCACTTATGCGCAAATACACTTGAGAAAAGTATTAATCCATCTCTTCCCTCTAGTTATGGGTTAAATAACAGGACAGATTGAGTTCTATAGCTTTGGTCGGCAACCAATCTACCTCAGAAAGCAATGCCAACCTACTGCGGGATAATCTTCTGCCCAGTCAGTAATGTGTCTTTCGAGACATGATCGCCCGAGCGTGTACCACTTATGACATTTAACTGACTGACAACTTTAATATCATACTAATGCTCTTCTAAAGGCATATCTCGTTACTGGCATGTCACAACGGCTAAATAGCCTGTGAGTACTTTGTCACTATTACTTGATTTAGAAAATTCTAATGCTCTTTACTCATTTATATTGTTCGAACTGTTGTCCGCATCTTTGTTGCCATGTTTACGACGTTTCGGCTGTTGTACCCTCCGGTGCTACGTAGTACCTTAAGGCGCAACGAATTTCGAACTGAACACTATTTCAATCACCGGGGATATATCGTTCTCATTCCATGTGCGATACCCCTTCAGGATGTCATTTAGTTGTCTCCTTTTAACTGCCATTTCTCCCTTTAACTCTAAGTTATTTTGTTCACCAGTGCTGTAGTCAGGTATTTAACTCACAATCCTTCTCAAGATATATAATCATATGCGTTAATACGTTTACGCTCATATGACATGACCAAATTTATGAGAACTTATTTGGTATATTTTTTCATAAGACTTTGCACTCCAAATAAGGACATAAAGCCACTAAAACGCAAGGGGGTTAGTGACTTTCAAAGAAGCTTAGAAAGACATTAATGAATGAGAACGATAAAAGAATAGAAATGAGCTTTATCCCTGATGTCCTATCCATGTCAGTTTAAGCGTGATACTAAATTGGCATCTAGGTCCCACCCTTTTACCGTTGAAACAGTTAAATAAAACTGCTATTTCAACTCCTTCCCTGATAGCTGCAATCTCCAAAACTTTGAAAGTTCATTTGTCATCTGTCTTTTTGAATACCAAATCATTTTTTATCTTTTCTTCAACACACCTTGTACTTAGTATTTTTCTCATTAACTTCGCTATGCAATAATTGCGGTCCCACCATACTTGAGGTGAAATGATATAAAAAAAATTAATTGAACTATTGACATTAATCTTGTAAAGTTTAAATGCAAAATTGCGAGAAAAGAAACTGAAAGCATACAAGTTACGGTTACATCAACTCATTTCAACTATAAAATTATTTTATCTTGCCACCAATCTAGCCACTCAGTCAAGTGCCATACGTGATACACGCTTTGAGCGATCATGTCTCAAAAGAGACATATCTGACTGTGCAGAAGATTATCCCTCAGTGGGTTGCCATTGCTTTCTGCGATAGACTGGTTGCCAGCCAAGGCTATAGAACCCAATATGTCCTATTATTTAACCCATAACTGGAGGGAAAGTGATTATTTTCCCAAGGGTATTTGTGCGAAAGTGAATGCAAGGAATCTAGTACTGCGCTTAAATTCATAGAGTCTACGTATTTAAGACAGTTCAATTGAAAAATTACCATAAAAGAATTTATAGAAAAGACACAGAGATGCTACATTCGGGTGAAAGGAAAGTGACTGACGTAGAGATGCAAGGTCATTACTCCTGACATTGCAGATTATTTAAATTTTATCAAGGTTCGCTAAATATACAAAAGAAACACCAGACCATGGACGAATGGTAAACTTATAAATATGTAAAAGATTGGAGTGAGAAAATTATCAAGCACGGCACACACCACCAACCAGAAGACCTTCCTGTTGTTCTGATGTAACATTTTCTGCTGACATTACGTGAAAAGTTTATAAGTACGCGCAATGAGTCACACCGCTGAAATTTAGTATTAGCTATGTTGATGGAAAGAAAAAATTTCTCGGGCGATTAAGGAGTTTTGTTTTGGGGAGTTTTAAAACAAGCCATTTTTTACCCCAGTTAACATATCGTGCATTTTTATTATTATTTAAACCAGCCAATTTGGTCTCTGATCAAATTAGACTTACTATTAAGTAATTATGGTTCTTAGTCAATATGATTCACTTCTGTATCTGAAAGAAATCCTTGCGAGATAAGATCCTATAGTACTTTGTAACTATCAGTCTGTTATTTTACCTTTTTTGCCAAAGACGAGATTGTTCGTCTTAGTTCTTAGGAACAAATGCATTAATGCAAAAATATCTACATGAACGTCTATTCATGACAACTTCCATTCCTTGATTTGATAAGATTGAAACAGCTTAAAAAATCGTCCAGAAATACAATAACCTTCCAACATAAAACCAGTCATCAAACCAGTCATCAAACCCTGTCAAAAGCAACAAGAGCTTCACTACTCTTAGGTAAATCTTGATAGATTTTTTCAGCAATAATTCTTAATATATTAACAGTTGACATACTGAAGCGAAAGCAAGCCCTGCAAGAGGAGATGCTTAACCAATTCGGAGTTAATTTAGAACCTCTAGAATTTTGCTCAAACGTAGAAGGCTAATAGTCTGATAGAAAAATGAAATGGTTCGCCTGAGTTCTTACAGTGAAAGAAGCGGATTTCTAACAGGCGGGAATTAAGCAGCAGGTCATTTATTGTACAGTTAAAAAAATGTGAACATTTCTTCTTAAGGACTATTCCAGGGTTACGATCATGCCCAAATGGTTTGTGGGATCCAGTTTAGAGGTGAACCCTGAACGAAGATTTTCTTTTTTTTATAATCGTGTCACCCCAAGCAATGCATTTTACTGCCACTCTTGTGCAGGGGGTTATATTGGAGAAATGTTATGAGAAGAAATGAGAGGTTGCAGGGGGTGTCAGAAAGAGAATAGGAGAAGGAAGAGAATACTGATAAGAGTGGGGTGGACGAAGAAAAAGCATGAGAGAGAGGATGTAAGTTAGTGAGACAGGAGATGACTATTGACTTTACATTTAAATTCTTGGAGATTATAGATATTGGGAAAGCAAGTATGCGGAAAGCAATTCCACAGATGGGAAGTGCAAGAAGCTGCTGGAGTAGAATTTGCATTTACATTTTATTGGTTTCACAGTAAAAGGGTGGGACCTAGTTGCTAATCGTGTAGCTCGAGGAAATTCATATATAGGGGGTACCAGTGAGCTAAGTTCATCGGACTAGAAGCCGTGAAAGTATTTGTAAAAGAGACACAAGGAAGCCACACTGCGTCGGTAAGAAAGCGACTGTATCCTAGTTGCCAAGTCGGGATCGATCACATTACAGATTCTCCGTTGGATTTGGTCGAGGACACCTAAGTGGATAGCAGGAGCACCCGACCAGATATAGCAGCAATATTCAATGCACGGGCTGATGGTAGATTTGTATATATAACTTCCTGGCCCTACACAGAGAACCGACTTTCTTAGCAGCGGATTTAGTTATGGATTCTATATAGTTATTCCACTTGATGTCTGATGTGAGAGTTAATCCGAGGAGACGCAGCGTTCTACTTTCAGAGAGAGAAGCTTGATCCATGTTAATGGGCGGGGGGAATGATTGTCTGTGGTGGTTATAACATAGCAGCTTCGTTTTGGAAGCATTAAAATTTACCAGCCATTTCTTACCCCAGTCCATCACGGATTAGAGGTCCTTTTCAAGCTCGGCAGCGAGATTTGCTTTGGCAGCCTCGGTAGATTTTTGATAGAGACGAGAGTAAACCGGCGTATATGCCCACTTGGGATCTTATTACATCAGGTAGATTGTTAATATAGATAAGGAAAAGCGTGGGACCTAGAATATAGCCTTGAGGGACACCCGCATTTATGTGATAGTATTGAGTGGCTTGTCGATTTAATAATACCCTCATTGTACGGTTTGAAAGGAAGGACTGGATTAGGTTAAACAACTGTTCAATTACACCACAGCCCTGCAGCTTGCATAGTAGGCCAGCCAGCATGCCAGACTGTCAAACGCTTTGGAGATGTCAAGGGCAACAGTTCGGGCTTCGCCGCTTTTGTCGAGGGCCTGGTGTATATACACAGTGATGGTCGTGAGCATATCAGCAGTAGACCTGGTGAACCGAAAGCCATACTGTGTGTCCGATAAGGTTCTGTGGGCTGTGAGGTGTTGTACCACCTCGGCGTTGATGATGGCTTCTAACATTTTGGCAAAGATCGGTAGGAGGCTGATAGGGTGATAATTAGAGAAGTCAGAGGGTTCTCCAATGTTTTTATATATAGGAACCACGGAGAAGGATTTCCAGCAGGCAGGAAAGCAAGAAGCAGAAAGGATGAAAATCATTCAATAGGAACACAATTTCAAATGGAAAGTTAGGCAATGATACTCCAGATGGTTCAAGAGTAGAATTTGAAGAGAACTTATTAGCAAGGATACTCCAGATGGTTCAAGAGTAGAATTTGAAGAGAACTTATTAGCAAGGATACTCCAGATGGTTCAAGAGTAGAATTTGAAGAGAACTTATTAGCAAGGATACTCCAGATGGTTCAAGAGTAGGATTTGAAGAGAACTTATTAGCAAGGATACTCCAGATGGTTCAAGAGTAGGATTTGAAGAGAACTTATTAGCAAGGATACTCCAGATGGTTCAAGAGTAGAATTTGAAGAGAACTTATTAGCAAGGATACTCCAGATGGTTCAAGAGTAGAATTTGAAGAGAACTTATTAGCAAGGATACTCCAGATGGTTCAAGAGTAGGATTTGAAGAGAACTTATTAGCAAGGATACTCCAGATGGTTCAAGAGTAGAATTTGAAGAGAAGTTTTGAGCCAGTCATGAAGGTGAAGACATACAATCACATTAAAATATTTAATCGATGCCATGAAAGTGTGTACAACATATTTAGATTTCAGCTTTAACCTATATATATCTTTATACGCCGCTAAACAAGTTAAATTATTCACGGCAACTTCAGCTCGCAGACGACGACGAACCTCTATCGCCTACATCACATGGACAATCATTGCACATACCTGACCGATGTGTTTTTAGCACTCCACTTGAGACCATTATCTGCAGCCTTGTTCGTATATCTTATTTTGAGTCACCCTTTATCCTCAAAAACCTGAAATACTTTTACCTCGAGCAAACTTGCCAACTACCTCATCAGAGAGATATTCAATTAAGTGAACTGAATAATTCATTTAACTCCCCTGCCGAAATCTGTCTAAGATAATGGTCACATATTTCAAGGGTCTTTGGTTTAGCGTCCTTTTAAGAGCATTAATTGATAGTCACAGGTCTTCATTTTTTTTTTCCTTTCTTAAAACGACTTGGTTACCTGGGTTCCTGGGGAGAATACCATTTTCTCTTGAAAACCTCATGCCAATACTTTAGTTAACGTCAGCAAATGTGTGTATCTAAAGTTATTTCGATGCCGACATTTTCTTGAGGGCAGATACTAATGACCTCCCTGTATTATTTTGTAGAACGCTGACGCACACGATATCTGGAATAATGATAAACAATTCTATTTACTCACTATGGCTGATTCCTGGACCCATTTTCGTTCTTGTGCTTTTTTTTTTTTTTTGCGTAGCTGTTTCCTCTTCCGTCAAACATCCTTACTCTTTCTAGACCTTGATTTTTTCCCCTCAGCTTTCCTCTCAAACTTATTTCATTCGAAGACGTAATTGCAGGCTTCAGTGACATTTTTCGGTTACGTGACTCACGCCCAAATACTATTTTTAAAAAAGTAATAATCCATCTTTCCTCATTCCAGCTATGGGCAATATAGAAGAACAGACTGGGTTCTGTAGCCGTGATTGGCAACCAGTCTACCGCAGAAAGAAATGGCAATCTACTGCGGATAAATCTTACGACTATGTTCACTAAATATACAAAAGAAACAGCAAACCAGGCGTGGCAGCGATCTTCTAAACATGAACGAATGGTAAACTTATAAATATCTAAAAAGATTAGGGCGAGAAAATTGTCAAGCACGACACACAGTAACTTTTTACCAGCAGACATGATCGCCCAAGCATGTATCACGCATGGCACTTAACTGACTAGTAATCTAAATATTGAAATATTTTTCTGTTTAATAAAACAAGCAAAAACGTGCCAGAAACCATTTAAGCAACTTGAGACCCGGCCGAAATCGTTACTTATGAAGTATAACTGTAATTTTATTTAATACGCGAACTGATAGTAAACTATTTACAGCTACTTTTACGTACAGTCCTCTCGGAACGTAGTCGATCATATCTTTCCACAACATCCTATTCTCGTTCATAGCTCTAAAGTGTTACATTTAAGAGATAAACGTAATGTAATCTGTTTGCTTAAAAAAAAAAAAAAAAAAAAAAAAAAAAAAGAAAAAAACACAAAAGAGACATTTGTCAAGATTTTGTATACTTTTCTGTACAGATTACGGAATATGTTTATATCTCCCTATCTAAATAATAGAACAGATTTGGTTCTGTAGCCTTGGTCGGCAACCAGTCTACGGCAGAAAGTAATAGAAACCTATTACGGGGAAAATCTTCTGCCAAGTCACTTATATCTTTTGAGACCTGATTGTCCAAGCGTCTATCACGTATGGCACTTAACTGACAGAGTTCTGACGCAAAACATTATGCAGTGTGACGAAAGAGTCGTGGCGTTTATAATGACAATGATCCAGACTTTGGTGGTTCTATCATTATTTCATTCCACATAAGTCTTTAACGTTACATCATTTTAAAGTTACATGAAGAATAAGTTTTCTTCTAGTACATCTCTGTTGTGAACAAGTTCTGTTTAAACTGGAAATTAGTGCGGTTTTCTCTACGTTAGGATCTTATAACTTCTTTTGTTTTCTTTAAAATAATTTTTTAGCTTATTTAGTAGTCTTTCGGAACGACAAATCGGGAAACCGAGTTCAAATTTCAGTTGAATTACTTTCATTCACTTACGCATAAATACCCTTGGGAAAAGTATTAATCAATACTTTCTCTCCAATTATGGGTTACGTCTATTGAACAGGTGAAGAGGCTCATCCCTTGTTCCCTGTTTAGGATGTGGTTTCCGGTTTTCTCTTTTCCAATCTTTTGACTTTCACGTAGCCTCCTGCATATCAGTGGCGTTACCGCCTTGCCCGGGGTGATATGATTAGAAAAAAAAAATAATAGGACAGATTCGGTTTTATAGCATTGGTTGGTAACCAGTCTACCACAAAAAAACAATGGCAACTTACTAATCAGTCATTAATGTCTCTTTCGAGGTATGATCGCCCAAAGCGTGTATCACAATGGCACTTAACTGACTGAACAGTCCTTTGAGCCTCGATAATGTAAGCCGTATTCCTGTACGACGATCCTAATAGAGCTTTTTCATTCAAGACGAGCGCTACACATGTAAGAGTTTTGATATTTTATTCAATCTCAGTTTTTGAGCTCTTGAAAAGTCAACTTCCCTCACTACAAAGTATTTTGATGAATTGGTCCAGTGCCTCTTGGGAAATTTATAGTCGTTATTAAGGGGTTTTCAAAACCATATATTTAGATATATTTTAGATTTCAAAATGCCACCGCCTATGTCATCATCGTAGCCATGTTTTTGTCTATATTTCTGAGATGAGGTAGTGCTTACATTACACAGTTCGGACTGTTGTCCTCATATTTATTGCCATGTTTCCGACGTTTATATTCCCCAGTAATCGAAATATAGGGTTCGCTTCAAAATTCCTAGCACTTGAAGACCGGAGCATACAACTGCCGAAAAGTAGTAAACATGGCAATAAAGACGAGGACAATAGTCCAAACTGTGTAAATAATGTAGCCATATTTTTTTTAAGTTGAGGTAGGGCTGGGATTAATCTAGCACATAGCAAGGTAGATCTAGCCCAACAGTCGATCTATCATCATGATTTGAGCCAATATTTTATAAGACACGCTCTTCCGGACACCCAACTCCCACTAGTAAAGCTTTTTTATCAAGACACTATCCCTAGGAAAGTTACCATTCAAAGATTGAGACTTCATATGTATATGTTAGGCGTTGGCTCTTCTACGAAGATTATCTACCCTTTGACAGAGCTTGTTTTTGGTACTGCGTGTTGAAATGCCACCCTCTCCAGAAAAAACAGCTAGTGAGGGATCTGGTTTAGATTTCAACGAGCCGTCTATCCAGCAGGTTGTAGGATAGTGTGCTGTGGTACATTGGACATAGGCTCTTTGATTTCTCGGCCGGGGCCTAGGTCGAATTCTAGTTTAAATCATTTCATTCACTTACGCGCAAATCTTCTCTCTAGCTATGGATTAAATAGCAGAGTAGACTGGTTGCCAAGTTATCGCAGGGTTACTATCTAATTGAGATATGGATGTGAGGGCTGTGGATGTCATTGCTGCACGTCTCATCCGATTCATTGACGTCCGTAGGGGTGGGTTCTATTGGGAATGTATCAAGCAGGCTCTGTATCGTAGTGACAGGATTGCGGGAAATAGCATCAGAGGCCCTATACCATTTTCCGGGGCAGTGTTGTATGGTGAAACGATATCTCAAGCTTTTCTCTTTGAGCATGAATAGGCGTGGGCTGTGGATTTTGTTGAGATCTCTATCACCAAGAAGTCCTTTGAGTGGCTCGTGGTTTGTAACCCAGTCTACCGCAGAAAGTAATGACAATTTTTACCAGTCAGTCATGTCTCTCATAATTTTGATACATGATCGCCCTAGCATGTATGGCACTTAACTAATTGGGTTACATGTTACCAGTCGCAGGTCTAATCTAGCATAGAACTTTTTTGTAATGATCTTGATGGAACGCAAAATCTCGGCTTTAAAAAACGTATTTTGATTGATACTTGCTGATTAAATCTTATTTTTTAAATTTTTACTCAAACCTGTCTATCCTCTCTACTTTCAGATATTTCTCTCTTCTCAGTATGTTTTTTTTTATATATTAAATCCGGACGCAAACAAAATGAAATAAGTTATCAAACTGGAATTTCCCGCTCTAAACGTGTATAAAATTTCAACATTTTTATCTTGTCAAGTTGTAGGTTTTCACCTTCATTAAAAATCACTCTTCTATCAGCGCCATTCTTTAAGTGAAAGTACTGCCATGTGGTGCAGTGGATATCGGCTTGGAACGAGAAATCGGAGAGCCGAGTTCGAATTCTAGTTGAATTTCTTGAATTAGCTTACGCGCAAATACCCTTGGAAAAGGTATTGATCCGTCTCTTCCCTCCAGTTATGGGTTAAATAACAGGAAAGATTGGGTTCTATAGCCTTGGTCGGCAACCAGTCTACCGCAGAAAGCAATGGCAACCTACTGCGGGATAATCTTCTGCCCAGTCAGTCATGTCTCTTTCGAGACATGATCGCCCAAGCGTGTTTCACGTATGCCCCTGAACTGACTGAACTGCCATTTTAAAAGCTTTTTAAAATAAATTAGCTTTCTATCCGATTTTACGCTGATAATGTCAACGACGAAAACGGATATATCAGCAAACAAATTCTGCGCATTAGTATTTGTTTTTATTTAAAATATATTGCATATCCTCTTTAGGTTTTCATATCAAATAAAATTACTTAGTCTTCTGCATTTTTATAATCATTTCACCTCAAACAAGGTGGAAATGCTACCGGTGCGCAGGGGGCTACAGTGAGAAAATAAAGGTACAGGAGACTTCGAAGAAAAGATTTTTGAGATTGTAGCTATCAGGGAAGCATGCAAATAGAAGTGAATTCTACAAACGGTAAGTGCGAGAAAAGAAACTGTTAGAGTAAAAGAGAGGGTCATATGGGTGGGACCTTGATGCTAATCTAATAGCACGAGTAAATACATGTGGTCGAGGTACCAGGAAGGAAAAGCTCACCAGAGCAGTGGCCATTAAAATACTTGTAGAAAAGACAGAGGGAAGCCACATCACGTCAGTGAGAAAACACTTAATCGTGTTCTTCCAATCAAGCCATCGCCTTCTCCTAAGAAGAAAGATAGAGCTCATATTGACAAGGATCAAGCTACTCGCTTTAGGAGAGATGTGCCTGATCACGGAGACTCCATATCTATAACAGCACCTACCTTATTGCACTAAGAGAGGTGGGGTCGGTAACAATCGCAAGAATTGATCTTTTTTCCTTGGTCTGTACGTAAGGATATAAGCACTGCACATAAAATGATCTTGTGTCACATACTGGCTTAGTAATAAAGTTAAAGTGATTTGTTTTACGGTGTATTAACTTTTTCGGGTTATTTAAAACCAAAAAATAAGTATTTTTTGGAGATAATATTGGTTTAGTGAAACTAGTCTAACTAATTAACGTATAGCTGGGTAGATTAGTACCTTTCCCAAGGAAATTTGCGCGTGATGAATATAATGAACCCGACCGGAATTAAAAGTAGACTGCGATTTATAGTTCCGGATCATTATTCGTTACACCATCCACACCAAAGGGTCAACCATCTAGGAACTGACCAGGATCGATGTTGCTTAACTTCGGTGATCGTACAGGAACCGATGTTTCGACGCGATATGGCCGTAAGTTTGAAAAGTTGGAAAAATGAAACTGCTCACGTCAAAACTATTCGGTATAGATTACTGTATAATTACTTGTCTTTTGAGGTATTACCTTCAGCTAATTCTTACCTAAGTCTTGTCTCTTGTTATAGCACTATGGAACAAAGAAGGGCTCGGAGAATCTGATACTCACAAGATAGACTGGTGGCAAAAGAAAAAAAATATTTGACGAGGTTGAGAAAAATTGATGACGGAACAGTATAGAAACCAAGATAATTTCTTGTCTCTTACAGCACTAAACAAATTATGTAGAGCCATGATCGCCTACCTCCTGAGGGGACTCGGCACGATGTATTCTCGGAAGCTTCGTCTGGTATAGGGCCACGGTAATTGAAAAGGCGAACTATTTTGGAAACTACCGTTTTTTTTTTGTTTTTTTTTTTGTTTTTTCCCCCATGTGGAATCGCAGATTAACTTGCGGAGCTGCATGGCTCATGTTTACCGAAGATTTTCCCTGGAGCTTCCCCTCTCAGTGAGGCCTACAAGAGGATGATTCCCCTATAGACATCAGGTTTGAGTTTTAGAAAGCAAGTAAATTCATTTATCCGATTTACTGGTATTGATATTTTATAAAAGGCATCAACTGCTACCAGAGTTTTATATTTACAAATGACGACAAAATATTTATATCGATAAGCCGTCAAAAATTATGGCAACACACGCTATATGTTTGATGCAAAGAAGAGAGAAAAAAGTATGTTAGATTTACAGACAAGAGGAAACAAGGTTCAGGGGGTGGGGGTCGGTTTGGTACTTTCGGTGATCGTTGATATAGAACATTCAGAAAAATGTTTGAGTAAAAGTGGGTAATGAAACCGGAAAGTAACCGTTCGTTAAAAAAAGCAAAAAAGAAAGGTATGCTAGATTTGCAGACAATCAATCAAATCAAATGAGCTATTATAAAAGGCGGGCATTATTTTGATTATTAAATAGTAAAAGACTAAAAGAGAAAATAAACCAATCATATTAGAGGGAGTAAATAATACATTAATGAAATTACATTTGGAAACGAAGGCGCCAACTAATATCAGACTGTTATACGAGAAAAAGGCAAGGGTTAAATAAGGTTAACATTTTTTTTATAGAATTAATTACAACAATCACAAAGAAAGGAAACAATTGTCAAAATGGAAAACTTAAATTTTGATTAAATTTAGTGGGGTTAATATCTAAATTGAGAAATTTGGATTTATGACGACATTTGCTTATTAATTCCTTTCGTAAATTAAAGGCAGATTTAGAATATTTTACTTTAATTTTCTTTTAACTAAACACATCTGTCGTAAAGGTTACTGAGGGTGCGGGCCCAATCGACTAGTCTCCAATGTACTCTGGGTTTGAGTCCCTCTTATATATATATATATATATATATATATTATGATTATTTACGCTCTCACACCCTGATTGAGCACTCTCGGAGAATGGTAGACTTTGAAAAAACAGTAGCTACTCTAGCATCTACGCATCGCTCATTCAGTAATAAATTAGAGCACCGGGGCTACTAGCGTATGATACATCATCCGCTAAAAGTCTGCGTCCTACCGAGCGCCTATAGCTCAGAAGTAGAATCGCCGACTGACGCCAATTCGGTCGGGTTTCAATCCTGGTTTAAAAGTAATCGGATGTCTAACCAATTTGCTGTGATACATTTAAACAGATCTGTCTGCAGGTGACACACACACACACACATATATATATATATATATATATATATATATATATTCAGTTTAGTACTACGATGATCATTCAATAAATAAGGTGAATTTTTCGGTATAAAGACTTCTAATACAGATAGAAGCTTACTTTTTTTTTCCTTTACTTCATAGGAGAAGGTCAACTGCGTATGGTGGCATATATTTCAGCACAACCGGTGCAGACCATCAGCAAGCTAGGCTGGGAACTGCTCCCTCATCCCCCTTACAGCCCAGACCTGCCCCTTCAGACTTTCACCTGTTTGGTCCCTTGAAAGCGTTCACGAGACGCACGAAGTTTGAAAGTGTCGATAAAGTCAAAAGTGCTGTCAGCGATTGGCTGAGACATCAGCCCAAAGATTTTTACCCTGAGGGAATACGGAAGCTTGTGCACAGATGGGAAAAGTGTGTCTGGGAGACTACGTTGAAAAAAAAAAAGCTATTTGTATTAGACGTCTTTATACAGAAAAATTCACTTTATTTATTGAATGACCCTCGTATGTTATGTTTCATAATTTTAATCAGTCTAAATTACCATTTTTAATCTATTATCAGCAATAGAACTTGACTAATTATTTACAGATAATAGTCAATCCTTGTTTAAAATTTAAAAGGGTTAAAAAAAAATTGAAAAATTTTTTACTAAAACGTGCAAAACTTGTTATCTTTCAATTTTATGTATATCTATCTCCTCACACCCTCCTGGCCTGCGTATTGTCCTGTCTGCAAATCTAACTTTCCCTTCTGCTACGCTTTCCTTTTCTTTGCGGTTAAATTAGCCACAGACAAACAAATTTCAGAATGTTCTCTAATGTTAAAGATCACCAACAATAGCGATTTTCCCCCCCCACACACCATCTTGACACACGTTTCTTTCTGTCTGCAATTTTTTTATATATCATTCCAACCCAAGTAAGGCACTACTGCCACTGGTGCAAATGGGGCTACCAAAGAGAAGAGGAAAAAATGATGTAAAGAGACTTAAGCGAGAGTAGAGTGCAGAAGAAGGACAAGACACAAGGGTTATCGAGGAAAGGATAAGAGAAGGATGGGAGTCAATTGACGTTGCATTTAAACTTTTGCAGATTGTAGTTATCAGGGAAGCAAGTTTACGCAGAAGAGATTTGCCCAAACCCTTCCTCTTACCCCTTTCTATTCGTAAGTTTATTTCCGGCTTTTTTTTTAATATTCCATAATATTAAAGATCGCTGATGAAGTAAATTCAATTCGCTGAAATGATCATACGATATCAACTTTGTTTTTTTTAAAAAGGATATCACTTGTTACCCTCCCCTCCTCCCCTCTATGGTCTGTTCTTCAAATTCAAATTTACCAAGCAGCTTAACTCGATGTTAATTTTTGGGAAAAGCAAGAGTTGAAGATAGTGGATCTTAATTCAAATCTCACTTTTTGGCGTTCATGCTTCATTTGGAAAAAACATTGAATAAATAAATAAAAAACCCCATTCTGTTATGCGAAGCTATCCTGGCCAAGGTAAGCACTCCCTCGGGTCATTCCTCACTACTAGATATATGTTTCATCACTGCGCCTGACGCCTGTCAAGTCTCGCAGCTATGCCCTCCCAGCAACTCCGACCACGCTGTAGTCTCTCTCAGTATTTCTTTCCAATCTCACTCCCCACCCCCCATCAGCCCCCTACCTATAGGACCTCCTACCTCTACCAAAAAGCCGACTGGGATGCCTTTTGCGATTTCCTCTGCGACGTCCCTTGGGGAAAAGTGTTCGACCTGTCAGTTGATGACTGTGCCTCTGAGGTCTCGTCATGGGTGAAAGCTGGCATTGATGCCTTCATACCCACCAGGAAGTATTGCTTAAAACCGCATTCCCCTCTGTGGTTCTCTCCAGCCTGCTCAGCCACCATTGCCCACAGGAACCATTACTTCCGTCTATTCCGGAGACAGTCATCTGATCACAATAGGCGCCTGTTCATATCTGCTCGCAATGAGTGCAAGAGAACCCTAAATGACGCCAAACGGTTGTTTGTTGAGAGAATGCGACAGCGCATAGTTGACCGCAAGTTCGGCTCCAAGGACTATTGGAGGATGTGCAAACGAGTGCTCAACAATAGGAAATCCTCAATACCTCCTTTAATCCATGAATTTGAGGTTCTCACGTCATCTGCGGACAAAGCTGTGTGCTTTGCCCGCAGGTTCTCATCCAACTCCACATTTGCCTCATCTGGAGTACACCCACACGACTTCCCTATTAGAACTGAGGCCAAACTGCACGACGTAAATAGTACCCCGACAGTAGTATCTAGAGTAATTTCAAAACTTGACTCCCATAAGGCGTGTGGAGACGATGGAATCCCGGTGATAGTCCTTAAGAGGTGTGCTCCTGAACTTTCCCCTGTCCTCTCTAAACTGTTTAACTACTACATTTCTGCTTCCTGCTTTCCTGCGTGCTGGAAGTTCTCTTCAGTCGTTCCTGTGTTTAAGAATTGTGGTGAACCCTCGGATCCATACAACTATCGCCCTACCAGTCTTCCACCGATATTCGGGAAAGTGTTCGAGGCCATAATCAATGCTGAATTAGTTCATCTCACTGCCCACAAACTGTTCTCTGACAGGCAATATGGCTTCCGCTTTGCCAGGTCCACGGCCGACCTGCTAACAACCGTAACGGAGTACATGCTACAGGCCCTTGATGAGTCTGACGAGGCTCGCGCGGTTGCTCTGGACATCTCCAAGCCTTTCGACAGGATTTGGCACTCTGGCCTTCTATGCAAGCTACGGGATTACGGTATTACCGGTCGCCTGCTTGACCTAATCCAATCTTTTTTAAACAACCGCAAAATGAAGGCCGTTTTGAATGGGCGTGCCTCTTCATCCTACAGCACGAATGCTGGTGTCACACAGGGCTCTATCCTGGGCCCGACGCTCTTCCTTATTTTCATCAACGACCTCCCAGATGAGATCAAGTCCCAAGTAGGCATCTACGCAGATGACACTACAATATACTCCTGCACCAGTAAGAAACCTGTCGTGGCGGACAGACATAATCTCGCTGCTGACCTTGAACGGGATCTACACTGTGGTGAACTGGGGCAAGAAGTGGCTTGTCAACTTCAATTTGTCTAAGACCAAGCTGTTGTCTGTCAACCATTACAGGCAACTTCTCCTGCGTCCCATAAGCATGGACCAAGCGATTCTCCCGGAGAGCAATACACTACGCCTCCTCGGACTTAACCTGTCCTCAGACCACAAATGGAACCACTATATTGAATCCATAGCAAAATCTACTGCTAAGAATGTTGGGTCACTATGTCGATCCAGGATGTTTTTTTCCGCCTGAATCCATCCTGCATATATACAAGTCAACCATCCGTCCGTACATGGAGTACTGCTGCCATCTATGGTCAGGCGTCCCTACCGTTCTCCTCAGTGTTCTTTACAGACTCTCCTTTGGAGCCTGTCATGTGATAGGTACTGATCTGGCGGCTCGACTGCAGCCACTT
The DNA here is from genome assembly GCA_037127315.1 of Ascarosepion bandense. Classification (NCBI taxonomy): domain Eukaryota; kingdom Metazoa; phylum Mollusca; class Cephalopoda; order Sepiida; family Sepiidae; genus Ascarosepion; species Ascarosepion bandense. The sequence continues at coordinate 4,240,250 of JBBBDQ010001640.1, read as the reverse complement.
CCCCACCGTCGAAATGTGGCCTCCCTTTGTCTGTTCTATAAAATACTCTCATGGCTTCTGCTCGGACGAACTTAAGTCACTGGTGCCTCCTCAACAGGTGTTTACTCGTGCAACCAGACTGGCAACTGGGTCCCACCCATTCACAGTCAGGTTAGCCAAATGCAGACGACAAGTCTACTCCTGCAGCTTCTTCTCTCGCACTTCCCGCCTGTGGAACTCGCTCCCATATTCTTGCTTTCCTGACGGCTACAACCCCCAGAAATTTAAATGCAAAGTCAATACTCATCTACTAACCACTGGACTCTAGCGCTCTCCCCACACCCGTATATCCTTCCCTTTCTCTCCGCCTATGTATCTGTCATCGCACCTGCTTTCTCAGCCTTCTATTGCACCTTTCTAACTAGTCTGTACTCCTCACTCTTTTCTAATTAATCGTTTTACAGTTATGTAGGCTGGATCAGTTCTAATACTTAACAAAAAATATTAACAGTCTCCTTTGGGATTTTGCTGCTTCCTTTTGGAGATTATATATAGTGTTGAATTGTTATAATGTTCAATGCCAGGATTTTTTTTTTTTTGCGGGGGGTTGTTTGTTAGGTAGTTTTATGGATAAAATGTATTTTGGCAAGCAGGTTTTATATCGTAAAGTGCTTCATATTAGGCTGAAGAGAGCGTTGATAATCTATTCTTCACTACTCGAAAAATATTGCAAAAAATAAAATATAGCACTTAAAGAGCAAACACGCGGCAAGAGCTTTCAAAACTGGCAGTAAAGAGAATGAAGTGCGCCGACGCTGCCTTGCTATTGTCTCTCCACGAGCGTGACAGGAGGGAGATTATATATATCTGCGTGCACACACACACACATTAGCGAGCATAAAGATCAGAACGATGTTAAGAAAAAATTTAAATGTGAAAAAACTTTTTAAAGCTTCAAAAAGCATTTTATCAAGGAAAAAAGGAAATAAAAAGGTAAAATATAAAGCTCAATAAACTTATAAGAATTATTATATAACATTCGAAAAAAAATATCTAAAAATATCAGAACGATTAACAAAATCATACTATTATAATGGATACATTATATCCAAATAAAAATAGCGATTCATAATTCATTGGTACTTGATGCAAAAAAAACCTTTACTTTCAATAACAGTTTGACATCTTTCGCTACATGAGAGAATTAATGTCTTGCATTCATTGACGGATATTTTCTCCTATTCTCCTTTCAAATTAGTCCATAGTTATTTGATGTTTGTTGGATTCTTTTATTTACATCTTTCATTTAGTAACTTCCAAACATTCAAAACATAATTCATGTCTGGGCTTTCAGCAGGCCTCTCCATAACAGTAATATCCTCCTCAGAAAGAAATGTCTTCGCTGTGTGACGTGGCGCGTTATCATACATAAATATAGCTGGTTGATAAATTGTAGTTCTCAAATTCGGTACAACATTTTTCTTCAATATCTCTTTGTATACAGTTGCGTTAATTTTACCGTGTAGCCTAACAAGAGGTCCCGTACCAGCAGTTGAAATCATACCAAACACTATCACACTTCCTCCTCCAAATTTAACGCTACTTTTACTTCACTGAGGCAATATCGTTCCTTAGGACTGCGCCCAACGAACCTTCTCCCGTCACAACCGAACAGGTTAAACTGACTCCTCGCTGAAATGAACAATCTCACTGTTCATATGAGGTTTTCAGTGGCAAATTTCAATCGGCTCATTTTATTCTTTTTAGAAATGTAAGGCTTCGTAGAAGATACTTGACTGTTCAGATTTATTTCATTAAGTCTTCGGGAAATATTGTGCCTTGATTTTTTAATGCCAAGGTTAGCATTAGCTCTTTTTTTATTCTTTACCAATCCGTCTGTTTTCTCTTGCAGTAGTTTTCCTAGGCTTCACATGACCCAGTTTTCTTAAAATACTATCAATAACAATTTTAGATTTCCGCACACTCTTTGAAATATCCCCAATCGAGAGTTTATCTTCATTACATAAACTGACTATCAGTTTTCTAAGTTCTAATGACGTCACAGATGTTTTTGCCATGTTTACAATTTAAGAGCCGGTGCAATTTAGTACAATACCCGATTTTATATTCTTCCCTAAAAAAATTTTTCAATAATGCGAAATAATTATTGTTTGGATTTATTTAATCGTTCTGATGTTTTTGATCATCTATTTCTTTCGAATGTTATAATTATTCTTATAACTTTATCAAAATAAGTTTATTGAACTTTATATTTTGGAATTATATAATTTACTTTTATATCCTTTTTTTTCCTTGATAAAACGTTCTTTGAAGTTTTTAAATAAAAAGTTATTTCATATTTAGACTTTTTCTTAACATCGTTCTGATCTTTATGCTCGCTACTCTGTGTGTGTGTGTGTATATATATATATATATATATATACATACGCACAACGGTCTTTAGTATAATGTGGAGAGACTATAATTGTGCTTGTCCCTCCTTGTGTTCGTTTACAAAACCATTACGCCATGCCAATACCTCATCAATAATGGATAATTCTGTTTGGATCACGCGAAAAGGAGAAAATGAAAGAACGAAAATAAAGATAAAAGAGGAAGATTTTCATTACGAATTCCCAATCACTTTCACGGCATATCTAAGTTTATCAAGGATTTTTTGTCCATAAATTTTATCGCGTTGGCGGTCATAAAAACGAATCTTAAAATATGAAAACTAATTCGTTTTATCGTTAGCGAACATAAAAAAGGAAATATTCAAAGGCATGACGAACTGCTTTTTTACAATAACTTACGATATTTTATTCTTTCGTTTTGACTTCAATTTATTTCTTCACACTACGTCGACCTTCTTTGAATGATCAATAAAAAGCAAGATTGTCATGACACCTAAAAAACCTGGTCGTTTTTCTGATTTTTTCATCGCAATTATTTTATAAATCACTACTGCGTTATACCTTGTTCTTTCATTTTCAAACGCTACATATTTTCATCAATGCTTACAGCGCTATCGAATTCATTGATACAACTTTATGAGAACATAATTTAGAAAAAAATGCTAATAATTCGAAGGGTAAAAATTAAGTTGTTTTAAAATAAAAAAATGTATACAATATTTTTACCAGCCCAATAAAATGGAGTAAATCTGAATGCAGTTGTACCTCGAGTATAATCGACAAATACTTTTTGTCAAAAGAAATTTTATTTTTCCATATATTTAAGTCATTTTATTCGACTGTCTGTCCACTACAAATATCCAAATTGTATATATCACTAGAAAGAGTTAAAATTGCATTAAAAAAATCATTAAAATACGTTGTATCGCAAAATAATTGTAATAACTGTATTTGTTATTTAACCATACAAAATCATTTTATGTCTTACAGCAAACCACATTCACAAAGAGTCTTCAATGTACTGTAACGATCGCCAAATCGTAAATTTAGATTACTTTTTCTATACTATATTAGAAACAATTTACTTGTAAGCTTAAAATAGATTCTTATTGACCATATATAAAAATGTATTTATAAATACAACACAGAACTGTAATGGTTATTTGTGTTTTAGCCTAGTTACAAGCAAATAGCGGATGTGCGTTGTGGTCCAGTGGATGTCGGCTCGGAGCGAGAAATCGGGGAGCCGAATTCGAATTCCAGCTGAATTCATTGCCTTCATTTGCGCACAAATACCCTTGGGAAAGGTATTAATCCGTCTATTTCTTCCAGTTATGGGTTAAATAACAGGACAGATTGGGTTCTGTAGCCTTGGTCGGCAACCAGTCTACCGCAGAAAGCAATGACAACTTACTGCGGGATAATCTTCTGCCCAGTCAGTTATGTCTCTTTCGAGACATGATCGCCCAAGTGTGTATCACGTATGGCACTTAACTGACAGGTAAATTCGGGGAGATTAAACATTAGTCGACTCTTATGGAACAAACTACCGACGTAAGGTGAGGTATATAACTGTAATTCATGTTTAATATGGATTTAAAAACCAACACATAATCAATGTCAAGCGGACACTTAAGAAATTTATAAATGTTGTTAGAGTTCAACATAAAGCGAATGGAATTTTATATGAAAAAGTAAAGCGTAAAAGAACCGGAAGCGATTCTGATAATCTAAAGAAGTTAACACAATAACGAGATTCAACCAAATTGTTCGCACAGCGTTAATACATCATTTTCTGCTCATCGAATGTGTGGCAAATTATCATGAAATCTACTTGCAAACAAGTGTTTCTATTTGAAATAAGTATATTGTGTGGATGGTTAAAATCTCTTCAATAAATGCGTAAAACCTCGTTTATCTCCTCGCGAGAAATTGTGATTTAGTGCCGCTTTTGTTAGTTATCGGAAAACCAATTTTCGTTCTGCTCTTGTATGTATTTTCCATTGCTGAGTTTTGGAACAGTAGATTCTTGTGAATAAAATATATTCAGAGTAAGACAGAAACGTATTTAACTTGAGGACAAACTGTAAATCAGTGTTATTTAACTTCTGCCTGTCTGTTCAAGTGCACTAGTGGCATTTCATCATTGACTAAACTAACCTATAGTTTATATTGCAACTATACTAAGCGGACCATTGTTTATTTAGGACATGTTCGATAATGGTTCTGCAAATTTCTCTGTCCTTGGTACCTCGCTATGTCGGTTGCGGCTTCAGAATACGCAAACTGCACCTCTCGGTAGTCAAGGGCTTAAAAACCAACTCATAATCAATGTCAAGGGGACACTTCAACGTGCGTTAACGTTTAGCAAGCTTGTCTCGCTCAGTCAGAAGTTAGTTTTACTTTCCCTACATCCAGTTTTGTGCCACATTTAAGCTATGCTCAGTAAGTTACCATGTTTAATACGAAGCCCATTCCAGGTACCAAAGTTCCTGGGCATGACGGTAAACTGCATCCGGCAGCAAGGGTTGTGAGGAGCTTGGGACCACCTCTTAATTGCTGCTGTTCTCAGGTCCACCCTGACCCGAAGTGGTAGCACCTGTTAGGATCCCAGCTATGGGAAAATAGTTAACTCCCGAACTGGGGTCAAAACACTATGAAAGTATACACTTTTATAGAAATATAAATACATAAAAATAGACGTCTATAGAAAAATATACATTTTTAAAAGAAAAATATTACCAACAAAACATTTTTAAATACAAAACTAGAAGACATTTTCAATTTTCTAAAATAAAAAAAAAATACTAAAAACAAAGTTTTCATCAAAATCTGACTAAATCAACCATCTCACTATAACTGAACATTAAAAAAAAAAACTTAAAATCCTACCTTTTTGGCATTCAATAACCCACAGAGTTTGACATGCCATTAAACAAAAAACTCACACCAGGCACCAAAAATTCATTTCCATCACGTCATCTCTTGAAGATGACACAAAGATAACAGTAAGCATATTCTCTATCACAGTTTAAATGCTTCAGTCGCCAATATTGCATTATAAACTATAGGTTGGTTTTGTCAATGTTGAAATGCCACGAGTGCACTTGAACAGACAGGCAGAAGTTAAATAACACGGATTTACAGTTTGTCCTCAAGTTAAATACGTTTCTGTCTTACTCTGCATATATGTTATTCATTAGAATCTACTGTTCCAAAACTCAGCAGTGGAAAATACATACAAGAGTAGAACAAAAATTGGTTTTCCGATAACTAACAAAAGCGGCACTAAATCACAATTTCTCGCGAGGAGATAAACGAGGTTTTACGCATTTATTGAAGAGATTTTAACCATCCACACAATATACTTATTTCAAATAGAAACACTTGTTTGCAAGTAGATTTCATGATAATTTGCCACACATTCGAATGAGCAGAAAATGATGTATTAACGCTGTGCGAACAATTTGGTTGAATCTCGTTATTGTGTTAACTTCTTTAGATTATCAGAATCGCTTCCGGTTCTTTTACGCTTTACTTTTTCATATAAAATTCCATTCGCTTTATGTTGAACTTTAACAACATTCATAAATTTCTTAAGTGTCCGCTTGACATTGATTATGTGTTGGTTTTTAAGTCCCTATTAAACATGAATTACAGGTATATACCTCACCTTACGTCGGTAGTTTCTTCCATGAGAGTCGACTAATGTTTAATCTCCCCGAATTTACCTGTCAGTTAAGTGCCATACGTGATACACGCTTGGGCGATCATGTCTCGAAAGAGACCTGACTGACTGGGCAGAAGATTATCCCGCAGTAAGTTGCCATTGCTTTCTGCGATAGACTGGTTGCCGACCAAGGCTATAGAACCCAATCTGTCCTGTTATTTCACCCATAACTGGAAGGAATCGACGGATTAATACCTTTCCCAAGGGTATTTGTGCGCAAGTGAAGGCAATGAATTCAGCTGGAATTCGAATTCGGCTCCCCGATTTCTCGCTCCGAGCCGATATCCACTGGACCACAACGCACATCCGCTATTTACCTGTCACTAGGCTAAAATACAAATAACCATTACAGTTCTGTGTTGTATTTATAAATACATTTTTATATATGGTCAATAAGAATCTATTTTAAGCTTACAAGTAAATTGTTTCTAATATAGCATAGAAAAAAGTAATCTAAATTTACGATTTGGCGATCGTTACAGTACATTGAAGACTCTTTGTGAATGTGGTTTGCTGTAAGACATAAAATGATTTTGTATGGTTAAATATACAATTTTTCATATAGAATTCCATTCGCTTTATGTTGAACTCTAACAACATTTATAAATTTCTTAACTGAAACACACAAAATTAATATAGAATTACATTCTCTTTTGGAGATATTGGAATTTGACTCTTATTGGCAAACTCGAAATAATTGCTTGGGAAACGGTGATCTCTTCGCCGTCCCTCTCCATTGAATCCAAACACTTTCACCTTTACAAGAATCAAACTTCTGAAAAGTTTGGTTCAATGATGCAAACCCTGCTCTTGAATTATTTTTGCAGAATTTGCCACCTTTTCACCGAAAAAGAATTTCTGTATCTAAGTTGCATGAACGCGACACAATTTAGGTCATTAGACTTTCATATGTAATCGATTGAATATTCTTTACGTACGGTGTTCTAGAATATGGCACGTTTCATGAAAATAAATACAGAAATGAAGTAGGCTCACCAATTCCTGGCTATTATCTATTACATCACTCGCACAACTATGCATGCAGCACCTGCTATTATTAAACGGTCACCCATCTAGGTACTCGCCAGCCTCCATTTTTCTTAGCTTTGTTAATCGTAGGGGAACGGAATATGGCCCAAAGCCCAAATAAAACTTATTCCCTTCTCAAAAAAAAAAAAAAAAAAAAAAAAACAGAAACAGCGCCTTGAAACGCTTGTGACATATTTGCTAATAACTTTTTTGCGGTGGTTAGTGTTATGATTTTTTTTTCTTTTTTAAAAAGGAAGCTACTTGAATCCCACGATTGCACGGTCTTTAACCAGAGAACACTAACCATGTTTATATAGTACCCCGCGCAAATGACGCCATTTTAATTACAATTTAATCAAATTTTCAGTACCTGATTTTATTACATAAATATTTTTCAGTTCCTATTAATTTGGCTCAAAGTACAAATTTTGAAGTGCCTGCATGTAAAATATTTCAAATAAAGATTTATATTTGATATTTTTGGGATATTTTCAAAATCGGGTATGGTTAGTAGTAGTGTAACTTTAATTGATGGTTAGTGTTCCGGGATTAAATGATATGCCCAGAACTTCTGTCCGCAATGACGTGTCCTATTAAATCATTTTATACATCAATAGAATCTAAATGACCCATTTGTCGTGGTGCAATGTTAGTAATCTTTTTTTGCTAGAAAAATGACGACTTTTGGCCTTGTTCCATCTGGTCAGATACAAATTCTTTCGTGACTCCTATTCCAGATATCGGATCTTAGTAGACTCAAAATTATACTAAATTATGTCCTGATGTCGGTGAGATGACTAACAGGTGCCAGCACCTTGAAAGATTTAAGCGGTGAACAGCACAAAAAAAGACATACGATAAAAAAAATTACTTACTCTAAACTTAAGAATTAATTGTTTTTCATGATCTTTTCAACAGGCAAATATAAAAACACACGAGTTATGAACAAATTTTCAATCGCACTAACTTCTCAGTGAACATTTTAACAGAGGCACTGATATAATGAAACTCCGTCGGGATGAGTTTCAGTGAGAATCAGTTCAGTACTGTTTGACGATTGACAAAAACGATTTCAGGAAGTTCAACAAAAATTCCCGCCCTTTCGGCTGGGGCTGTAGAATACACCGACGGTAAATCTTGGGGGAGGGTCATTACTCCTCTAGAAAGAGAACGCCATTTTATTTTCAATGTTGACCCTTAAATTCCTGTCGACAAAAAACTTGGTTAAGCAGTCAATTACCCAGATCTATAAAGAGTAATTTTTATAGCGGCTCGGACTGAGGGTTCTGAAAGACGTTCGAGTTCATTACATTCATCTCAACCTGGGCTGGTATGCTGGACCTGCCATTATGAGAGCCATAGGGCAGTGGACTAACAAAATGGGGATTACCTCAAGACTACGATGAATTAAGATGCGGTCGTCGAGGATATAAGGCGAAATGGTGTAGGATCAGGAAGGTATCTGAGCCCCCCCCTTATGCCAGTAGGCCGCCCCAGAAGTAGAAGAGAGGGTGGTCTAGTTAAAGAGGAATGGAGCGCTGTATTGGACATGTGGCCGGGTCGGTCATTTTGCCAAGAACTGCAATAAACCAGGAAACCTGAAGGGAAATTGCTCCTATAGAAGAAATAGGAAAGCACCGAGAAACATCTGCCAGAAGGCACCACATGGGAATAAAAGACAGATGAGGCCTCCAAGAAGCAACAGCAGCAGGATGTCACTGCTGTCAGCACCCATATTTAGGTGGGCGGAAGAACGTCACTTCAGAAGGAAAATGACTCAGGTGTTCTCCCTGCTGACCTAGTAGGGAGGACATACCTGTAAAGCATTAGTAGGATGATCAAAGGTGAGGCGTCCTTGATAGCAGAAAACCGATATAGAAGCCTCAGGAAGAGAGGGTGAATGGAAATACCTGAGAAAGAGGTTAGTCAAGCAGATGGAAGGACCATTACCATAAGTTGGATAGTGAGACTTCCAGTAAAGGTATCAGGAAGAGAGAGTGTCCATAAATTTTACTTGACACCAGAGTTGTGCGAGAAAGTGATCCTAGGAGAGGATTGGTTGTATCAACACAAGGTGCACATAAGATTCCACCCTACGTGATTTGTGTTAGACGGCGCAGAGACTTCCTTAAGAAGCACCCGACGAGTCAGTAGCAGTAGTGGCTGACGAAGATAAGTTTCCCCCAAGAACAGTGATGTCAAATAGAGGCAGACTGGCCACTGAAAGAAAATGAATTAAGGGAATCTTCCAATTAATACAGATGAATGCATGCAGTCCTTGGGACGACGAGGTGGTTCTGTGAGAGGCAAAGGTGAAACGGCAAAGTGTTGCCTATAATATTGGCCAATCAAGCCAACATAAAATGAGGAAAATAGGACGGGCCTTACTACTGACATCCATACAACGGGTGAAATTTGATAGAAATGGAAAAAACGTCTCAGAGAGAACTGGAGAAGGGACGATGACAATAGCCCCTGAGAAGTTTCGGGCCAGAAAAGGACGTCCGTCAAGGAACGACCGTAGTGTGGTGGCTAATTTGGACAGAGATTGTCCAGTACCAGGTATAACACACTCTTAGAGACCCAACAGAGATGGTTGGTGATAGAGGAAGCATATGCCATTAAGTACGCGTTGAAGAAGTTTGACTATTACCTGAATGGGGTATTACCTGGGCTCCGGCCTTCGAGCTGGGGTCCAAAATGACCAAATTAAAACCGAATAAGACCGGTTTTGAAAATATCCACTGCGGTGGATAGGTAATGTTTTGACCAGTACCTGGGCGTAAGCAATCAGGTTCCCCACATTAAGTAGGGGCCTTGTGTCACATCTCTCTCAAGTGGGGGAGAAGAGTAAATATCCCTGAATGGAGTAGTATTTACTATTAAGACTAAGCATAAACATCTTCACTATTTGTTGAAGGCTGACTGGACAAATAAGATCCAACAGTTGGCGTTAAAAATGAGCGGGTACAACTGCAAGAAACAATATGTGCGAACCTAAGAGCCACTAGGAATAGGGAGACGTAGAAGGCCATCATTGACTACGCCCTGAAAGGACAAGGTACATAAAAGAAGACATTTCAACCCCCACATACTATGACTTAAATATCAATTATACAAAACTCGGTTATATCCCCGCCAATTTTGAAGTACCAAAAACTTAAATCATTTTGCGAACATTAAATATAAAACAATAAAATATGAACACTACACAATTTGGGTATTTGGTGGAATGTGTCGTGAGACAAAAGAATGTTTCTTGCATGCAATATCAGACTGGAGTGCAGCAACACTGATTCCTATAATCAAGCAGTCGGTTTGGCCGGGCTCCACAGTAATCACAGACGAGTGGAGGGGATACAAGTTCCACAAACAGGTTCCCACACGCAACACATCGAACGAATGTGGAGGGCCACCAAGTTCATAAGCAATAGAACGGCACTCACCGAACAATGCTGGACTCCTACCTCCGAGTTTATGTGGCGGCAGAGGCTGCTGATCCCTTTCTTCGAATTCTTTCCGACATCGCTCAGTTTTGACCTTCCAAATGTTTTCACTAAATGGACACTTGTTACGTGCTGTATTTTTTACGTTTAATACAATTGGCGGCGAGAAAACATGGAAGTACCCAAAACTCATAATCTTCACCTAAAGAAAACCACATTGAACAAATATCTCAAAGATTACCAATCCGGCCACCAACACTCAAAATAAATATCTCTGGAAAGTTAAACACCTTTCAGTCACAAAAAAAATTTTAAAAAAAAATAAATAAACAACCCTGATGTTCCCCCTCTGAGAATGATACGCTATCAAAAACTACAAACAAAAACCAAACACTAAACAGTATAATACATTCATATATTAAAATTAGTAGCAATACATTTTATAACAAAATTACCAACAATATATCTTAATAGTAAAATTGAAGATATATTTTTGACAATGTATAGCATACTTTTTAATTACTATGATTAATCTCGTTTCTTGTAAGGAGAAATGAGTTTTCCTTTCTCGTTTGATTTTGTAAGACTATTAAGTTAAAAATAAAATTTCAAAGTAATAATATTTTCATCATGAAAGTATGTCCTCCTGATCTACATCTAAACTTATTTATAAATGGAACTTTGTCTGTGTGTGTCCGTTGCCTATAGACTCCGAAACGGCTGAACCGATAATTTTGAAAATTTACACAGTTGTACTATAAGCGTCTGCGAGTGTTCTTAGCTAGGTTTTGTGTCGAGGTACACCCGATAAATATCGAAAATTGATAATCGAAAAAATCGGGTTATAGAATGAGTGGTCTGATTTTAATCAAATTTGATATACTCATAGACAAAGACATAAGAAACGATGTTCAGAAGTTTCAAGGTTGCAGTTCTTACAATAGTGCAGAAAATCGATAATATATATATATATATATATATATATATATAAGCTTACATTACACCCAAGCAATGCCGGGTTAATGCTAGTTTAATTATAAAGTATGAATTTTTATATTTAGACTTCGGCATAAAATAACCCATACGGGTTGGTATATCGCTAAACAAAAAAGAACCAAACAACTTCGGTAAATTTTCGTTTTAAGTCCCGACGCTTTTCCCCTTCAAATTTATCCAAAATAGCATTATCTCTGTGCAAATTTATATACTGAACTCAAATCAAGTGTTAGTTATTGAAGAAACTTACCTTTTTTTTGCTTTGAAAGTCCATAAATATAAACGAACTCTATCTTGCACTTTTTCTCTCCCGTAACTCTCGCGAAGTCATGTAATTAACTGCAGAATGACGGACTGCATATGTGAACGAATTTTGGCAGATTTTTGGTCGATTTTTCTTCATTTACTGATACTTCTGGCGATGTACTTCCGGTAATGAAAGTAATGCGCTATTGTATTTCTACGCTTATTACTTTCATTACAGGAAGTACATCGCCGGTAAAGGAAGAAAATCGACCAAAATTCGACAAAAAATTGCTGCCTATGTAGAACGTCATTCTGCAGTTAATTACATGACGTAGTGAGAGTTACAGGAGAGAAAAAATGCGAAATATAGTTCGTTTTTATGGACTTTCAAAGCAAAAAAGGTAAGTTTCTTCAATAACTAATTGTTGATTTGAGTTCAGCATATACATTTGCACAGAAATAATGCTATTTTGGATAAATTTGAAGGGAGGAAAACTGTTGGCACCTAAAACAATCATTTATCACAACTTCTAGTCATACTGTCTCGGTTGTAAAGTTCTTGCTTCATAAATACACAAGATTATAATAAAAATACTTCTGTCTTTTTCTATATTTAATCAGTTCCGTTCTTTACACGTGATGCTTGAGCGTTGGTATTGACTTACACAAATTAAATCCATCTCCCTCTAAATTTCAGGTACAAGGTGGCGATAATAGACACTGATCCGCTACACTATCTTTGGGCAGGTTTACACAGAAAATGATGCTTTACTATGTGTACGATAGAGCGATTATTGGACAATAGCTAAGACAGTGATACTCGTCTAAAGTTTTGTATATTCATTTTTGCAAATATTTGACTTGGAGTCTAGGGAAGCTGACCTGTTTGCATTTGTTTTTTGTTTCTTTAGATTTTAAAAAAAAAAAAAACACAATCTTTTTTGGGAAAGAAGTGTTCAATTTTGTTTGTATCAGACAGTCGTGGGCAGGCCGACTTCATGGAGGCGAAGTTTCTTTTGTGATTTCATGAAGACAAACATGGCTGTCTCTGTTGAAAATGTTGGGAACTTCTAAGAATTCGATTTAATCATCACGAAAATACCGATTCCAAAAGTAGTTACATTCCGTTTAACTATATAAAGAATCATACCAATGTCTCCCCCCCCACACACACACACACCCAATCTATCTTTTTTTTTTCTTTCACCGTCTCGGACATTGAAAGGAAGCGCGACTTCCAGTTTGATTACTTTTTTCTTATTAAATATCATTACCTTTTTAAACTAATTCACGAATCCTCAAAAAAAAAAAAAAAAAGAAAAAAAAAAGCGTAATTTAATTCTGAACCAGTCTCAGTTAAAATATACCTAATGCTATAAATTATTTGTATTGTAATCCGGTCTGTTAGTCACTTTGAGGCACCTCGAATTGGTGTAATGGTCAACAAGCTTGCCTCACTAGAACCATTACAATTGAATAGCGAGTTCGATTCTCACTGGGTATCCCATACTTTCGGCGTTATGCAACATCTACGCAGCGCTTTAAAAAATTAACTGTTGATCGCTTTCTGGTTGGGTTGCCATGGTTTTTACGTGCTTTATATAAGCGGGAAAAAGTGCTCTTTTCTCTTTTAGTTAATAAAATATTCAAAAATCTGTTTTTCTCCTAAAGTAGAGACACATAGGAAATGATCATAGATGCAAATCACGTCTTAGAATGAACAAGGCACCTGAAATGACTGTAGTACAGACATTTTCCGATATCTTGTGTGCAGATCGCTGTATTGTATATAGACCCAAGGAAATTACTTCGTACGAGATATTGAAAACTAAGCATTTTCGTAATATTCATTCCTCGAACTTCTCGTTAGCACATTGTATCTTGAGATATATGTCTGAAATTTTGACATTAGGGACCCGCTCTATAGTTGCAATAACTAGTCTGAACACAAGGGCAATCTTATTAATTGTTTTTATTTTACCTCCACAGGTTAAACATTTTGTCGAAAGAAAGAAATGAACTTTTCTTTTTCTTTGGTATGAGAATGTCTACTCAATGAAAATCACAAATGCAACACACTTGATTGAACGAATGAAGAGTGACTATGCAAAAATTGACGGCAATGTCGAGTTATTGGGTCTAATTCATGAGAATCTGGCAAAGCGCAACATCCTTTGCAGTACAAATTCTGGAAATCATATTTAAGTTGTTAATTGGAGTAGATAGACTAAACTATCGCCTGGTTCACTCCACCCACGTCTATTGAACAGGTGAAGAGGCGCATCCCTTGTTCCCTGTTTAGGATGTGGTTTCCGGCTCTTTTCCATTCTTTTTACCCTTACGTAGCCCCCTGCGCATCAGTTGCGCTATCGCCTTGCTTGGGGTGATATGATTAAAAAAAAAAAAAATTGTCAATATTCCAATTCAGTAAAATCTTAAAAATTTAATTTCTTGATAATAGTTAAGTTACGATGTTTTTAACAGAAGTTATCTTTCTTCAGATTAAAAACCTCGTAGCTTTAAGAAAAATCTTTTTATAAACCTAAATCGTTCCTCTTCTGTTTTCATGAAATTACTTGTACGTTTTATTTTATCATATGATAAATAGCTTGTCCTTTAAATACACGTAAACGTATTTTCAATTACGGTGATTTTCGTTTTTAGACTTCGATAAAATAAAACTTTCTGAAGAAGTTTGATATAAAATAAACAAAGTAATTACTTTTCACTGTTGAAATACTATGACAGGCAAAATTAATTATTACTAAAGCTTCCTTGCATTCTCTCATGAAATCTTACGCTGTCGCTATGTAAACAAAATCTACAATCTACGTCGCTATGTCTTACACTTTGTCACGTCTGTTTTTACATGATTAAACAAATGGTGATCATTTAATCAGTGCTAATGAAATGCCTATAAACCAGATAGAATTTTATTCATAAGACATTACATAATTATAATGTTAAATAATACAATCAATATCGCTCCCCGGGGAATAACACGGATCTTCTTCATTAATTACTACCTCTTCCGATAAATCTTTACTGTAGCCATCGCTAATCATATCTAGGTCTCTTACATCGCTAGAAAACAGAAATTATACAAACCACTTCCTCATTAAACCCATAAATAAGAATCTTATATCAAAAGAAAATAACCTACCTCAAAAAAGAATTCCTGTTCTGTGCGTGGTCTACTGAAGAAAAATTACAAAAATTTGTTAGCACAAAACGTGCTGTTACGAGTACCAGAATCTATGCTAATTTTCTTTTCTTCCTGTCTGGCGTGGCCAATCAGAAAAATCGCTTGGTAAATAAAGGATGTTGCTTCTGCTAACTGGGAAAGAGATTTTTTGAGCTTTGAGAGAGAAAGTGCGACGTTCGCTGTTGCGAAGGGAATTTTTTAACCTATTTTTTGATACTACGTTGTCTGTTGGACACTTCACGCCAAATCTGCGATTAAACTTAGTGTTGGCACACGGATTTTGTTTTTCTATTACGCTCGACAAAAATAAAGATTATCCTCTGCGACATACAAAGATATATCCCTATCAAGTGAAATGAAAAAAAATGTCTCATTAAATATGAAGCCGTCTTCACCCATGTGCCGTGTCTCTTCAAGGACATCAGATGAAATTGGCTCAGAAACAAATCCCTAGCGAGGGTCTAAGCACGGAAAAAACAGACTCGCTCAGCTCAATTGTGAGAACTGAAGCATCCACGATGAGATGAAGTAAACCTTACCTGGTCTGCCTCCTAGTGTTATATACTGCCGCTGAGTTTGAACAAACGCGGAATACGTATTTATAAAAATATATATTTTTACTATTCGTCAGTGTCGCTTGTGTAGAGCAAAAAGACAGCTGAAGAGTCGCGCACACGAAGAAGCCACCGGGAGTCGTTAGTAAGTCTGTTTATCAGAAAAAAAAAATAAAATAAAATAAAATAAAATAAAATAAATCTAGACTTTATATAATTGTCGTGGGGTTTTCCCTTTTCCTAAATATGGACTCGTCCAGAGTATACTTATATTACTGCTATAGACGCGAGACGAGAGAATACCGCGTTTTCACGGAGAGTAACCGGAGACTACGAGAGTCCAGAGAGAGATTGGCAGTCAGTACGTAGTAGCTCATAATAGCTCTGTATTCCACTCATCGAGAAGATTATTACGCCATACCTGTCCGCTTCCGACGCGAACATACTCAATATACTACGGCTTCACCTCCAGAGACTTATACATATACTTTTTACTAACCCGCATTCCTGGACTACTAATCTTCATTCAAGTCTGTATCATTACGTTAATACACTTATTTTCTATCTCAATTACTGGTTGTTGTTCATTTTTTTGTGCGGGCCCCATTCCCGCCATCTACAACAATAATTAAAACTCCTACGCATTTGTGCTTTTTTTTATTGTCTCTTTGTTGACGTTATGTACGACCGGATGTATCTTTCAATTACTTTTTAAGCCAGTTGTCACTTGTTTTTGTTTGCTGCACTTTGACATCATCTATGGCCGGATATATCTGTTGACCACCCTTGTCTTTTGTTGACCTTACCTACTGCTGGGTGTATTTGTCAGTTACTTCTACCGTTCAAGGTAACATATTACACTAGGTCAAAATCTAGCAGAACATTCGTCAATGTAGATGGGGGAGCGGGTATTGAGTGAGATAATAGGAGAAGAGGTATTAAGAGCGACAAGGGACAGGAAGATGTGGAAGGCCATGATCACCTACGTCCTGAAGAGACACAGCACATAGAAGTTGCGAGTAATTTATTTTTCTCCGTGTGGTGATAGATATCTTACATTCAGTAATGATGTAATTGTACATCTATTTAAAGTGTCTCGCCTTGAAAGTTCCAATAAGTCTTTAACGTATTTTCGTGTGCATAATATTTTAAACAAAAAATAGGGAGTCGTATTGTGCACTAGTTCAGAAACCTTTATCAGCTTCAAAGACCTCTGGCCCTGTTGGCAGGGCATCAGAATACGCCAACTACCCCCCCCCTGCAGAGGGTAAAAATCCCTCAATGGGGCCACCTGTTGGCTGGGACGGGATCCTAGTGGTTGAGGGCCTTGGAGGTCAGGTTAAGTACCTCCACTTCCCAACACACCACTTCGGCCCTTACCTGGGCTAGACGGGCGGTCGGAGGGGCCCGATCCGACCAATCGGCTGGTCAGGCCAAACCCTAATGTCTACTACAGGAAATAAACAACATCAACCTTACCAATCTTCCCCAACTAAACTAACCAGAACGAAAACTATGGAAGAATACCTAGAACCTGTAGACATTAGAAGACATTAGAAGGCGCTGGCTGAGGGTCAATCATCTCATTGAGGTTCAGGCCCAGACATGGTTGCAGACCCTCCACACTGTGTCTTGGAGCAGAGCATTGGATGAGGTGGCAGGTGCTCTGGTCCTCTTACTGATCCGAACTGGTGGGTGGAGAGCACAGGCGATGAACTTATACCTGGCTTCACTAAATTCATTGTACTTGAGTCCACTGAAGATACTCACTTATCAAAGCTATCTCTCTTCGTGATAGAAAAGGTAATATCCTCCAGGATAACCCCCAAGATGGAACACTGCTAGTAAAAGTCGACCAAAAGAAACAAGCAGATTCTCTGCTCAAAATGACTTCCTTTCACAAGCTAAAAATAAAAGCCTACCCCCATCAAACGCTAAACACATCTAAATGAGTAGCTAAGAGCTGGGAAATCTCCCTCTGCACTCCAGATTAAATCAAAACAGAACTAAAATGTCGAGTCATAGATTACAAAAGAATCACCATCAAAAAAGAAGGCAACACTATTAACAAACACATATATCTTGACCTTTAACTCTCACAAGCCCCCAAAAGAGATTAAGGTCGGATACAATTTAATTAAATTTGAGACCTACATCCCAAACTCGCTCAGGTGTTTCAAATGCCAGATGTTTGGACACCGTGATGAGTAGTGTACAAGGAAACCTGTATGCAAGAAATGTGGAATGAGAGATTTGGATCACCTAGAAGATCAATGCAATCGAACCATCAAATGTGCAAATTGTGAAGGTGACCATCCGGCATACTCGAGAAACTGTTGTATATGGAAAAAAGAATAAGAAATACTTGAGGTAAAATATAATAGAAATATACCCTTTTGGGAAGCAAGAAAAATCGTGGAAGTATACTCAAATAAGGTTTCATACTCCAACATCACCCAAAGAACCCCTCCAACTACTAAAACAAAAAATAAATACAAGGATCTTCTTGTAAAACTCATAGAATTAGAACCCAACGATTGGCCCAAATTCATCAACGAATTGAAAGTTACCCTTGGTAAATCTGAATCCTCCTTTGCCAATGAAAACCCGAAACCAATTCTTAACAAAAACCAAAATGAAAATTAAAAACCCACACAAACGACAAAAACTTTTTACCTAAATCAAATAAGCCAAACAACGAAAACCCCTCTTTACCCAATAAGAAAACAGAAATTATCTCTAACACAAACTCTCCAAAAAAAAAAAAAAAAACTGAACCAAAATTAACCCCTCATTCGGACAAACCAAAAGAAATCCCCAGAAAAAAAGAACCAGCAAACAAAACATAGACCAACATCAAAATCAAGAACCCAAACCAGCTTGAGCCCAAGACGAAACAGATTTGAAAATTTAGAAGCAATGGATATCGAGGAACAAAATCCTCAAACACGACAAAATCCCAAACAAAAACCCTATCAAAACTGAAACCCACATATGACGAATAAAATTATTCAGTGGAATATTCGAGGTGTAAAAGCAAATCTCAATGAACTCCTAATAATTCTCAAAAACTTTTCCCCAGCAGTTGTTTGTTTGCAAGAAACATTCCTTAAAAAAAACCATATACCTAATGTAAAACATTATACCTCATACAACCATATAAACAAAAATCCTAACAAAGCCTCTGGAGGCGCATCCATAATCATAAACCATAAGATACCACAAAATCAAATCAAATTAAAAAAAAAACAATTTACAAGCAGTGGCGGTGTCAGCAACCCTACACAAAACAATCACTCTATGCTCCATATATATTCCCCCCTGTTATCACAGAACCAGAACTAGACAACTTAATCCAACAACTCCCAAGACCATTTATTCTAATGGGAGACTTCAACTGTCACAATGAAATTTGGGGAAGCTCTGAAACCAACCCCAAAGGCCAAATCATTGAAAATGTAATCAACCAAAACAGCCTATGCCTATATAATAACAAATCAAACACATATCTTCACCCAGCATCAGGCTCATACTCCGCTATTGACCTAACTATAAGCGACTCCACTGTCTTCCTGGACTACAACTGGAGGGTCCTGGGGGATACCTGTGGAAGTGATCACTTCTCTATCATTCTGGAAAACTCGAATCCTCAACTCAGGAAAAAAAAACCATGCTAGAATATTCAAAAAGCTAACTGGGAAAAATTCCAAAACCTATGCTATTTAAAACTAATTCCAGAATCCAATACCAGCAACGAAGATCACCTCCTCTACTTCACCAAGACTCTTATCTATAGCTAAAGAATGCATACCTAAATCTTCCACTTCAATGAAATTCAACAAGCCATGGTTTAATGACCAATGCAAAGAGGCAATAAGAGCGCGACGTGCAGCCTTAAGAAAATTCAACTCCCCACCCCCTACCAAAGAAAGCCCATACTTTTTCAAAAGTTGTAGAGCCAAAGCCAGGCAAATTATCAAAGAATAATAAAAAAACAACTTGGAAAAATTATATTTCAAAACTGAACACCAACACCAAAACAATATGGGACATGATCAGAAGGATATCAGGAAAATGTGATAGTACCCCAATAAAACACCTCACCTTGAACAACGTAAAGCTTACGAACAAAAAAGACATCGCGAACCATATAGCAGAAACTTTGTCACAAAACTCATCCTCACAAAATCTCGAATAGAACATTCTAAAACATTAAACAATGCGAAGAAAAAAAAACATCAACTTTCAATCAGAAAGTACCGAAAGTTATAACCTACCTTTCTCAATTTCAGAACTCCAAACTGCACTAGCCAGAGCCCATAACACAACTCCTGGTCCAGACGAAATTCATTATGAATTTCTAAAGCAGCTACCTAAAAACTCTTATTTGTTTATTTACTAAATATATACAACTACCTATGGACCACTGGTAACATTCCCACGCTCTGGAAACAGGCCACCATTATTCCCATTTCAAAACCCATGAAAAACATATCAAATCCCCCAAACCAACAAAATACCACAACATACCAAACCAATTTCCGACCTATTGCTCTAACCAGCTGTCTTAGCAAAATACTGGAACGAATGATCAACAACAGACTGACACGGTATTTGGAAACTAACAACTTAATAACCAACCTCCAAACAGGTTTTAGGAAGGGAAGCGGGACAATCGACCACCTTGTCCGACTTGAAACCTTTATACGTGAAGCTTTCATAAAAAAAACACCTCATAGCGGTCTTCTTCGACCTTGAAAAGGCCTATGACACCACATTGGAGATACGGAATAATGAGAGATTTGAAAGCACTTGGCCGAAAAGGAAGAATGCATTTATATATAGACAACTTTCTAAAAGACAGAAATTTTAAAGTACTTTTGGATGATACCTTATCAGACTCAAAAGAACAAAGAATAGGTGTTCCACAAGGATGTATACTCTCCGTTATCCTATTCAACATAAAAATCAACAACATTGTAAAATGTCTAAATCTTGGTATAGACGGTTCACTATACGTGGAGGATTTTCTGATCTGTTACAGATATAAACACATTTGCGCAATAGAGCGCCAACTACAACTATGCCTAAATAAAATAAGCAAGTGGACCATGGAAAATGGCTTCAAATTATCCAAAGAGAAAACTAAATGCCTACACTTCTGCCAAATCCACAAAATGCATAAGGACCCCGTCTTAAAACTCAATGATACTGAAATCCCAGCCGTCAAACAACATAAATTTCTTGGCGTTATTTTTTACCATAAACTATCTTTTATCCCACATATCAAATACTTGAGAGCCAAATGCAATAAACCATTCAACTTCTAAGAGTAGTAGCTCACACCGAATGGGGTGCAGTTAAAAAACACTTGCTAAATTATACCAAACCTTGATCCGTTCCAAAGTTGACTACGCATGCTTCGTATATGGATCAGCCAGAAAATCATACCTTAAAAAACTGGAGACCATCCATCATCAAGGTCTGAGACTTGTGTCAGGTGCTTTCACCACTTCCCCGGTGGAAAGCCCATATACTGAGGCAAATGAACCTCCGCTAAAACTAAGACAAAAACTCAGAATGCAATACTACATAAAACTAGCCTCTAATCCATCAAATCTTGCCCACAAAATAGTTTTTCAACCACAACTTAAACCCCTCTTCCATCAAAAAGAAAAGATCATTAAACCATTCAGCCTCTGCATGGAGGAACTTATTACTGAAACACAAATAGACATAAATCACATACACAAGGTCATCATTCCAGAAACCTCCCCATGGTTGCTGGAACAACCTACAATTCTGATGGACCTAACCAGATACTCTAAAACAAAAACAAATCCAGCCACCTTTCAAGAAGAAACTCTCTATTATATATAACTTCCCCGATTACGTCCGCATATATACCGATGGATCTAAAAAGGAAGACGGAGTAGGATGCGCTGCCATCCTCAATAACACAGAATTACTAGAACGAATTCCAAATAAAGCCACGATTTATAGTGCTGAAATTCTAGCCATCAACTTAGCCCTTGACATTATCTCAACAAATCAACTCAAGAAGTTTATCATCTTCACAGATTCTAAATCTACTCTTAGTTCTCTAAGAAACAAAGAATCAACCAACCCACTTATCATCAAACTTCTATATAGATTTAACCAGCTCTCCAAAAACAAAATCATTAAACTCTGCTGGATACTAAGTCATATTAGCATCCATGGCAATGAGAGGGCTGATTCAGCAACAAAAAAAACATTACATCAAAATGTATCTGATGTCAAGATCCCCTACTCCGACTTCAAACCAACAATCCACAAATTTATCAGAAGTAAATGACAAGAAACATGGAATAATAGCCCAAACAATAAGCTCCAAAATATCTAACCTACCGTCGGTGAATGTTATCCAGGCTACCGCAAGATAAGAAAGGAGGAAGTTATACTAACTAGACTAAGAATAGGACATACCCAGATTACCAATTCATACCTACTGAAAAACAAATAACCCCCGATATGCACTGCATGCCAGGAACCCTTCACAGTGAAACACTTTTTGATTAGCTGCTATGACTTCTACTTCATTCGATCAAAATATTACAGATGAAACAATTTAAAAGATCTATTTAACAACGTCGACCCAAGCAAAATATTCCAATTTCTAAAAGAAATTAGACTATATACGAAAATCTAAATCCCTTCCATACAAAAAAACAAAAACCAAAACCAAAACACTAGCTATTCACCACTGCTCATTACCCTCTTAAAATAAATTTTTCCCCTTAAAAGAAAGGTCAAAAACAACCAACTTTGAAGGCTTGAAGACAAACAACTCTGAAAGCAAAAACACCTTTTGGCCTTAAATGACCCTTTGGAGGTTGATAGGCCGTTAAACACAATCAATCAATCAAAGACCTCTTATTTGAAACAAAATTGAAAATACAGTTAGCACAATAGGTAATAAAATACGAAATGGCTACGTGTTGACAGCTATATTTTACGAAAGATATTTTCTAAATCGGCAATATTTGTTCTTTGAGAATCAGTGTAACCTCGAAGAGTGGAAATTCAACAAATTCATAAAAAAAGCAAGATGACTACGCAAGATCTATAATATTTTGCTAACATTAATGTTGCAACAAAGGCCTAATTATTGTGTAAATTATGTAAGTTCTTTCCGCTTGACAAATTGAGAGCTAATTCTCATGCCATGAGATTGAATTTCTGAGAGGAGATATTTTAGCTATTTACATTATTGTCCCCACCTTTTTCATATTCACTTGAATACGACAATAAAAATGAAGAAAATAGTCCTAACAATGTAAATAGCGTAAATAATTTTTTTAAAAATACATAATTCAACAACACTTTCATAATTGTACGACTATAGCATTTGGGACAAACCCAAAGTAAAATTGCACTACCGCAAAAAAGGATTCAAACGGCTAAAAGCTTTTTTTTTTTTCACAAGTCATTGTGAAAAGCGATACTCTGGATCCTGATTGGTTGATAAATCGAGAAATTTAAAATACGTCAACGAAACGTTTCTTTTTTTTTTTCCACAGCTAAAGAAAAAAAATTGTTCTGGGATCCTCCCACGTGACCAGAATTCAATATTTAAGAAGATCCCCCTGACCGATCACGGTCAGTCAAGACAGCAGTCGGTCGATCCGTCACTCAAGCAAGCAGTCGATATGTCCGTCAGCGAGACTGTCAGCTACGCCAGTCAATCCCGAAAGGCGCAGTGTCAGATACACACAGGCTGATAGGTGTCGAAATCAAAGAGACTAGTGCCGACAAATTAATCTTTCGCCCCCTCAACCGGTACGAACGGAAAGAAACAAGACACCTGCAACGGCCGTAAAACTTTTCATATCTTTCATCAACCAGAAAGAGAAGTAACACAGACTTAAGTAGACTATTCTTCCTTTTACACACACATTCTACTAACTACTGCGATCTCCATTTGACTCTCTCCCTTCGGGAATTCTCATTCACACTTCCTTTCAACACATATTGTAACACTTTCCTTTTCCACCTACTTAGCGGCTGACATATAAAAAGGAAAGAAACTTTGTGCTACTACTCTGTTTAATTACAGAACCAAAACAGACATTTTTATCTTCAACCAACATTCACTCATATCCAAAAGACTTTTTTTATCACACAAATGATACACAGAAATGTACAAATTGTTTATATTGTATATATATTGTCAAATACAAAATTTTTCATATTTTTATACAACATTTCTTATTGCATTGTCTTTTCTTGAAATGTGTGTTGTTTTTGTGGACCAGATATCCCACTTTAAAATCTCCCTTTTTAATTCAGGTGTTCTGGAACCCCACAACCTGTACTTGGAGATCGTAAAATATTGCGATAATTTATGTGAATACGACAATGACATTTTATGGATAGTATGGTCCAACGTTTGTAAAATTACATAGGGATATTTCTAAGTCAAGGTTGTATTATACATACGAAAATATATTTGTTTACTCTGCTATAGAAATAATGAACAAGCCTGTTGTAAATTCCTTTCAGACCGATTAGAGAAAGGAAGTTGGTAAAAAGCCGTTGCTCTATGGGGAAAGTTAAGCAACGAAGCATTTGCAATGAGTATGAATTAAGCTTAGTTTAATGTATATGCCCATGATGGCGAATAATGAGATCGGAAAGATCTATGGTTTCACTTAACAAAGATAAGCTTACAGTTCACTAAATACTGATGAGAATATTTGGATATGGATGAGATGACCCACCAAATCATGAATATCAATGCTCGCTTGCTCAAGTGAACATTGAGATGATACCAGCGACTTTTCATTAAAAGTACCCAAAAGCATGATATTAGACGGCTCAAGCAGGTTATTATAATTATAAATGCTCTATTTCTTCAGGAAAAGGTAAAGATGCATATATATATATATAGTCATCCGCAGTCAGATCCGTTTCGCTGTATCACAGCTCATCAGTATGGTTAGACATCCGATTACTTTTAATACAGGATTGAAACTCGACCGAATTGGCGTCAGTCGGCGATTCTACCTCTGAGCTGTTGGCGCTCTGTAGAAGGAGGGATACTTTTAGCGTGTGATGTATCATACGTCAGTAGCTAAAGTGCACTAATTCATTACGTAATGAGCGATGCGTAGATACCAGAATAGCTACTGTTTTTCAAAGTCTACCAATCTTCCAGAGTGCTCAATCAGTATGTGAGAGCGTAAATATATGCTAGTTTCATTAAATAATATAGATAAGTTTTGTCAATTTATTTTATGCAAATTCTTTTCATATCGTCTGATGAGCTTAAAAGCATTATCGATGGAAGATAGATATCACACTTTTTTCTTTTTTTTTTTTCATTTCGCCCTCAAACAAGACCACCGCTACTGTATAGGGGATACCAAAGAAATGGTAAGAGATGGATGTGAATTAAAGCGATGGAAAATGGCAACTGACGCTGGATTTGAACTTTTGAAGATTTTAACTATCAGGGAAGCAAGTATACAAATAGTGGGGACGGCATGTACGAGAAAAACTGAGAGTAGAATTTGCGGTTACATTTGACTATTTTGACGGTAAAAGGGTGCAACCTTGATACCAATCTACTAGTACTCAAATTCAACTGGTCGAGCACCAAAGAAAGAAACTCTAGAGAGCAAAAGTCTTGAAAATATTTATAGAAAAGACAGAGGGAAGCTATATCCCGTCAGTGAGAAAGTGACTAAAGTGGAGGTGCTAATTCAAGATTGATTACGTTGCAGATTCTACTTTGGTGAACCTCGAGGTGAATAGCAAGAGCACCCGAACAGATATGGCAACAGTATTCAATTCACGGACGAATGATATTTATAAGTGTGCAAGATGGATTCTGACGAGAAAAGATTTTGGCCCGACAGAATGACCCAACCGTCTTAGCGGTAAACGCAGCAATTGATTCGATGTAGTCGTTACACTTAAAGTCCGTTGACAGAGTGTGGCCAGGGAGGCGCAGTGTATTGTACTGATGGAAGGTAGGAAAGTTTCTCTATGGAAGCTAAAGAAGAGTAGTCGCGTTTTGGAAACAGTAAAATTCACTATTTGCTACACCAAATCCATCGTCGACTGGATGCCCTTTTCAAGGAGGTTTACTTTTTAGCGAGGTTTGCTTTGTCAGCCTTAACAGCATAGATGCCTACCTGTAAACAGAATTTCATCAATGATCTTTTCGATGTAATCAGGAAAAGCGTAGAACCTAAAATAAAACCTTGAAAAGCCTCACGTTTGTATGGAAGGATATGGCAGTTTGCCCGTTCAAAACGAACATCGTTTCGTGATTCAATAGCAATGATTGGAATACATTAAACAATCGTTCGGAAATACCGTAACCTTGTAACTTGCACTGAAGCCTAGTCTGCCAAACCCTGTCAAATATTTGAGATATCTGGAACAACAGTTCTGGCGAGTCGAAGGCCATATTGTTTGTCAAAGAGTAGATTGTTCGATAAACTATTTCATGATTAATAATAGCCTCGAAAAATTTGCGGAAAAGCGATAAGAGAATCAGTTTAACCCTGGTATAAGAGAGTTGTCGAGACTGGATTTCTCCTTATATCCGGGTTTGTCTATTTTATATACATTGCCACAAGCTCTAATTTGAAACCAGATAAAATCTCTTATATCCGGGTTTCTTTTATATCCGGTTCTGATATCCGGGTTATACTGTAATAGGGTGATAATTAGAGGGGTCAGAGGGATATCCAGGTTTTTTTTTTTTTTTTTTTTTAAATCAGGAACTATATAGGGCGCCCCAACAAGCAGGAAAGCAATAGTTATAGAGTTTAGAGAGGGCAGATTAGAGCTCAGGGAGTAGATTAGATAGATCCTCAGTTCTAGGAGCGAAATCTGGAGGTGGTGGTACTACAGACGTGTCAATTGCGGAGCTGTAAGGGAATTTGTGAGCAAAATATTTAGCCTTGTGTGTTAGGGATATGAGACCCTCAGAGTGATTAAATAGAGGAGGGATCGAGGGTTTGCTGTTCAGCACACTCTTGCAGATCCGCCAGTAGTCTTTGGAACTAAGCTTGCAAAATGCTATACACTGTTGCATTATAACAGCAAACAGCTTAGCATCATTTAGGTTACGTTTACATTCATTGTGAGCAGAGACAAAAAGGCGCCTATTGTAGTCAGACGTGTTGCTCTGATAAAGCCGGAAAAAGTGCTTTCTGTGGGCATGGCGGCCGGGCAAGCATAAAAAAAAATCCAAAGGAAATGAAAGTGGTTTAAGTCGGAACTTCCTGGCTGGGATGAAAGTATCGATGCCAGCTTTCACCTAGAGGGAGACTCCAGAGGTTAACAACTTTTTTTCAACTTAAATCAGAAGGGAGATTGAGGAAGGCGTTCCAGTTCACTGATATCAGCAATATATTCTACTGGTAGGAGGTTCCTGGATGAAAGAATAGTAGAAAAGATACTACATGTATGAACAGAAGTTCCATGGCAAGAGTCACGGATAGAAGTAAAAAAAAATTTAGAAGAGGAGCGTGTCATTCAGGGTTACTTGAGAAATACGTGAGAAAACGCACCACTTAAGTGAGAGACTGGGTGATTGAGAAGTTCACGGTTTGGACGCTAGAAAGATCAGCGACAGTTTTTCAGCCACTTAGCATGATCGAAATTTAAGTAACTTATATTATTATAACTTATAATAATAATAATAATATAAGTTATAATAATAATAATAATAAAAGTTATAATAATAATAATATATAATAATATAAGTTATATTATATATTATTATAACATATTAATATATATTATTATTATTATTATTAACTTATTAGTATTATTATAACTTATTATTAGTATTATTATTATTAACACAGATGGAGAACGAACGGATGTCTATATTATCTGAAATACTTTCTAGCTTGGAAACAGTCAGGGAAAAAAGGGAGAGGTAAAGTTTAATAGAGAGAGATGGAGACGCACATAAAAGTTTACTGATGATTTAAAAGATCTCCCTAGCCAGAGTGAGATTGTTCGCGGACAAATTCATAGGGTATGTATGTGGACATTAGTCTTCTTTAAAGAGAGGAAGGTAAACAGAAATCGAGAAGTCGGTGGGGGCTTACAGGGTTAACGTTGGTTTCACAGAGAGCAAAGATGACTGGGAAGTCTTTAGTAGGAGAATGATTCCACATTGCAAAAGTGGATACGTATATCACGGATGCTGGAGAAAGAAATATTTTGGGTTAATTTTTTTTTTTTGGCTTGATAAAGTTTCCTAAACCGAAAACGAATGAGGATCCATTACTCCAGTTCAAGAGAAGGGAAGATGTACGAACCGGGTGGAGGACAGCCTATCTACGTCTATCAAAAACAAAAAAAAATCCTTACTAAATTTTGAATTATTCTAAGTCAGGAGATCCATTACTGAACAAAGTAAAAGAGATGAGGAGGGACGATACAGAAAGTGGTTCAATAAAAGGCTTACCTATATTTCAGGCTTACGGCCATATCACGTTGAATACAACGGTTCTCGCTCGATCACCGAAGTTAACAGTGAGCCTGGTCAGTACTTGGATACCACTTGGGAATACCAGGCAGGTGCTGTAAGCGTTTAATGACGGATGTACGTTGTGGTGCAGTGGATATCGGCTCGGAAAGAGAAATCGGTGAGCCGAGTTCGAATTCTAGTTGAATGCCCTGCATTCACTTAAGCACTGGTATCCTTGGGAAAGGTATTAATCCGTCCCTTCCCTCCAGTTATGGGTTAAATAACAAGGGTAGGACTTGGGGACCCTGCCCTTAAAAACAAAACCCAACGAATCTTGATACTCGAAAAGAAAAAGTATTACCAGACACAAAACTTACATAAAAACAACAATAAATTGTTGAAAGAAAAAGGTATTACCAGCAATAAATAAACAAATAAAAAATTTAGTTGGCAATAAATGACCCGCCGAGGTTGATGTGCCATAAAAACAACCAACAACAACCTATATTTCAAATGAAAAGAAACTGAC
This sequence comes from Ascarosepion bandense, assembly GCA_037127315.1. Lineage (NCBI taxonomy): Eukaryota > Metazoa > Mollusca > Cephalopoda > Sepiida > Sepiidae > Ascarosepion > Ascarosepion bandense. Next base: position 4,211,638 of record JBBBDQ010001640.1, on the reverse strand, counting down.
AATATATTAAGAGAGAGAGAGAGAAGGAGAGAAAGAACAAAACCAAAAACGTTCTTGTGTGTACTAAAACTTGCGATAAATTTCGAACATTTAAGCAAATATGTTAAATGTCTGAGAGAAACACACACTTCAATTATAAAAAAAAGACAACAAAGTATCTACTCAAATACGAGTATCCATTAAAAATAACGTTTCTCATATATATATATATATATATATATATATATATATATGCCAATTCCATAAACAGAGGGAATAATCCAAAAGAGATCTCTTTATGTGCGTTGTGATGCATTGGATATCGGCTCGGAACGGGAAATCGGGGAGCCGAGTTCAAATTCCAGCTGAATTCATTGCATTCACTTACGCGTAAATACCCTTTGGAAAGGTATTAATCCCTCTATTTCTTCCAGTTATGGGTTAAATAACAGGACAGATTGGGTTCTATAGCCTTGGTTCGGCAACCAGTCTACCACAGGATAATCTTCTGCCCAGTCAGTCATGTCTCTTTCGAGATATGTCGCCCAAGCGTGTATCACGTATGGCACTTAACTGACTGATTAAGCGATAGATCTGTATACAGAGCTCAATGGATATCATCCAGAGCAAGATAATATACATAACGGAAAACTCAACACAACATCTAAAGTGGTTATAAATAATTTATCTCGATGAGTTAATATGCTCATTTTTTCAAGACGACGATTTTGTTTGGTTTAAATTTCCTCAGAACATCCAAAACATTTTTCAAAGAAAGGGGAATTCAAGTAATATGACCCAGAATAGAAATCTTTAGTCTTATCTTGTAAGGGTGACAAAGTTTAGAGGAGAAAGACTTCATTGGACAGAATAAGTTAAGTACCCATGGTACAGTGGATATCGGCTCGGAACGAGAAACCGGGGAGCCGAGTTCGAATTCCAGTTGAATCCACTGTATTCACTTACGCGCAATACCCTTAGGAAATGTCTCTTCCTTCCAGTTATGGGTTAAATAACAGGACAGATTGGGTTCTATAGCCTTGGTCGGCAACCAGTCTACCGCAGAAAGCAATGGCAACCTACTGCGGGATAATCTTCTGCCCAGTCAGTCATGTCTCGAAAGAGACATGATCGCCCAAGCGTGCATCACGTATGGCACTTAACTGACTGACTGACCCATACACACCCACATATATATATATATATATATATATATATATATATTTATACTAGATACTTCCACTCAATTGCCGAAAAAACAGCAGAACATCATGTTAAAAGGGCTCAAACTTAATAAAAAGAAAGTTTTATCAAAATGTTTATGCTGTTATTGAGATGAAAGCTCAAATTTTGTTTTTTTTTTAATTTTTTTTAATCCTTTCCAACACGTTCGAAATTTTAATTAAAATCTCCTTTTTGTTTTTCATCAGCGATTCATGCTATGTTTACGTAGCGTGATTATTAAGCAAAACGTCGAAATGTACATTAATTTGAAAATTCTTGCAAAAATCAACTTATTGATTTTAATGAAACTTTCAGAACTTATTCACAAGTGAATGAAATTATTTATACAATTATTATTAGAAAATATTCGTAAGAATATATTTTTACATCTTTTATTCCCCACTACAATTAATTGCATAAAACTTCTAGAAATAAATTACCTATACAAATTTTTTATTTATTAGTTAAATGCGGTATTCGTTGAGGATTGTGAATCATGTAATTTTTTTAATTACGGAACCATTTTTCCGAAAATCTGCTCCAAATAGTAAAAATCAAAAATGCATTAAAACTACGCTATTTTTAATGTAGATAAAATTTTAATTGGTTTTATGAATAATATAATATTTTACATCGTTACACAAAACCTCATGTTTCACTATTATGAATTATTAACTGGTAGTAAGAATTTAAAATTTATCAAAAACGAAAAACTAGCTTTTCGTTTTTGATAAATTTTAAATTCTTACTACCAGTTAACAACCATCGCCTGATGAAGTACAATTCATAATAGTGAAACATGAGGTTTTGTGTAACGATGTAAAATATTTATCATAAAAATAAGATTATAGATAGATAGATAGATAGATAGAGATATAGAGATAGAGATAGATAGAGAGAGATAGAGATAGATAGAGAGAGATAGAGATAGATAGAGAGATATAGAGATAGATAGAGAGATAGATAGAGAGAGATAGAGATAGATAGAGAGATATAGAGATAGATAGAGAGATAGAGATAGATAGAAGATATAGAGATAGATAGAGAGATATAGATAGATAGAGAGATATATAGAAGTAGATAGAGAGATATAGAGATAGATAGAGATATAGAGATAGATAGAGAGAATGTAGAGATAGATAGAGAGATATAGAAGATAGATAGAGAGATATAGAGATAGATAGAGAGATATAGAGATAGATAGAGAGATATAGAGATAGATAGAGAGATGGTAGAGATATAGAGAGATATAGATAGATAGAGATATAGAGATAGATAGGCGATATAGAGATAGATAGAGATATAGAGATAGATAGAGAGATAGAGATAGATTGAGAGATAGATACAGATTGAGAGATAGAGATAGATTGAGATAGAGATAGATTGAGAGATAGAGATAGATTGAGATAAGAGATAGATTGAGAGATAGAGATAGATTGAGAGATAGAGATAGATTGAGAGATAGAGATAGATTGAGAGATAGAATATAGATTGAGAGATTAGAGATAGATTGAGAGACAGAGATAGATTGAGAGATAGAGATAGATTGAGAGATAGAGATAGATTGAGAGATAGGAGATAGATTGAGAGATAGAGATTAGATTGAGAGATAGATTGAGAGATAGATTGAGAGATAGAGATTAGATTGAGAGAGATTATATGTGATTAGATTGAGAGATAGAGATAGATTGAGAGATAGATTGAGAGATAGAGATAGATTGAGAGATAGATTGAGAGATAGAGATAGATTGAGAGATAGATTGAGAGATAGAGAGATAGATTGAGAGATAGATTGAGAGATAGATTGAGAGATAGAGATAGATTGAGAGATAGATTGAGAGATAGAGATAGATTGAGAGATAGATTGAGAGATAGAGATAGATTGAGAGATAGATTGAGAGATAGAGATAGATTGAGAGATAGATTGAGAGATAGATTGGAGAGATAGATTGAGAGATAGAGATAGATTGAGAGATAGAGATAGATTGAGAGATAGAGATAGATTGGAGAGATAGAGATAGATTGAGAGATAGATATAGATTGAGAAAGATAGAGATAGATTGAGAGATAGAGATAGATTGAGAGATAGAGATAGATTGAGAGATAGAGATAGATTGAGAGATAGAGATAGATTGAGAGATAGAGATAGATTGAGAGATAGATAGATTGAGAGATAGAGATAGATTGAGAGATAGAGATAGATTGAGAGATAGAGATAGATTGAGAGATAGAGATACAGATTGAGAGATAGAGATAGATTGAGATAGATAGATTGATAGATTGAGATAGATAGAGAGAGATTGAGAGATAGAGATAGATTGAGAGATAGATAGATTGAGAGATAGAGATAGATTGAGAGATAGAGATAGATTGAGAGATAGAGATAGATTGAGAGATAGAGATAGATTGAGAGATAGATAGATTGAGAGATAGAGATAGATTGAGAGATAGAGATAGATTGAGAGATAGAGATAGATTGAGAGATAGAGATAGATTGAGAGATAGAGATAGATTGAGAGATAGAGATAGATTGAGAGATAGAGATAGATTGAGAGATAGAGATAGATTGAGAGATAGAGATAGATTGAGAGATAGAGATAGATTGAGAGATAGAGATAGATTGAGAGATAGAGATAGATTAGAGAGATAGAGATAGATTGAGAGATAGAGATAGATTGAGAGATAGAGATAGATTGAGATAGAGATAGATTGAGAGATAGAGATAGATTGAGAGATAGAGATAGATTGAGAGATAGAGATAGATTGAGAGATAGAGATAGATTGAGAGATAGAGAGATAGATTGAGAGATAGAGATAGATTGAGGATAGAGATAGATTGAGAGATAGAGATAGATTGAGATAGAGATAGATTGAGAGATAGAGATAGATTGAGAGATAGAGATAGATTGAGAGATAGAGATAGATTGAGAGATAGAGATAGATTGAGAGATAGAGATAGATTGAGAGATAGAGATAGATTGAGAGATAGAGATAGATTGAGAGATAGAGATAGATTGAGAGATAGAGATAGATTGAGAGATAGAGATAGATTGAGAGATAGAGATAGATTGAGAGATAGAGATAGATTGAGAGATAGAGATAGATTGAGAGATAGAGATAGATTGAGAGATAGAGATAGATTGAGAGATAGAGATAGATTGAGAGATAGAGATAGATTGAGAGATAGAGATAGATTGAGAGATAGAGATAGATTGAGAGATAGAGATAGATTGAGAGATAGAGATAGATTGAGAGATAGAGATAGATTGAGAGATAGAGATAGATTGAGAGATAGAGATAGATTGAGAGATAGAGATAGATTGAGAGATAGAGATAGATTGAGAGATAGAGATAGATTGAGAGATAGAGATAGATTGAGAGATAGAGATAGATTGAGAGATAGAGATAGATTGGAGAGAGACAGACAGAGATTGGAGAGATAGAGATAGATTGAGATAGAGATAGATTGAGAGATAGAGATAGATTGAGAGATAGAGATAGATTGAGAGATAGAGATAGATTGAGAGATAGAGATAGATTGAGAGATAGAGATAGATTGAGAGATAGAGATAGATTGAGAGATAGAGATAGATTGAGAGATAGAGATAGATTGAGAGATAGAGATAGATTGAGAGATAGAGATAGATTGAGAGATAGAGATAGATTGAGAGATAGAGATAGATTGAGAGATAGAGATAGATTGAGAGATAGAGATAGATTGAGATAGAGATAGATTGAGAGATAGAGATAGATTGAGAGATAGAGATAGATTGAGAGATAGAGATAGATTGAGAGATAGAGATAGATTGAGAGATAGAGATAGATTGAGAGATAGAGATAGATTGAGAGATAGAGATAGATTGAGAGATAGAGATAGATTGAGAGATAGAGATAGATTGAGAGATAGAGATAGATTGAGAGATAGAGATAGATTGAGAGATAGAGATAGATTGAGAGATAGAGATAGATTGAGAGATAGAGATAGATTGAGAGATAGAGATAGATTGAGAGATAGAGATAGATTGAGAGATAGAGATAGATTGAGAGATAGAGATAGATTGAGAGATAGAGATAGATTGAGAGATAGAGATAGATTGAGAGATAGAGATAGATTGAGAGATAGATAGATTGAGAGATAGAGATAGATTGAGAGATAGAGATAGATTGAGAGATAGAGATAGATTGAGAGATAGAGATAGATTGAGAGATAGAGATAGATTGAGAGATAGAGATAGATTGAGAGATAGAGATAGATTGAGAGATAGAGATAGATTGAGAGATAGAGATAGATTGGAGAGATAGAGATAGATTGAGAGATAGAGATAGATTGAGATAGAGATAGATTGAGAGATAGAGAGATTGAGAGATAGAGATAGATTGAGAGATAGAGATAGATTGAGAGATAGAGATAGATTGAGAGATAGAGATAGATTGAGAGATAGAGATAGATTGAGAGATAGAGATAGATTGAGAGATAGAGATAGATTGAGAGATAGAGATAGATTGAGAGATAGAGATAGATTGAGAGATAGAGATAGATTGAGAGATAGAGATAGATTGAGAGATAGAGATAGATTGAGAGATAGAGATAGATTGAGAGAGATAGAGATAGATTGAGAGATAGAGATAGATTGAGAGATGGAGATAGATTGAGAGATAGAGATAGATTGAGAGATAGAGATAGATTGAGAGATAGAGATAGATTGAGAGATAGAGATAGATTGGAGAGATAGAGATAGATTGAGAGATAGAGATAGATTGGAGAGATAGAGATAGATTGAGAGATAGAGATAGATTGAGAGATAGAGATAGATTGAGAGATAGAGATAGATTGAGAGATAGAGATAGATTGAGAGATAGAGATAGATTGAGAGATAGAGATAGATTGAGAGATAGAGATAGATTGAGAGATAGAGATAGATTGAGAGATAGAGATAGATTGGAGAGATAGAGATAGATTGAGAGATAGAGATAGATTGAGAGATAGAGATAGATTGAGAGATAGAGATAGATTGAGATAGAGATAGATTGAGATAGAGATAGATTGAGAGATAGAGATAGATTGAGAGATAGAGATAGATTGAGAGATAGAGATAGATTGAGAGATAGAGATAGATTGAGAGATAGAGATAGATTGAGAGATAGATAGATTAAGAGATAGAGATAGATTGAGAGATAGAGATAGATTGAGAGATAGAGATAGATTGAGAGATAGAGATAGATTGAGAGATAGAGATAGATTGAGAGATAGAGATAGATTGAGAGATAGAGATAGATTGAGAGATAGAGATAGATTGAGAGATAGAGATAGATTGAGAGATAGAGATAGATTGAGAGATAGAGATAGATTGAGAGATAGAGATAGATTGAGAGATAGAGATAGATTGAGAGATAGAGATAGATTGAGAGATAGAGATAGATTGAGAGATAGAGATAGATTGAGAGATAGAGATAGATTGAGAGATAGAGATAGATTGAGAGATAGAGATAGATTGAGAGATAGAGATAGATTGAGAGATAGAGATAGATTGAGAGATAGAGATAGATTGAGAGATAGAGATAGATTGGAGAGATAGAGATAGATTGAGAGATAGAGATAGATTGAGAGATAGAGATAGGGATTGAGAGATAGAGATAGATTGAGAGATAGAGATAGATTGAGAGATAGAGATAGATTGAGAGATAGAGATAGATTGAGAGATAGAGATAGATTGAGAGATAGAGATGAGATTGAGAGAGAGAGAGATAGATTGAAAGAGATAGAGACAGATTGAGAGATAGAGATAGATTGAGAGATAGAGATAGATTGAGAGATAGAGATAGATTGAGAGATAGAGATAGAGAGATAGAGATAGATTGAGAGATAGAGATAGATTGAGAGATAGAGATAGATTGAGAGATAGAGATAGATTGAGAGATAGAGATAGATTGAGAGATAGATAGATTGAGAGAGAGAGATAGATTGAGAGATAGAGATAGATTGAGAGATAGAGATAGATTGAGAGATAGAGATAGATTGAGAGATAGAGATAGATTGAGAGATAGAGATAGATTGAGAGATAGATAGATTGAGTAGATAGAGATAGATTGAGAGATAGAGATAGATTTAGAGATAGAGATAGATTGAGAGATAGAGATAGATTGAGAGATAGAGATAGATTGAGAGAGAGATAGATTGAGAGATAGAGATAGATTGGAGAGATAGAGATAGATTGAGAGATAGAGATAGATTGAGAGATAGAGATAGATTGAGAGATAGAGATAGATTGAGAGATAGAGATAGATTGAGAGATAGAGATAGATTGAGAGTTAGAGATAGATTGAGAGATAGAGATAGATTGAGAGATAGAGATAGATTGAGAGATAGAGATAGATTGAGAGATAGAGATAGATTGAGATAGAGATAGATTGAGAGATAGAGATAGATTGAGAGATAGAGATAGATTGAGAGATAGAGATAGATTGAGAGATAGAGATAGATTGAGAGATAGAGATAGATTGAGAGATAGAGATAGATTGAGAGATAGAGATAGATTGAGAGATAGAGATAGATAGAGAGATAGAGATAGATAGAGAGATAGAGATAGATAGCGAAAAGAGTAAAAATATACCACGCCGTTTTGATGTATAATGCTAGTTTGAACGTCTGTCTAGACATACATTTTTGTTTGTAGATGCGTGTTTTTAGATCACGTGATGTTAACCCAAATCCGTACGTTTTTACCTTGTTTTGAGTTGTTTAACGGCATATCAACCTCTATGGGTTATTTAATGTTAAAAAGGTGGGGTTTTAAGTTGTTTTTTTATAATGTTCGGTTAGAGTGAAAAGGTTGATTTAGTCAGATTTTAATTAAATGTTTTTGTTTTTATTCTTTATTTTAGAAAACTGAAAATGTCTTCTAGATTTGTATTCAAAAGTATTTTACTAAGAATAATTTTTTCCTTCGAAAATGTATATATTTCTATAAAAGTTTATTCTTATACTTTCATAGCGTTTTGACTCCAATTTAGGGGTTAACTATTTGCCCATAGCTGGGACCGTAACAGTACTACCACTCTAGGTCAGAATGAACCTAGGAACAATAGCAATTAAGAAGTGGTTCCATGCTCCTCACAACCTCCCAATGAGAAGCCTTGCTGCTGGATGTAGTTTACCGTCATACTCAGGACCGTTTTTGCCTTGTATCTGAAATTCCGGCATAATATTCTAAATCATCTGATCTAATCTAAACTTATTTATAAATGAAACTGTGTGTGTGCGCGTGTCCGTTACCTATAGACTCCGAAATGGCTGAACCGATTTTCTTGAAAATTTACAGAGTTGTACTATAAGCGTCTGCGAGGGTTTTTAGCTAGGTTTTGTGTCGAGGTACCCCCGATAAAGATGGATAATCGAAAAAATCGGGTTATAGAAGGAATGGTCCGATTTTAATCAAATTAAATACACTCATAAACAAAGACATAAGAAACGATATTCAAAAGTTTCAAAGTTGCAGTTCTTACAATAGTGCAGAAAATCGATAATATATATATATATATATATATATATATATAAAAAGGCAAGATGTTTGTGTGCGTGCTATTTATCCGCCTGTATGTATTTTTTCAGCCCTTTTATAGTTTTTGCTTCGGGTTTTGCTCTAAGTAGAGTATAATTGTAGTTCTTAGTCTCAGCCATGACACTATTTACTCAGTGGACTTATTTAGCCTTCAAAATTCAGTTTCCGACGAAAAACCTTATTTGATATCGATAGCAGGAAATGAAAATTTGACTTACATCCATTCATTTTTCTTTCAGTCTACGGTTTCGCTTTAAATGGAAACAATTATTGCTTTTTAGTCATTCGCGCCAACGTCTAAAGAGTCTGAGCTCCAGGACCATGGATTAGTTTTAAAGCTTTTATTACACCCGAGCAACGCCGGGCTATGTTTCCCGAAGTCAAAGAATACAGTAACCACGGGTTTGCTTAGAAATGTTTCACCTATGAGGCTTTCCAAGTAAACCAGGTGGCACGTTGTACTCCTGTTGTTGCGAAAACCATATTGCAAATCTATCATTAATTTAACTTTTTTAAATAATTTCAACCCAAGCAAGGCATTTTACTGCCACTGTTGTGCAGGGGTTTACATAGGAGAAATGGATGAGAAAGAGGGGGTTAGTTATATGAAATGTCAGAAGAATGGTAATAAATGGATGAGAATACCGGTGTAATGGGGGTTGGAGTGGATGGAAAAAAGAGCTTGAGAGAATGGATGCAAGTTAGTGAGATAGGAGATGTCTACTGACCTTACATTTAAATTCCTGGAGATTGTAGTTGTCGGGGAAGCAAGAAAGAAATTCCACAGGTAAAAAGTGCGAGAAGAGAAGCTGTTGGAGTAGAAATTGCGGCTACATTTTATCCGTTTCACTGTAAAAGGGTTGGGCCTAGTTGCTAATCTAGTAGCTCGTGTAAATTCCTATATAGGAGCACCAGTAAGCTAAGTTCATTGGAGCCGAAGCTTACATATTTAGAAATTTTAAAATATACGTTAAACGTATATTAATGCACATTAACGTCAGCGTTCAGTATACGGTTCGAAATTCCTAGTACCTGAAGATCAGAGCTTACAACGGCCGAAACGACGTGCAAATGGCTTCAGGTGCTAGGAATTTCGAACCGAACCCTTTATTATGATCAATGGCGTATATCATTATCATTCCTTGTGCGAAGCCTCTTTTTGTAGCTATGTGATATCTTCCTCTAACCCTGTAAATTACTTGTTCACCACTGCTGTAGCCTGGTATTGAACTCACAACTCTTTGGGTCATGTCACTGGAACTAACCAACGTCTATATCTTCTCTCGTTTGTCCTTAAAGGGTTTGGTTCGAAATTCCTAGCAACTGAAGAAGGCCGGAGCGTACAACGGCCAAAACGTCGTATGAGGACAATAATCCGAATTAATGCAAATAAGGTAAATGCTACCTAATCCTCAAAAAAATATAAAAATACTGAAAAATATTTGGGTGAATATTCTTTTGTTCTTTTACTTTATTCTATCATTTTATATATATATATATATATATATATATATATATATAGCGCCTTTGACATTTTACTCGCCCGATTGACTCAGTCGATTAAATACTTAATTGGGCGATTAAAGTTTAATTGACCGAGAGCGAGTAAAGCAGTAAAAATCTCGCAATGAAACGTGTCCTTTCAAATACAGAAAAAAGAATGATTCCTTTTACAACCCAAAAGTATGCCATTGAAGATTCACAAGTTACTTAGAATGACCTACAATGACCTTTTATCGTCCAAGTCAGTGTAAACATTCGTTTAATTAACGCTTTCAGATTGGAGACAAAATGTCGCTCTGATTAAAGACGTTCAGACTTTTAGAAACTCATTTAGAAAAATATTATCTCTGACTATATTTCCTCCCCTCTTACGAAAAGTCAAAACGAACATTTAAAAGAAAGAAAAAAAATTACGCGTACTTCTTTCAACCACTCACCGAAAAACAAATTATACAAGTAGTTTTTTTATAGAACCTGCTTGTGAAAATCAGATTTGTTATTTTTATCATGTAAGATATTTAGGTACCTCCATTCAATTGTCCAAGCATCCCCCGCCAAAAAAGCAGCATTCATGATGTTAAAATGGCTCAAACTTAAAAACAAAGTTTTATCATCAAAATGTTTATGCTATTATTAAGAGGAAAGATCAAATTTTGTTGTTATTTTTTTTTAATTTAAATGCTTTCTAACACGTTCAAAATTTTAATTAAAATTGCATTTGTTTTCCATCAGCGATTGACGCTATATTTACATAAGGCGACCATTAAGAAAATGGAGTCGGTTGAGCAAATTTTACCTCGCTCTCGACCGGCGGTCGAGTGATTTCTTTTTTCAAATCTCAAAGTATGTGTGTGTGTGTGTGTGTATCATAGTCGAATCTATACCGGGAAAAGACTACTCAAATGCTGGAAATTATAGGCAGAATACTTTCTGTAAAATCTTGGAGAGAGTATTGAATAATCATTTAGTTTTATTCCTAGCCCAACAAATTAATGATAGATTTGCAATATAGTTTTCGCAACAACAGGAGTACAACGTGCCACCTAGTTCACTTGGAAAGCCTCATCGGTGAAACATTTCTAAGAAAATCCGTGGCTACTGTATTCTTTGACTTCGAAAAGACTTACGAAACTACCGGAAAATATACGTATGTGATCGTACGAGATCTACATGGCCTCTGACTGAAAGGTAAGCTACCAGAATACGTTAAGAACTTTTTTGTATAGCACTTTTCAGGCACGCATTCAGATGACACAAAAAAAAAAAATTTGAAAGATTAAGGATTACCTCAAAGAATGCTATTGTTGATCACTATTCAACATTAAAAGAAGTATCGTTTCAAGAGTACTCAAGGTCTAAATAGATCTTTGTAGGTTGATGTTTTTACTCTAAAATCATCGATCTCGTAATATGCATGCTACAGAAATAAATTTGCTCACAGCAATAAAAAATTCAATATGAGCAATAAATAACGATTTTAAATTTTCAAATCCGTGATATTTTTAATAAAATAAATTAAAAAACCTGCCTAATGATCCAAGATTGTTACTCAAAAGAACAGAAGTTCCAATGGTAGATGAGTACAAGTTTATGAGAATAATTTTCGACAACTGACGTTTATGTGGCAACTAAATATCTGAAAACACTATACAGGAAAACATTACAACTCTTGAGAGTGGTGACCCATAAAAATTGTGGAGCAGACTCACAAACGCTGCTCAAAGTATACAGAACATTATTTCTGTAATAAGCTGGACTATGGAAACTTTATATACCAGTCAGAAAGGAAATAGTATCAAAATATTTAATCCAACATACCTTGAAAAAGATTGGCTCTTGGAGCATTTAGAACATGTTTTTAGAGTGAATTAACTCGTCAAACCAAGCGACAGCGTGTCCCCTGTATTCTACGACGAAAAGCGTGGCGGAAAAAAAGTTACTTGCCGAGAAAAGAGACATGTATTTTGCAGGATATTCCGAAGACAGAATAACCAAAACTGAAACAAGTCAGTTGGAGAACTTGTCATAAAAGTATCTCGGATATGCTAATATTGTGTGTTCTCCCCCAGCTGTCAACGAATGAAAATGTTCCGTCGATAAAGGTAATTCGTTTTCTGACTTTACGTTTATTGGGATTGGTGATAGATTTGCGAATCAATATTTCTTTCTGTCCCTGATATTCGATTTTTTTTTTGTTGTTTAAAAAAAAAAAAATTAAACACTAATTTTACTTCGAGCTCGACTAAATTGACTATAGAAGCAAACGAACCTCCACTAAAACTTCGAAGTCACAAAGTAGCCATTTAATATAGAACTGAAAACAAACCCTCTAATACTGTATAAAATATATTCGACCCAAAATACAGGAACATCTTCGAACAAAAGAGAAGACTATAAGAAGAATGTATTATAGATTCTAAAAAGGTCAACTGTACCAAATATACCAAGTTGGACCATAAGAATATCTGAAAAAAAATCTAAAAATCTACAAATGTTATAGAGGGAATGCACATGTACATGTATTCCAAGAAAAAAAAAATCAGTTATCCCACACACCTCACATTTTCACGGATGATTCTAAATAAAAACTAAAACAGGGTATAACAAAAAATAAAAAAATCTTTCAAAAGAAAAAAACAATAAATTTTCAATACCGAGATTTGTGAAATACATTTAGTACTATATCTCTAAAAAATGCAAATCATGTAATATTTTCTAATTTCTATCCGTTATAGCAACAATTAAAATAAGTTGTAACAATCAGTGTTTCAATGTGATGGCCGTAAGTACATGTGAATGAGAAGGCAAGATTGTCTTCATATCAAATAACTACATGATAATAACGATTCCTTTTTGTATGTCACGGTCATAACTCACCATAATTTGTTAGGTTACCAATTTAGGGAGACATTGACCAGTTTGAGATATTGTATCATTTATTTTTTTTAAGAACAGGTAATGATAGTATTGTATGCGAAACGGTGTCTACTAGGGACAAAATCCCATTGAGGACAAAAAGAGACGTCTTAACCATGTTGGAGAGAAGATCTTATAAAAACGCCATCAAGCGTTCTTTAAATATTCCAGGCCAGAAAAGTGGAGTTAATTTAATTTTTTTTTCATTTTGATTTATCTACCTGCGTATAATGTGAAAACGATGCATAAACTTTAGCGACAGAGACTAGGAATCCTGTGTAAAAACTGGCATTTCCAAAAAGATCACAGATCAACAATAGATCACCACCAGGAAACTAAGAGAATAAGAGATTTCCAGTAGATGACAGCTGAAATAGTATAAAATGAAAAAGAGTTAAAAAATAAAAGGTTAGACAATAAAGTTGATACCTAATAAATTACTAAAAAAGAAACGATCTCTGAACTATCATGAAGAAACTGATGCCTACTAACTCATATATATATATATATAAAAACGAAACTTGGTTATAAACAACCGACAATTTGAAATGATTTGTTTGAACATTATTTTTCATCGATACTCGTATTTAAGTAGATATTCTGTTTTTTAATTAAACAGTATTATATATTTATATCTACCGGCCTGATTATTTACGATAGATTTTTATTACGAAAATGAGTGTCACTCGGCAGGATTCGAACCTGTGACCCTTATCAATGTAGGGGAAGCTACCATATTATCTGGCACGTCTTAGACCTCTCGACCACGAATGACTTTTAGTCTAAACGAGGTATTAATCAAGCCTATATAATGTGGTGATACCGACCGAGCAAAAGCGAGGGACCGGATGTTCGCACTTTCACGAACAAAAAGCAATTTTTTTTGTTGTTGTTGTTGTTACGGCCTGTGAATAGATGTAGAAATGTGATAAAAACTTAAAATTTTAAGGCTGTTTGAAAGAATTGCAATAAACTATGACATCAGCCACGAATTATTTATAACCTCATAGTTTATTGCAATTCTTTCAAACAGCCTTAAAATTTTAAGTTCCTATCACATTTCTGAATATATTCAGAGGCTGTAACAACAACAAAACCCCAAAAACCTTACAATAGTAAATATAAGCCCTGAAGATGGTTATAACAACCGAAACATTATAATGTTGGCTACCATACAACAAATCCATATTTTGTTATTTCTCATGTATTTTTATCTCACATTGTCGGAATTTATTTTCCATTTCCTTTAATATATATATATGTATATATACTAACACACACACACACACACACACACACACACATATACATAATAGGTTTGTATATCGGTTATATTATTACAGTCGTTTTCATTATAACTATGGTATTTATGGCCATATTAATGTAAATTAATTGCCAATTTACTAACACAATGATTGTGTTATTATATATAAAATTATATTTACTATCACAATAAATGTGATTTTCTTGACCACCTACTTTTGGACCACCCTGGATACTACTTAGAAATTTTGAAAAAGAAGCAGTCAAGAACTAATAAAAAAATAAGAATATTAGTAGAACCATTTGCCGAAATTCTAATCACCATAGCGCAGAAGTGCAGCCCTAAAAGCTCACAAGAAAAATATGGCAGACATTCTCTAAATATCAACCAGTTGCAAACACCAACATACAAGAGGATGTGCTGCAATACATAAAAATAATTACGTATTATCTCTCAAAATATCCAATTCCAATAGTGAAACATGCGCCATAGATAGCATTTAACACACAGGAAAAAGTAAAAATAAAAAAGTACAAATGAATAGATTTGTAATTTTTTTCCTATCTACTATTCACATCACATTAATAGTCAAATTAAAGTGAAAATACCATTCATTTTGTTTCTTTTTTTTTTTTTTTTTAACTAGCAAAAAATTCTAGCAACGCTGGATCGAAATTAGAGGCAATCACTAAATTGATACAGTTGCCAATTCCCCACGAAAAACGCTTTAGAATCAAATATACAGAATAACAAGTTGTAAACAAATACATGGCAAAAAAAAATTGCAGCAATAATACACAAATTTCTAGGAGAATATTGTCTTTTGCCAAAAAATAGGAAGCCTTACCATATATCGGTTACACTACGTTAATCCTTACGTAAAGGAAAGCAATCAGTGTCTTCCATATCAGACAGTATACACAGTAATTCATTTTAATCTTCTCACGAGAGACATGTTTATGTGCGTTGAGTTGCGATAATGCTTAGTGCCAACGTTGTTTTTTTCTTTTCAATGGTTTACTGATGAAGATTTTGAAAAGCAGGTTTTTGTCGTAAAGTGCTAGATATCGAGATCAGGTCAATAGAATTAATGTAAAGAAGTTTGTTACTTAACTGAGCAGTATCATGCAGACTTCGACGTTTCGTGAAGGCGCTGTTATGTCTTCACTCGTCATAGCTTAATTTCAATTTCCTGTTGTGTCCCGGTTTTTTCCTATGGAGCTTTGTGTAATGTAAAATTTTGGTATTTGAATGGTTCTACAAGTGGCTAATTGTTTTTTAATGCTTTGTTGTGTTGACTTTTTGGTAGTGGTCATTATTTTTTTTTGTTTATATATTTTGTCGTAATTGAGTTTATATATTTATATTTAATAATTTTGCTTTATGTTTACGTTTTTTATTTACAAAGAGAGAGAAAGAACAAAAAAAAAGAAAAAAAGAGAACAGAAAACGAGTACAGTCTGCACAGGAGTATTTACTGCTGTAGTTTTCACTAATACTAACCATCATACCACCGACAAATTTATACTCTCTTCATATTTTGAATATACTGTGACCTTATGCCTAACACTCCTAAGATAAATAAACTTAGAGGTTATCGACTTCCAATATTTTTTTCGATTTAGGCGTTTGCCTTATCTATCGATATCTTCATTACATCAATCTCGTAATACCTGAAAATAAGTCTGACTAATTTAAGGCCCCTTTTACATGCGAAATCGTACGTAGATACTCAATGAAACTGCTGCTGGTCCGTTTAGTCTTTTAATGCTCTACCGAAGACAATAATGAAGCATTCCCCAGTCGTTAATAGCCGACTTGATTGTCGATACGAAGAGCTGCTGATTGTTGAGAAATGAAAATATGAGGTTGCGAGGCGTGAATGGAAGCCAGTGAGGTTAGCGTCGATAAAACGCACGGATAATAAAGTGGAAAAATTCCTTTTGCTTAATGTAGAATATAAATCTCAGGATTTTCTAATGAAAACGAAACAGATTATATCTCTAATGTCGATTGAACTCCGTATGGCGTGATTTGGGAAGAAACTTTACAGGTGATAAATCGGTTTGACAATTTCAGATAGATTTTCTTTCATTTTTTGTTATTGCTTTCTATCGTAACGCACTTTCATTCCATACCTCTACTGCTGACTTAATGGTCGAACAATGTCTTTTTAATAATTTAACTCGAAGCAAGGTAATGAAGCCACTAAGATGCAAAAGATTGCAGAGCCTGAAATTAAGAAAAGAGAAAAAAAATTTTTTTTCGTCTGGTGCCCCGACTACATGAATTAAGCGTGCTACTAGATTGGTATTTAGGTCCCATCATTTTACTGTTCAATCGCCACTATTACTACAACAATTTTAGCGCACTTCCTGCCTGTGAAAGTTCCTTTTACTTGCTTCCCTAATAGCGGCAATCTTCAAAAATTTAAATACAACATTACCATCTCATCTTTGTTGCCATTTGTACGACGTTTCCATCTCATCTTTGTTGCCATTTGTACGACGTTTCGGTCGTTGTACTCTCCGGCCTTCAGGTGCTAGAAATTTCGAACCGAACCCTTTATGACAATCATTGGGGGTATATGAACTCTATTTCTTACGTAGTAGTGCCACGTTTGATAGTCATGAGTTATCTCCCTCTGACTGTAAGTTACTTGTTCACCACTACTGTAGCCCCCTTTACTTGTTCACCACTGCTGGGTCATGTGTCCTTAAGTTGATATAGACGTTGATTAGTTTCTGTGACTTGAGGTGAACAACAGCCGAAACGTCGTACAAATAGCAACAAAGATGAGGACAATAGTCCGAATAATGTAAATACCTCATTTCATAAGTATAGACAAATACAACATAACCAGATGTCATCTTTTGTTTTTGCTTTTTTTTTTTTAAAATCATATCACCCCGGGCAAGGCGGTAACGCCACTGATGTGCATGGGGCTACGTAAGAGTAAAAAGATTGGAAAAGAAAGCCGGAAACCACATCCTAAACAGGAAACAAGGGATGAGCGTCTTCACCCGTTCAATAGACGTGGGTGGAGTGTGAACCAGGCGATAGTTTAGTCTATCTACTCCCTCCATCCTCAGTCTGTACCATTCATTCCATGTAACCCCCGCCCCTGGCCTACTAGTAGCATTCCAAGTCATTTTTAAAGGAATTAAGACGAGATAACAATTAACACTGATGTTCAAAAATTTAAATACAAGTTGACTTTGAAACAAGAACCCGAAAAAGAACTCCAGAAGCGGGAAGTGGTAGAGGAAAGGTCTTGTTAGCATAAAACATACAGTTACATCTAGCAATTTCAATTACAAAATGAGACTTTGCCGCCAATTTAGTACTGCGCTTAAATTCGTCAAGTCTGTAAAATTGAGGAAAACTCAAAACAATTACCATTAAAATATTTACAGAAAAATCACAGGAGGCAAACGTTACGTCGATGGGAAAAGGAAACTGAGATTCCAGGTTATGACCAATAATATTGTATATTCTATTTTATCAAGAATTTCTAAATACATTGAAGTACCAGACCATATATGACAAAAGTATTCAATACATGAACGGACGGTTGAGCTATGAATGTGTAAGACATTCTAATATAGATATTTTTTTGCTTGTTCATGGCGGAGTCTACAAGAGTAAAGAGGAAATCCTCTGTAAGGTCCCCACCAAAAAATGTCAATTACAAATGAAATACTTCTAAAATCGTATATAAACGACTGAGATATATATGGTGGCCCAGAAGTAGGTAGAATAGGTTTGTCTCTCGGTAATATTACAATTGTTTTCATTATAACTATGGTCAGTCAGTCAGTTAAGTGCTATACGTGAAACACGCTTGGGCGATCATGTCTCGGTAGACTGGTTGCCAACCAAGGCTATAGAACCCAATCTGTCCTGTTGTTTAACCCATAACTGGAAGGAAGAGACGGATTAATACCTTTCCCACGGGTATTTGTGCGTAAGTGAATGCAATGAATTCAACTGGAAGTTGAACTCGACTCCACGATATATTTTATGACTAAATTTAGATAAATTTAATCGGGTTTCTTTTCAGACAATTCAGAACCCATAATGGCAAATCATTTAATGATGAAAAAAAATTAGCAGTAATCAAGGCCAAAGTTTATAGTCGAAAACTAAGATGGGTTGGTGATTTGAAAAATTACATAAAATGTATTTCAAAAATAGAGACTTGTGCAAAATGATTTGTCGAAGCGTGACGAGTTGACTTCAAAGCTGTGTAAATTGTGATGAATAGTTTGAGCACCTTTGATAAAATTTAAGCGCTTTTTTATTGTACACAATAAAATTTAATTCTCAATGTAATCCTTGCTTATGTAATCTTAAAATAATTTACCGCATTAAATGTCATTCCCTGCAACGCATGCATTTCGGCGCCAGTCACTGCACACAGGGCTTTTGTCGACCAAAAAGTTACTTCACAACACTTGCCGGGTGAATGGTGCCTCAACACTGCCGAGAGATTTCGAGTCAATGGCTATAGATAGCCATACTTCTGCTTCCTCAATCCAAGCTCATCAATCATGCCAATATGGATCCCACCTAACTAAACAGTCGTTATTAAAATTTAGTCGTACAGTTCGTTTTTAATTGTCCCAGTTTTACACCAGATTTCATTACGTCCTTGCATAAGTTGATATATGCATATTATTCTCGCTGATTTTTCATGAAAAGTAATGTTTCATTTTCAAAATTAGTAACATGTCCATTGAAAGTATTGTCCGTATCTAGCCACTATTTTTCGTCTATTTTTCTGGCAGCATTTTAATTCAACGTCGAAAAAAAATAAAAAATAAAACGATACGTCTTTTGAGTCTAACTACGAGTTTAGACATTTTTGGCATCTTCATAATGAAAGTGCTACTCAGCCAGGCCATGTACCATCAATCGGAGCAAGTGATAATTGGACGTATCGTGACCGGCGATGAAAAGAGGATACACTCTAACATTAGACGTAGAAGATGGAGGAGTAAGCTCGGCTATGCATCAACATCGGCGGTAAAACCGAATATTCATGGTTCGAATCTTCTGGTGAAAACGGTGGGTGGAGTAGGACCTTCCATTTAAGGGTATCCAAGTAAGTTTTTACCCGTTTTACAACATGTCATGTTACAAAGTCATTTTGTCGTGTCTGCTCGTATAGCGACTGTTTTTTTTTTTGTTTTTTGGTGGGGGGGATATGCTTGGTTCATACGCATATTTTAATCAACAGCGACCTCGCATGATGATTGCCGTTGGTTTGAGCAGCTCATGATAAACTACACCCAGCTGATCCCACCAAATGCAGAGCAGAAGATTCGAACCATGAATATTCGGTTTTACCGCCGATGTTGATGGGTAGCCGGGCTTACTCCTCGATCTTCTACGTGTAATATTAGAGTGTATCCTTCTTTTCATCGCCGGTCACGATACGTCCAATTAATCACTTGCTCCGATTGATGGTACATGGCCTGGCTGAGTAGCACTTTCATTATGAAGATGCCAAAAATGGATAAACTCGTAGTTAGACTCAAAAGACGTAGTTAGACTCATTAGAGTGTATCCTCTTTTCATCTCCGGTCACTATACAATACAAAACTTTCCTTTTCTGCCGCTAAATCTGCAGTTCACACGTGAAAAGACGCCGTTCGACGTCTCTCGGCTTCACCTCGTACGGCACCCAATGTCCTTGCTTTTGAACCATTCCTAAATATTTTCAAACTTTTCGAAACTGTTGCATTCAATTCTTAGTCTTCAAACTTTTTCCATGAGCCAAAGCGTTCTTTATCTTTGGCATCAAAATCATTATTTCTGAAGCCTCTAAACCAATCTCAGTATATTGTTTCCGTCAGAGCATGGTCGCAATAAGTCTCAACAACAATTCTTTTTTCAGTTGCAGAGTTTGTTTTTTTTTGTTTTTTTATAAATTCGTGCAGTAAAATTCCACTCAAAAAAAACTTTCTTCGACACGAAATCTGACATGTTTAACGCTATGAAAAACAGTTTCTTACACTTCAGCGAAATGAAACATTGCATTTCAAGCTTGATTATAATACGTTGTAGATGTGTCACTATCTGAAACTACATGCACGAAGTTCTGAGAATGCGTTCTGTTGGAAAAGAAAAACAGCAAGAATTTATTTAAGGTAGTGGTACAGTGGATATCGGCTCGGAACGAGACATCGGAGAGCCGAGTTCAAATTCCAGTTGAATTCCTTTCATTCACTTACGCGCAAATACCCTTGGGAAAGGTATTAATCCGTCTCTTCCTTCCAGTTACGACTCAAATAACAGGACAGATTGGGTTCTATATCCTTGGCTGGCAACCAGTCTACCACAGAAAGCAATGACAACCTACTGCGGGATAATCTTCTGCCCAGTCAGTCATGTCTCTTTCGAGACATGATCGCCCAAGCGTGTATCACGTATGGCACTTAACTGACTGACTTAATTAAAATTTATTTTTTTGCAACATTCATGACTGATTTTGTTTATAACGCCAAACTCGAAGACAAGATATTCGCTTCCAAATCCCCTTCAGATACGCTGAATTTCTTTATGCTGTTTTAATATAGAAACAGTAATTTGCCCACCCTGTCGACTGGGGCTATAAAATACGCAGACTGCAACTCTGTAGCGAGTAAGATACATTATCAGCAGCACCAATGAGTTGTCCTGGGTATGTCGATAAACTACATCTGGCAGCAATGTCTGTTCAAATGATTGGAGGTTTTGAGGGAGCATGAATCCACCTATTACTTGCTTTTTTTTTAGGTTTACCCTGTTACGCACAAATACCCGTGGGAGAGGTATTAATCCGTCTCCTCCCTCCAGTTATAGGTTAATAATAGGACAGATTTGGTTCTATAGCCTTGGCTGGCAACCAGTCTACCGCAGAAAGCAATAACAACTTACTCTGGGATAATCTTTTGCCCAATCAGTCATGTCTTTCGAGACATGATCGCCCAAAGCGTGTATCACGTATGGCACTTAACTGACTGATCAAAGGTGTTAAAAACTGTTGGGGGTCTCAGCTATGGGCAATAGTGGAGCCCGAATGAAACTCGAAAACAGTACAAAAGTAGAAAATACATTTTTATAATAAAATTGAAAACATCTTTTTCTATAAAATGTATGCTAAGTAATAATAAAAAGTGTTCTATGATTAATCTTATTTCTTTTGAGGAGAAACAAGTTTTTACTGCTAGTTCGATTTTCTAAAATTATTTGGTAAAGGAAAATGCAGCGAAATAATTAAAACAATCCTGACATACTTATTAATTCAAGAGAATGACATTATTGTTTGTTCCTGTTTAACGGACTATCAACATCTAAAGGGTCATTTAAGGCCGGAAGCATATTATTTTATTTTAAATCACAGTTATTCCCTGGAAACAGGCTCATACGGAACACAGCACGCTATTTTACCCATAACCAGGAGGAAATGTTAAAGTTTATACATCTATATTGAAGCTATATAATAAAGTTAAATTATATTAAATAGGTCAATTTTCTGAAGGAAGGCTAGAATTTTGTCAATGTTGATGTTTTCAAATAAAGCTTTTAGGTTCTGTATTATATAAAGGATGTGCGTTGTGGATATCGGCTCGGAACGAGAAATCAGGGAGCCGAGTTCGAATTCTAGTTGAATTCCATGCATCCACTTACGCGCAAATACCCTTGGGAAAGGTATTAATCCGTCTCTTCCATCTAGTTATGGGTTAAATAATAGGACGGATTGGGTTCTATAGCCTTGGTCGGCAATCAGTCTACCGCAGAAAGCAATGGCAAACCTACTGCGGGATAATCTTCTGCCCAGTCAGTCATGTCTCTTTCGAGACATGATCGCCCAAGCGTGTATCACGTATGGCACTTAACTAACTGACTGACTATAGAAAACTTGAATTTTTGCCAGGTTTGTACAATCAATTAGTATATGTCTTATGCTATTAGCCATCTGCCATCTAGAGCATTTGGGCGGATCTACTCCTTATTAACAGCCAGGAGTGGGTAAAAAAAGGTGTGTCCTATCCTATTTCGAGACAGTATTACCTCTTCCTTTCTTGATTTCCTCAAAGCACCTCTCCACTCTCCCAACCTGGGTTTAATTTGGAAGAGTTTGTTCTGACAGGTCGACAAACGTTTTTGCCATTTGAGTGAAATATATCTTTTTATTGCAGGCCTTTGATCAGTGAATGAGACCTTCATATTGAAAATATCCCCTCTCAGAGACTCCAGAATGACATTAAGTCGGAATTTTCATATTTAGATTTCGGCATTAAATAGCTCAAAGGTTTATACCAAATCATAAGACATACAGACAATATATCTGTAAAACTTACGTTTATCCTGAAAAGATAAAATTATGTACAAGGTATCCGTAGTTGATACCATAAAAATTAATTATTAAATAACCCATCAAATTACATGCACTAAACTAAATCAGGAAAACCTGAAATTTGAGATTTAAAAATATACTAACACTAACATTAAATATTAGTCATTAAATCTTAACAAATCAACGTTTTGATAATTTTTTAATGTTTACCGGCTGAACTTGATTTTGATAAATCAGTCATTTGCCATAAGTGATACACGCTTGGACGATCATGCCTTCAAAGAAACATGACTAAGCAGAAGGTTTTCCGCAGTAGGTTTCCATTACTTTATGCAGTAAATTGATTGCAAACCGAAGCTATAGAACCCAATCTGTCCAACTATTCAACCCATAGCTGGAGGAAGAAGAGATTCATTAATACCTTTTGGGAAAGGTATTTGTGCGTCAGTGAATGAAACGAATATGACTGGAATTCGAACTCGGCTCTCCGATTTCTCGTTCTGAGCTGATATCTAAAACACCACAACGGACATCCTCGTTCTATATTATAAATACCACTTCAGAAAACCATTTTTTTCGTCCTCTGACTGTAATCGTTTCCTCATTTTCATATTTCTCAATGCACATTCGCTAACCTTTGAATTGGACTATTTCGCAAGATGGGGTCTGTCTTGTTTTGTTGGTCACATCGCCCCTTTCTAAAGGAAAGAATGGAATGCAGAGAGAGAAATTTAGTCACTGGTGCTCCCGCCACAAGAACTTACTGGTGCAACCTGACTGGCAAGAAGGTCCCACCTATTTACAACCTTCCAGGAATTTAAATGCAATGTCAATATCCATCTCTTATTCACTTGACTCCAGTTCTTTCTACATCATCCTGTATATCTTGTTCTTTTTCTCTAACATCGCAACTGTCTTCAGACCGGTGTTACCATCCTATTCTTGCTCTTTTTCTGATACCCCCTGTAAATGGTTCGTCTTTCTCTTCACTCTCCTCCTATCTAGACTTTTAATCTTACGTAGCCCCCTACTCATCAGTGGCGGTACCGCCTTACTTGGGGGTGAAAAGATTAAAAAAAATAGTAAAATAAATTGTCTATTTCATACAGGGATTGACTTCACGGTTTCCAGGTAAATAACGTTTGGCAATATCACGAATCCAATCAGCCCTGCCACTAAATGTAAGAAATAATTGACGATTACAAGTCTTTCTTTAGAAAAGGTAAATGGACGGCGCAAAAAGCCAAATGGTACTGTATCCCAAGACTCGAAATTAAAGATTCCGTTTGAAGATTAGCGAACGCAAACACTTGAAGATAGAACTAATCAACCGAAATGTCAAACAGCAGAGACGATCCAAAATTGGATCCAAAAGATGCTTATCGAATAGGCATCAGGGGATATTTTGTTACTGTAAGTATACAATCTGAAATTCTATCAAAACAGAGAGATATTAAAAGCTGCTCTGAACAGATATTTTTCCAAGTAAAATTCGATCATGTACTAGTATAAATTGAATAATTATGAAATTGTGAATATCACGATGTTTTTTCAAGTTTAAGGAAGGAGAACGTAGTTTATTATTTAGAGAGAGTTTCAGATGTAAAGTCATAACAAAATAAAAATGTGTCTTAAAAGTGATAAAAATAACGGGACTAAACAAAGTTGATTTAAACAGCGAACGTTTATTTATGCGACATTGTCCCGGTGAGATAGGTTGTTGTGTAACACTATTTTTGGTACTGAAAAAAAAAATAAAGTGTCGGAGAGAAAGGTAGAAGAGAAGGAAAAAAAATAATTGAACATATTTTTTCTTCTTCTTCAACCGCTAGAAGCTGGTCGAGAGATATGTTTGTACCACTCAAAAAATAAAAAAATAAATGTTTTTTTATGAGTCTTGAATTTTCGTGACAAAGTTCTAGTGGCCATTATGGCAAAAAGAGAGTTCTCGTTTATTGAAAAATTTAACGACCATCAATAGAAGCAACTGCTACCTAAGAAACAGGGCATGTTGAGTTTTTATGACCCCTAAGGACAGCTGTCTCTTGCTAAAAAGCAAAGACAAAATTCTCTAAAATAAATTCTGGTTCTTTGTGAATTCGATTTTCTTTTCCACAGAAACTACATAATTTACGATTGAAATTATAAAACACAGATGAAAAACGACCGTACACCGAAAAGAATTTTTGGAACGATAGTTAAAATTTCACCGTTGGGCTGAAAAGGGGGAGCCCCGGTAAATTTCGGGAAGGTTGGAGGAACGTTTTACGCCCCCTCGAGCATAAGTGGGGGTGTCATTCACACAGGAAAGGAGACGAGGTTGATCAGGCGACCAAAATGAGGATCTCTTGTTGATCATTTAAAAATGCTAACTGTACCCAAAGTGCATCACAATAAGCAGATTAATAGATGTGTTTTCAGTCAGTTGAAACGATTTAACACGAGACATGTTGTCTCGTAACTGTCTGCCTTAGAAGAAACTCCGACATTAGCCTGTTACTAGAGCAACCAACTTAGATAAAGTGTTACATCTTGTAGAAGACATGGGTTGGAATTATAGTTGTGTCCATGGAAGAGTGATAAACTAAATACTGTACCAAACAGAACGTATGCATATAAACTACTTGTTAATTTTACAAAAGATTTCATTTTCTAATTTAAGCACCCAGTTCTGTCCGGATCATCGACGCTGCAGATTTTCAGCGATTTTCAACCCAGACCGGCTTTGTGCTCAATCAAGCACAACATGGGCAGAACCCGGTTTGGAACGAATTTATCTACTATCAGTCAGCCGCGAGCTCTTGGGCGTCGACACGAAGGACTAGTGGTAGAGGTTAACAGTTGGCTGGGTGGTTGTTTATTTGCATATCAATCTCTATGGGTTATTTAATGATGACATCTTAATATTTTGTATGCAATTTATTTTGAGATAATGGTTTTAGTGATACAAGTCTTACTAATCAACCTATTGGGTAGAGAAGATATGAATTCATACCTTTCCCCAAGGGTATTTGTGCGTAAGTTAATATAACGAACCCAACTGGAATTGGGACTCGGTTCTCAGATTAACGATTCCGATCTATAACCATTACACTATCCACACATCCAAGCTTACAGCATCTGGTCTTTCCAAGCGGTCAACCAGGCTCGATGTTGCTTAAATTTGGTGATTGCACGGATCTAAGGGTTCAGCGTGAAGTGGCCGTAAGCCTATTTTGTACGTAATGTTAGGCTTTCAACTAAAATGTTCTGTACGTAAGTTTTGTTTTGGGTGAATTTTTCTTTAGCTTAATGGTATATTAACTTCTGCGGGTTATTTAAATGCCAAAAAGGTCGGGGTTTAAGGTAATTTTTTAATGTACTGTTATAGTGAGATGGATTTAGTCACATTTTGATTAATTTTTTTATTTTATTTTAGGAAACTGAAGATGTATTCTATTATGTACTCAAAAATTTCTAGCTGGTAATATTTTTTTCCTTCAAAAATGTGTTATGGCAAATTTCTTCTTTCTAAAGTGTACATTTTTTCTATAAGAGTCCTTTTATACTTTCATAGTGTTTTGACCCCAGTTTAGGAGGTTAACTATATAGTCCCTATACTTGGGACCCCAAACAAGGTGCTACCACTCGGAGTCAGGGTGGACCTGGGAACATCAGCAATTAGGAGATGGTTCCATGCTCCTCACAACCTCCCAATCAGAGGCCTTGCTGCCGGATGCAGTTTACCGTCTTACCCAGGACCTGTACTTAAGTTGATATTTCAGGGTATTTTTTGTATATAGTTTATAAAATATATCGTTAACTATTATAAAAATGTGTTTTTATATGTATTTTTTAATTGTTGCATTGACATTCTGCAATAAAAAAAAAATCTATTGTTCATTTTATTATAAAAATAGACTTGATTTTTGTTTGGGGAGGGTGTTACTATTAGCTGGATCCTAACTGGTGGTACCACCCTGGGTTACAGTGAATCCGAGAACAGCAATTACGAAATTTTCTCACGCTCCTCAAAAACCGCCAATCTCCCGCTCAAAGACCTTGCTGCAGTCTATCATCATACCCAACCACAGATCGTCATGGGTATGTGGCTGTAGGTTCGTGGTTTTACCACCAACTTCTTAGTATGACTTGTGATCGTCGTGCTTGACCGAAAGGGTGTTTACTGACAAAGGACTAAGTCGGTTGCATCGCTATTTTAATTTTTATGGCTTTCTTTGGACCAGTATACAAGTTGGCTTGTCTCTCTGCCTTATTCCGAAAATCAAACTAGATGTTTCTACAAAGAGTAAAACTTCTTGTGGCATTAAACAGTACAACATATAGTCCGAAGTAACTGCTTTTATTGTTCTTCGAATGAAATGTACTAACTACTCAGTTTAATAAAAAAAATGGGAAAATAGAGGAAAAATGTCTGACGATATATTGTTAAATGAAAACATCTGAGCTGTCAAAAAATTTTTCAGACATTTATTTGTTTTAATGATTATCAGCTAAGTAAAGCGGCCTACCCAAGGACCATGGCAAAACCATCCAGACAAAGTAGGAGACTGAATGAAGCCAGACTTTAATAAATTACTTTTTTTTTAAAAAAAAAACAAAGTCGATAAGTCAAAGAACAGTGTTCTCAATAAGACAGAGATTTCTAGAGAGAAAGCAAAAATATTACGGAGAGGGAGAGAAGACCGCCTTGCAGCGACGTGAAAGGGAAGACGCCCGTTAGGCTGTTCACCCCGCTTCATCTCTGCATCGATCGTCTGCAACAGAATAAAATTTGTCTACTATTCCGTAGTTTTGCGGTTCTATTCTGTGGATGACGATCTAACCAAAGAGTTCTTTTAAGCTACAGACGTTCGAACGGAAAAAGCTAAACCCTGAGAACAAACCTGACATTTGTTTTGATGATTATTAGCTAATTGAAAAGCAAACCTGATTTCTGAGCTGAGCTGGGATGAGCAGCATTACCACCCGTACTCACAAATGACAATGTTTGCGTATGCATATAATATATACCTGAGGTCATATCTTAATTTGAGGATTACGGCATTAACTATACGGCCGCGCCTTACTATCAGATTACTTGAACTATATGTAACAGTCTCCAGTTATCTTGCCTGATTCTTGTCATTGGCTCAAGAATGATCATCATACATAATTTTGTGCTAGGAAGACAAACATCCACGCACATACCAGTTTTTCTGTCTACGAGGGGGCAGTCATTTTATGTCCATAACTAATACGATTTATTTTATTTCGCCATTCGATTACCCACAAAGGAAGAACTTCTGAAGACTATCAATAATTGATTATAAAACGTTGTTTTTAAACAGAAAGATTCACCCTGTACAAAGCCCAAGAATTACTCGAGGAAGACGGTTATGTTAAGGAGTATATTGTTAAGGAGTATATTATATGAATAAATGGGGAAAGATAACGGTTAACTCGAGACTTTAGCAGTTTAAGATTGTAGGGATCAGGGAAATATCCTATTGGGAGTCTGTTCCACGGGGTAGTGTTTCGTGGGAAGAAGCAGTTTGAATCAAACTTACTTATCGCCGACGGAATACCGGAGATAATGGGAATGGTTTGCTACTATGTAAGTGGCATTGCGGGTCCTAGCCGTGACAATTGAACCTGGAGGAATTAAGGAATGTAGTTCGTCCAGGCACTTGAGATAGAGATAGAGAAAAAAATGACTAGGTGACACTATTGAACTATCAAGACTGAAAAGTTCAAACCAGGCAGCTCCAGCCCAAATATGGCAACCGTAATCCATTTTCGGCATGATCTGGCATTTATAACACGAGTAGACAGGTCCTTACTGGAACGGTATATAGTCATTTTACCTGCCTACATCAAATTTCAAACGAAGTTTAAGTCTCTGTCCTAACGTTTAAATTAGCTAGTCAGCGTTACTGGCCCAGTCATTTCATCAAAATCACATTTTTCATTTACCATTAATATTAATGCGGCTACCCTGTCTTTTTTACAATTATTTTCATGGAAACTGCTCTGATAAGTTTTTTTCCCCCCTGGTATCTCAACCACATGTATTTACTCCTGTTACTAGATTAGCATGAAGGTCCCACCTTTTTACCGTTAAACTAGTTAAATGAAGCCTCTTCTACTCTAACAGTTTCTTTTCTCGCGTTTCCCGTTTTGTGGAACTCATTTCCATGTTTCTCTGAGAGTTACAATCTCCAAAATCTCAAACGCAACGTCGATTCGAAAACTGATCTACATAATTCTCATCCATCTCTTATCTTCGACATATCCTGTACCTTTATATTCTTTTATTGTAACCCCGCTGCGCACCAGTGGCATTTCCGCTTTTCTTCAGGTGAAAAAAAAATTAGATAGATAGATAAGTTATTTATAAATGGAACTTTGTGTGTGTGTCCGTTACCTATAGACTCCAAATCGGCTGAACCGATTTTCTTGAAAATTTACACAGTTGTACTATAAGCGTCTACGAGGGTATTCTTAGCTAGGTTTTGTGTCGAGGTCAGTCAGTTAAGTGCCATACATGAAATACGCTTGGGCGATCATGTCTCGAAAGAGACATGACTGACTTGGGCAGAAGATTATCCCGCAGTAGGTTGCCATTACTTTCTGCGGTAGATTGGTTGCCAGCCAAGGCTATAGAACCCAATCTGTCCTGTTATTTAACCCATAACTGTAAGGAAGAGACGGATTAATACATTTCCCAAGGGTATTTGCGCGTAAGTGAATGCAATGAATTCAACTGAAATTCGAACTCAGCTCCCCAATTTCTCGTTCCGAGTCGATATCCACTGCACCACAACGCACATCCCTGTGTCGAGGTACCCCCCGATAAATATCGAAAATCGAAAAAAAAAAATCGGGTTATAGAAGGAGTGGTCCGATTTTAATCAAATTTAATATACTCATATATAAAGACATAAGAAACGATATTCAGAAGTTTCAAGGTTGCAGTTTTTACAATAGTGCAGAAAATCGATAATACATATATATATATATATATATATATATACATAAGGCAAGATGTGTGTGTGTCTGTTTATCTGCTTGTATGTCTGTATTTTTTTCAGCCCTTTTATTTTAGTTTTTGCTTCGGGTTTTGCTCTAAGTAGGCATAATTGTAGTTCTTAGTCTCAGCCATGATACCATTTACTCAGAGAACTTATTTAACCTTCAAAATTCAGTTTACGACGAAAAAACGTATTTGATATCGATACCAGGAAATCAAAATTTGACTTACATCCATTCATTTTTCTTTCAGTCTACAGTTTCGCTTTAACTGGCAACAACTATTGCTTTTTAATCTTTCGTGCCAACGTCCAAAGAGTCTGAGCTCCAGGACCATGGATTAGTTTTAAAGCTTTCATTACACCCGAGCAACGCCGGGCTATCCTGCTAAGTATATATATATATATATATATATAATTTCTCCATAGTCCCCAACTAGTTTTGTGAAAGGTGATGGATAACAACGGCATTAATTGCCCGCAGTGCGTATTTAATTGGTTAGTTGATTTTGTTGAGCGGCATATCAACCTCTGAATTATTTAATGGCGGTATCGATATATTTCGAACAATTTTATGGTTTCAACTACATTTAAAACTTATTGGTGGTCATTTTGTTTAAAAATGTATTTGCACTATTAACATCGCTTGGACTGTTGCCCTCATCTTTATTGCCATATTCACGACGTTTCGGCCGTTTACGATCTGGACTTTTTCAGTTCATATATGTTGAAATTTCAAACTGACACCTTTATTTAGTCCATGAGGATATATTAATTCCACGTGCCATGCCTTCTTTATATTTGTTTCTGTTAATTCTCCAAGTTTGTGTTCCCTCTGTTATTGCCAGATACTGAACTCTCAACTATTTGGGTAAAGTCACATTTTTGGATTATTTCAACTAATGTTTTTGTCCCCTGATGAAGACAATAGTTCAAACGATATAAATAATGTAAATAGTTGCACTAAATCATTTTTTCATAATCATTTCACCGCACGCAAGGCAGTTTTACTGCCACTGGTGTGCAGAGGGTTACATAGGAGGAGAGTGATGAGAAAGAGGAACAAATTAAATGGGGTGATAGAGAAGGATGAGAATACTGATGTGAAAAGAGTCGAGTGGACGGAGAAAAGAACAGCTCAGAAATATAGTTGTTAATTGTTATTATAATATGTAGTGTTGGTAATTGTTATAAAAATGTATTACTAGCATTTTCACTATTAAAAAGGTTAATTTTATACTTTCATAGTGTGTTTTTGTTGTGAAGGTGGTGTATTCACTATTTGGCAATAGCTGGGATCTTAAGTTATCACACTGGCTTATGATATACCTGAGAACAACCATTAAGAAGTTGTTCCACGCTTCTCAAAAGCTCCAATCGCCTGATCAGAGGCCTTGCTGCCGGATGTAGTCTAGCGTCATACCCAAGATTGAGTGATTTACAATAGTAATAGTTATACAGGGAGATTGAAACGTAATTTCTCATTTTAAAATACTTAAAGTATTTAATTTTTTTTTTCAAAAAATGGATATTAGTGGAAAGCATTTAGCATGTTTCATTTGAAATTTGATATCCCCCCCCCCAATTAATGTTCCTTTCATCGCCCAGTTTCTCTAAATTTTGGATATCAATTCGTATATGATTAAATGAATACAAACAAATGCATGTTATACAAATATTTACTATTAACACACTGGTGAAACAGCCGGTATGCCTTAGCTGGACAGTGGAAAAAAGCTCCTGTAGACCTACAAAGTAGCTCAAAATAGTCTGGAACTTGATAACCTCATGACCATGTGTCTAACCTTAGCTAGACCATATTCAAAAAAGTTTAAGATTTTTTTTTTTTAGTAAAAGCATTCTTTTTAAAATATCTTTTTAAGTGTTTGGTTACTTAACCCATGTCAGAAAAAGTTCACCAAATCCAGGTCTTTTAGCATCCCGTCATATAATTATAAATTATTTTTTTATAACGGATGTGAGATAAAAGCTTAAATCTCAGTAGTGTTCATAATTTAGTACTTACGGTATTTTTTTTAAAAAAAGGGGCTCTTAAAAATTACTTTTCTATAGTTACATAATTATTATTTATCCTTATTTTTCAATATAAACACTAAAGGCCACCTTGACAAATCAAAAAAGGCTAAGACTGGCAAATGAACAGCAAATGCTTTCCGAATATACACCGGAAACAAAATGCTATCCGAATAACAAAGGATTTGCCTATTAACTGCATCTATGCGCTTTTCTGGTGTGAATTGATTGCCTAATCGACACGTTACGCCCAAATTTACATTCGAATCTCGCCGTCGGACGCGGAATGGCTGGTAAATCTGTTTGTCCATACTAACACCTGTGAGGCGTGCCACGCTTCCCAAGACGCGTCCATTTACGGCTAGTCGAGACAAACGCCAAAGAGAATGATCGTTCTGAATAAGGCCCACCAATCTTTAGTGACTTACGATGTAACCATCGATGAGATTATATCGATCTGGGCGAGTGTTGACAGAAATCGATGGCGCGAATACGGCTGGATAGTTGAATTGATTTATGAAGGAATGCGCTTTATAAATGGTGAATGTAAATAAACTGGAAAGTTTGTAATGGACAAAAGAACTGCAGGCGTGTACGTTGGCAAGCGAGCTATTAATCTGGTGGTCAGTCAACCCAGAACTTATGAATCTCGCTGTATACTGACAGCATTTTTGTTTTAAATTCAAGTGCCGAATAGTCCTGGGCATGACTAAACTACATCCAGCAGCAAGGCCTCTGATTGGGAAGTTGTGAGGAACATGGAACTCCCTCTTAATTGCTGCTGTTCTCAGGTCCACCCTGACCCGGAGTGGTAGTAATTGTTAGGGTCCCACCTATGGGCAAGTAGTTAACCCCCAAACTGAGGTAACAAAAAAAAGTTGAAAATATTTTTTTAAAAATTTATAAAAATATTTTTTTTAAGAAAAAAAATTACCATAACACATTTTTGAATACAAAATAAGAAGACATTTTCAATTTTCTAAAGTAAAGAAAATAAAAAAAAAGTTGTCATTAAAATCTGACTAAAGCAACCTTCTCACTATAACCGAAAATTAAAAAAATACCTTAAAACCCCAACTTTTTGGCATGAAATAACACACAGAGGTTGATATGTCGTTAAACAAAACTCAAACACAGGATTGCAGTGCTACTCAAGACATTTTACAATTTACGCATTTTACCTACAAGTTGTACCCCGAAGTTAACTTAGGCCCTTCTAGATTATTAACCCTCTAGGGCCATTCGTATCATATTTGATACAGTATGAAAACAAGCCTTGAAAGAAATATTTTCCTGAAAAAATTTTTTAAGAGAAATATTTTATAAATTTCAAATGAAAGCAGTACTGACTGCTCAGTCAATGAATACCAAATGTTTCCTTATAGGGAAATACTGTATCAAATATGATACGAATGGCCCTAGAGGGTTAAGCGATGTAGAGAAAACTAGATAGAAACTTGCAACCTTTTTTATTTGTTTTGTTTTTATCATTTTTGTTAACTTTAATCAGAGCTCAAAACTATTGGAACCGCCGTCTTCAGTTCTTTTCAAATTTCATTTTTTGCATGTCCGATTCTGACTTTTTCCTGGTTACCGTCAAAGTTGCAGTTTCAAACGAGTCTCTTCTTATTTTGCTAGACAAAGTGAAAATTTCATTGGCAGTGCAGCGTTTCACTTTTATCAAGATAAACTATGCAGATTCTAAGTAATAGATTAAATTTATCTAAATAGACTTTTGCCACCAAAACAGTTCTGAACGGTTCCTGTACGAACCCCGAAGTTCAGCAACATTGAACCTGGTCAGTAGCTAGATAAGTGACCACAATTTAAACAATATTCATTATGTAAAAAGATATATATATTTTTTTTTCTTTGAATATTACTCACTAGTTTTTGTCTTATACTTTGAATTATAACACTGTGTCCTCGTCATATTTTAGCAGATCTTTAACCACTTGATGAATATTCATGACCATTGTCAAATTCAAAATCTTTGATAAATACCAAGTTTTGTAAACTTAGATGTGAGATCATGGGCAGTGGCTGAGAATTATAAATCGGAAGGTCTGAGTTCTAATTTTCGTTGGATTCGTTATATTCGCTTACACGCAAATTCTCTTAAGAAAAAGCATGATTACACTACTTTTCTCCCAATTAGTAAGACGTGTATCACTATGGTCCGTTATTATTCCAAAATGAGTGGGCCCGTGCCGTCGAAAAATGACGCCAAAATATTTATATCGATATGCCGTATAAAATAGTAAATACTACAACAACAAAAACAACAACAAAAACAACAACAACAACAAAAAAACACCCCTACAACAACAAAAACCCAACAACAACAACAAAATGAAGAGAATTCTTATAATCTTGTATATTTACTTGCTTTAAATAACCTGCAAGAAACATTAGAAAATGAAGACATTTCTAACTTTCCTTTAGTGTAAGAATCGCATAAAACCCCTTCGACTTGAACATATTGCATGCATATTTTTTGCAGACGCATTTATTGCAACATAGGAAAAAAGAGCAAATCTGAGAGACTAAATATAAGTAATGTTGATACACATGTTCCCCCTGCATATGTAACAGGCATACGTTTTTCGGTAAATTTTCGTTTAAGATACCGACGGCTTTTCCCCCTTCAAATTTATCCCAAATAGCATTGTTTCTGCGCAAATGTATATGCCGAACTCAAAACAATTAGTTATTGAAGAAACTTACCTTTTTTGCTTTGAAAATCCATAAAAAACACGAACTATATCTCGCACTTTTTCTCTCCCGTAACTCTCACGAAGTCATGTAATTAACTGCAGAATGACGTTCTACGTAGGCAGCAATTTTGGTCGAATTTCGTCCTTTACTGAAACTTCCAGCGATGTACTTCCTGTTTTGAGAGCAATAAGCGTAGAAATACAATAGCGCATTACTTTAATTACCGAAAAGTACATCGCCGGAAGTATTAGTAAATGAAGAAAAATCTGCCAAAATTCGATCACATGCGCAGTCCGTCATTCTGCAGTTAATTACATGACTTCGTGAGAGTTACGGGAGAGAAAAAGGTGCAAGATATAGTTCGTTTTTTTTTTATGGACATTTAGATAAAAAAAAAAAGGTCGGTTTCTTCAATAACTAACAGTTGATTTGAGTTCAGCATATACATTTGCACAGAGATAATGCTATTTTGGATAAATTTGAAAGGGAAAAGCGACGGGACTTACAATGAAAATTTACCCGTTTTTCTTTTAATCATTTCAATCACCAGCAAGAATGATGCAAGGGTAACTTAGTGAAGCAAATCTAAAACAGAATGCATAATTAATGACAAAGGACAAAAAAATAGAATTCAAAGGAAAGAGAAAGAGACTATTGACATTACCATTAAATTTGTTAATGTCATAGTTGATAGGAAAGCAAGAAGAGTGTTTCATCAGCGAAAAGTGCGAAAGAAGGAACTATTAACAAATTGTAATTACAACAGTGAAACCATGAAACATGGCTGCAAATTCAATGACGCGCTTAATTTCATGAAATTGGGGCAGCAAAGTAAAAAGCTCATAAGAACAATTACTATAAAAATATTTACAGAAGAAACAAAAAGAAGCTATGTAATGGCAGTGGGAAAATGAGTGATGTTGAGGTGCCAGGTCAGGAACGATAACGTTGACGATTAGAGAATTTAAAAACTACACAACTACCTTTCCCAAACATGCAGGAAAATTCAGAGACAAATTAATGTGTGAAATCATGATCACCTTACTCCCACATAAGAAAATTTTTTAAAATATTTCAGTGTAGAGTAATGGATATCAGCGCAAAAAGGAGAATTAGTGAGTCGGGGGTCAAATTGTGGGCTAATTACTTTCATTTTGACACTAGTGTCACTAGAAGCCAAAATTTTGGGTAGATCTGTGCTTGAATCGGTTTAAGAAATTCATGGATTTTTTTTATTTTTATACTTGGAATAAATTTGAAGTATAAGTGTGTAGTGTCTATAAAAAATAACTATAGTACCAAAAATAATTATAATAATTATAATTATCATTAATTCACTTTCTCTAAGCCAATGAGATCGATCCCACATTCTCCTCTAAATACAAAGACGTGACGTTTACACTATCAGACAAGCCGCTCACACTCACAGTCCGTCAATACTTACATCAACGAATATTTCGGCTCCTTCTCCATTAAAGGTAAGAAAATGCTATACACTTTTTGTATTTTTCTAGTTAAAATTATCTGGAACACGAACATTTTATATATATATATATATATATATATATATATGTGCGTATAAACACAAACAAGGAAAATTTGTACACTGCTCATTATTTATTTTATACTTTTGTCGGAATCCGATCCATATTAGATCTACATTTGACCCCAAACTCAATTTTATTAATTGCTAAGTCACGTGTCTACAACATCACATAACAACCAGAAAATAAATAAGACTGGTTTTGTTCTTTCCCAGTCTTAGCGTTTCTCGTTTGTATGTGAATTTTTGTATATACAAAATGTTAGGGAGTTTATAATTATTCACTCGGTTATAAATCCTACAACTTATTTTGCTTCATTCGGACTTGCTAAAATATTTTCAGTTATTTACGAAGTTTTGGTCCGAAATTCAATATAAAAATGTAATTTAGGAAACTTGGTCTCATTTTAACATTTTTCACTTCTGTGACATTTTTGTTCATAAAAGCAGATGAATTTCGAAGATGAATCAAATCGAGTGTCGTTTCTTGTCTTTGCATCTCAATGATTCGACGCAACATGTGAAATTTTACACTTGAAAATTTCCGTTCCCAAATAGCTCATTTCCGTTCAATCTCTTACGTGTTATTTATAGCTGCCATGGAACGTGGTAAACGACACTTTGCTATAATTTTAACAACGTTTTCATAAACTCAATAAAAAGAATTAAAGAAATTGATAAGTTTTCATTCGTGTTGGTATCACCGTTATAAAGGTCACTGAGAAAACGATCATTGAGCTAAGCAAATATAGAAGCTGAATGTTACTTGCGTATATACTTGCATTTCCTTTCGGTGTCCCTGTTAACATGATATACTGTTTGTTTTAGTTATTTTTTTTTGTTTTGTTTTTTTTTTAACCAAAAAAATTCTGTGGATACCCTGAAACGAACATGTGAATGACGACAAGGTTTTAGAAGATGCCAATGGAAAGGAAACATATCAGAAAGAGCCAACTGAATTTTCTGTGAAACATAACGAGGAAGGAGGGCTTGGAGAACCTAAAGATAGAGAGAAAGGAAAACAGGGGAAAACAACGAGAGACATACTTGATTGGCTTCAGCAAGTGGGTGGCGAAGCAATTTGGAAGAGATATTAAGATAAAGTGTTAAGAGTGACAAGAGATAGGGGTAAGTGGTGGTCCATGATCGCTAACTTCCTGAAAGAACATGGTACATAAAACAAATGCAGCGTGAAATAGTCATTCCTGGTGGGGGGGGGGGAAGAAGCAAAGCAAAAATTAACGGTTTAAACAGACGTTCTACCTGGTTTTGTAAACATTTTAAGGTTTTTTAAATTTATTTTTTAACTGAAGTTTACTAAATGCGGAACAAAACTGTACCACAACAATTAAATGACACTTAAATAGTTTTCACTCTGAAGAGAGTGAGAGACAGATATATAGTTTTAATACAAAGTGCGGTGGAAATATATCCCACATTTCAAACTGTCAGGTGTGTGGTTCAAGTGGTAAATGGTGTGTTCATCTACATAAGTTCTTACCATTATGTGGAAGGTATTTCAGCTGTACCCTGAAGCTAGTCTCCGCTTTGTGGGCAGTAGATCTGGCAGTATGTCTATATTTCCGAGATTAGGTAGTATTTACAGTATTCAAACTATTGTCCTCATCTTTGTTGCCATGTGTACGACGTCTCAGCCGTTGTACGCTCCGGCCTTCTTCAGGTGCTAGGAACGTCTCTATCCGTTAGGTTGTTCCTGTGACTTGACCCAAAGAGTTGTGAGT
The DNA here is from genome assembly GCA_037127315.1 of Ascarosepion bandense. Classification (NCBI taxonomy): domain Eukaryota; kingdom Metazoa; phylum Mollusca; class Cephalopoda; order Sepiida; family Sepiidae; genus Ascarosepion; species Ascarosepion bandense. The sequence continues at coordinate 4,173,799 of JBBBDQ010001640.1, read as the reverse complement.
TCAATATCAGGCTACAACACTGGTGAACAAGTAATTTACAGGGCTAGAGGAAGATAACTCATGACTTCCAGAAGACGCATTAGACAAGGAATAGACTTCATAACCCGGTGATTGCAATAAAGGGTCGAAATTCATAGCACCTGAAGAAGGCCGGTGCGTAGAACGGCCGAAACGTCCTACAAATGGCAACAAAGATGAAGAAAATAGTCCGAATAATGTAAATACTGTGCTCATCTTTGTTGCTATATTCACAATGTTTCGGCTCTTGTACGCTCCGGTCTTCTTCAGATGAGTAGAATTTCTGACTGAACACTATTTCGTTCACCGCGGTAGAACGTTCTATTTGCACGCGTCATGCATCTTTTATATGTCTCAGTGTCAGCGTCTAACTCAACTCTTGAGTTTTTTACTAAAAAATAAATAAATAAATAAAAAAATAACGTTTTGGGTTAAGTCACTGGATCGAACCAACACTTGGTCATATGTCCTGGAGGACATCAGTGTATGAATTTCTGGGACTTATAAACTTAATGTGTCAGGAACTATTTTTTCTATCAGATGTCATATTACAATTTTGTTTTTCTCTAGCACACTGTATTACTGGATCCTATATTGTATTCATTTCATTTCTATTCTTGGCCAGCTTAGGTTTTTGTGGCCTAGCATATGCACCGACTCATGTTTTCGTACTTTCCAGTGGTGTTCTTTGTCTATTTCAACTTCATCTCACAGCGGGGTGCGTTAATCTTCTCTTATGCGGTCAGATACGCCTAGTTTTTCTATTTCCCCTTGTGTTGCGGCTTTACAGTGTTCTTGCAATCTTATCTAAAGGGAACGGCCTGTTTCTCCTTTATATTACTTACCACAACTTTACTGTTAAATCTAAGAGACAATGAATGTCTTATGTTTAATCATGAGCTGTTCTAAACATCGAATTTTGGCTTTAATTTCAGTTGAAAATAAAAATTCTCCAGCATTTGGATATTTTTTATTGAGTTGGTTCTAAGCTTTCGGCTCCCATGAGCCATCTTCAGAGAGGTTACAGGGACGTTAACATAAAAACATCCACCGTCAAAGACAATTTTATCTTGTGTTGACACAAAACTTTGCTAAACAACGATAACAGTTACCAAATAGCAAACGCAGTTCGTGAATTCGTAATGCGATTCTATGACGTCACACCGCGTGAGAGCTCGAAATGTTAACACAACCATATATTCAAATGCAATGTAATGTGTTATGACCAGATTTAAACGTGATTTTTTTAAGTGCGGTTTATTTTAATTTAATGTGAGCCGAAAGCTTAGAACAATATAACACAATTTTCGATTTATCGCAATAACCATATCTGCTCTGAAATGTATCGTAATATCAGCAAATGTAAACATGTTACATTTTCAATAAAAAATAATGTTCAAACAAATCATTTCAAATTGTCGGTTGTTTATAACCAAGTTTCGTTAATCTTCGTTAATTTCCGTAACATGTTTACATTTGTTGAGATTACGATACATTTCAGAGCATATATGGTTATTGCGATAAATCGAAAACTGTGTTATATAGGCTTGATTAAAACCTCGTTTAGATTAATAATATATATTTTTATAGAAGAAATTCTCTCTCTCATATATATATATATATATATATATATATATATATTGTGTGTATTTTGGCAGCATTTTTTCATTAATGCAGGTTTCATTGAATAATATAGACAAGTTTTGTCTTAATTTTGTGTAGGATCCGTTCATACCGTCTGATATACTTGATGGTGTCGTTAAAAGACAACAAAAAATCACAGTATTTGTTGAATTTTTTATCGGGTAATTCAACAAATACTGTGATTTTTTGTTGTCTTTTAACGACACCACCATCAAGTATATCAGACGGTATGAACGGATCCTACACAAAATTAATAGACAAAACTTGTCTGTATTATTCAATGAAACCTGCATTAATATATATATATATATATATATATATATATATATGGTACAACAGCAATTAAGAGGGGGTTTCATGCTTCTCACAACTTTTCAATCAGGGGCCTTGCTGCCGGATGCAGTTTACGTCCTATCCAGGACCGCTGGTCTTTGAGTGGGAATTTTCACTCCCGTGATTGAGAAATGACAACTGTCCTCCACTTCTTTCATGTCAATGAAATTATCTTCAGACGACTCACCATCTGCACCCAGGAAAAGATGACGTGGTCATTTGACTACTATGTAAACTGATTAACGCACTCTCTTTCTTAATGAACCTCGACCGACTTGATCAAGAAATAAAATCAAGATTGAGTAGGATAACCGAAGTCGTACAACACATAATTTGAGTTTTTTTAACGGCATATCAACCTGTGGGTTATGTAATGCCAAAAAGGTAATAAGTTTTCCCCTTCAAAAATGTCTCGTGGTAATAAGCTTTCCCCTTCAAAAATGTCTCGTAGTAATAAGTTTTCCCCTTCAAAAATGTCTCGTAGTAATAAGTTTTCCCCTTCAAAAATGTCTCGTAGTAATAAGTTTTCCCCTTCAAAAATGTCTCGTAGTAATAAGTTTTCCCCTTCAAAAATGTCTCGTAGTAATAAGTTTTCCCCTTCAAAAATGTCTCGTAGTAATAAGTTTTCCCCTTCAAAAATGTCTCGTAGTAATAAGTTTTCCCCTTCAAAAATGTCTCGTAGTAATAAGTTTTCCCCTTCAAAAATGTATATTTTTCTATAAAAGTCTATTTTTGTGTATATATATATATTTCTGTAAAAGTTTATTTTTATACTTTCAGTGTTTTGATACCAGTTTGTGGGTTAACTATTTGCCCATAGCTGGGACCCTAACAGGTACTACCACTCCGGGTCAGAGTGAACCTGGGAACAACAGCAATTAAGAGGTGGTTCCATGTTCCTCAGAAGCTCCCAATCAGAGGCCTTGCTGCTGGATGCAGTTTATCGTCATACCCAGGACCACAACAAGTAATGAGCCACCACTTAAGACGATGCTATACAAAAGACGCAGTGATCTTGATATGAATATTATAATAATCAAGGATATGCGTTGTAGTGCAGTGGGTATCGGCTCAAAACGAGAAATCGGAGAGCAGAGTTCGAATTCCAGTTGAATTCTTTGCATTCACTTACGCGCAAATACCCTTGGGAAAGGTATTAATCCGTCTGTTCACACCAGTTATGGGTTAAATAACAGTACAAATTGGATTCTCTAGCCTTGATTGGCAACTAGTCTACTGCAAAATGTAATGGTAACCTACTTCGGGATAATCATCTGGCCAGTCAATCATGTCTTTTTCGAAACATGATCGCCCAAGCGTGTATTATGTATAGTACTTAACTGACTGAATAATCAAATATGAAGTCACTCCTGATGCTAGGTATAAGGCATCTTTGAAGAGCTTCAAACAACTTGTATGATATGATTTTTATAAGCGTGGCTTAGATGTGGTACAAGGCCGAAAGTATTGAGCATCCAGTGACGATCGACAGAAGCACTTTATAGAGATTGGGTAATTGTCACTCACTATCACAACCGTTGGAATATCTTCTATGTGCCTTGTCCTTTCAAGGACGTAGGCGATCATGGCTTTCCACGTCTCCTTATCCCTGGTGGCTCTTAGCACGCTTTCTCCTGTAACATCTCGCAAACCTCCGTTCTATCATCCACCTGCTCATGCCCTTCAAATATGTTATCCGCTACTTTCCCCATGTCTCTTTCCCCCCTCTATCTGGCCTGTTAGTAACAGGTTCTCCAAGTCCTCCTTCCTCATTGCATGCCCCATGAATTTTACTTGTTTCTTCCTGATGCGCAATCTTAATTTCATTATCGTTTCCATCCTTTCCAATACCTCGTCATTGCTCACATGCTCGATCCATAAAACGTTAGATAAACAAAAACGCTAGGAATCAAGTTACGAAATTGTTCATGAACAAATATCGAAAACTTTCTTATCAATAAGTAAATGTTTTCTGTTAGCAAGTTTTTACTACAAATAGTCCTCAGCATATTGTCCTATGCTGCGAATGCAAACACCACCAACGTCACTGAATGTGTAGTATGTAAGCCACATTCACCCTAGTCGGGTTGAGCCGGCTTCCTCCCCGACAGAGAAAGTCTCATTGGGATTTGTTTAAGGGCAGGGTCCCAAGTTCTACCCTGTTATTTAACCCATAACTCGAGGGAAGGGACGGATTAATACCTTCCCAAGGGTACCAGGGCATTCAACTGGAATTCGAAATCGGCTCACCGATTTCTCTTTCCGAGCCGATATCCACTGCACCACAACGCACATCCGCCAATAAACACTTACAGCACCTGGTATTCTCAAGCGGGCAGCCATCTAAGTACTGACCATGTTGCTTAACTTCGGTGATCGAACGGGAACCGGTGTATTCAACGTGATATGACCGTAAGCAATTCAACGTGATATGACCGTAAGGCTAATGTTCATAATTTGAAGTATATCTTAAATGAATTCAAAGTTCTCCCATATATCCCTATTTGATTCCAGTCCAGATTCATTGCAAGCTAAGATGATGATTTTGTCTTTGAGCCAAATTTTCAGTAAGTGCTCGTGTGTGTTTGGAATCCAGAAAATTGAAACGAGAGATGGTTGCTGTCACTATCCTGACATTAACTTCGCCTGTCATATTTGATGACCCAAGCATACTTCATTATTCCTTTTACCATAACTTTGCTGTATGAAAGTTTTCAAATAAATACAATCCACAAATCTTGAAAATATCTAATTGAAAATTATAATTCTAAGATATACAAACCAGAGAATGAAAAATATTTTCACAAAATAAAAATTTAAGAAAATTCTCAGCGATATGAAATTGCTAATACCTACAACGTATATGAAAACAAAGGCCTTGGTATGTAACCTTCCACACCAAAATTAGCAGAAAAGGCATATTCAGTTCAGTTAATTGCCATACGTGTTACACGCTTGGGCGATCATGTCTCGAAAGTGACATGACTGACTGGGCAGAAGATTATCCCGCAGTAGGTTGCCATTGCTTTCTGCGGTAGACTGGTTGCCGACCAAGGCTAGAGAACCCAATCTGTCCTGCTATTTAACCCATAACTGGAAGGAATAGACGGATTAATACCTTTCCCAAGGGTATTTGCGCGTAAGTGAATGCAAGGAATTCAACTGGAATTCGAACTACGGATCTCCGATTTCTCGTTCCGAGTCGATATCCACTGCGCCACAACGCACAAACTGAAAAGGCATATTAACCGACTGAAAACAATTGCAATCATAACAATATGACCACATTAACTGGGAAGAGTCGATTGGTTGATTTTGTTTAGCGGTATATCAATCTCTCTGGATTACATAATGCCTAAAATCTAAATATTTTGAAAATAATTGTATGCCTTAAACTAGAGATAAAATATTTTTTTTACATAAAAATATAATTTTATGCTTTCCCACTTTCCATTTGAGTTTTCACTATTTGCTCATAGCTGAAACCTTAACAGACGCTACGACCCTGGATCAGAGTGAGCCTATGAACAACATCTACAACGCATATTAAAACAAAATACCTTCGTATGTAACATCTCACATCACAATATGGCCGAATAGGCAAGTTAGCCGACCGACTTTCAGTCTAAACAATGCTAAATCAAGCCTTATACAGACTGAAATAATTCGTGGTCTAAGATGCGTCAGATCAATTGGCGGCTTCCCATGTGTTGTTAGAGTTCGAATCCTTTATTACAATCACTGGGGTATATCATTCTCATTCCTTGCGTGGTAGTAATGCTACGATTGAAAGTCATGAGTTATTTCCCTCTAACCCTAAATATAAGTTACTTGTTCACCACTGCTGTAACCTGGTATTGAACTCACAACTCTAAGAATCAAGTCAGAACTAACCAACGTCTATATTCACTGGGCCATAGTGTCAAGAATTGAATTTTTGGGATTTATAAACCTAATGTCCGGTACCCTCTTTTTTACCAGCGTTCATATTGCCATTTTTGATGTTAATGGTTTTCTCTGGTATTTTTTACCAGAGCTCATATTGCAATTTTGACACACACACACACACACACACACACATATATATATATATATATATACACACACACACACACACACACACACACGAAGAAGAAAATTTAGATCTGTATATGTATGTATATTTTTTCTGGATTATTTTGAATATTAACTTTTGTATCATTTGGGTCTGACGAGCAACAAGGTTTGCTGTGAAATACGTATTACCCATGAAATTGTAGAATATCTAAATTTTTTCTACATTATATTACTCTGTTAAATTAAATAAATAAATTTAACAGTTCTTTTGAGTTCGTCTCTTTTGGAATTTACCTGACTTATATACCAAGTATTCTACGTTATATATATATATATAATATATATATATATATAATATATATATATATGTGTGTGGAGAGAGAGAGAGAGAGAGAGAGAGAGAGAGAGAGAGAGAGAGAGAGAGAGATATTCAGGTCGGTAGATATATATAAAAATATTGTTTAGTTAAAATCAGTATTTACTCAAATACGAGTAGATATTAAAACTAATGAAAAAAAAAAAACTTTGACAGACATTTATAGTCACTTTGGAAAGCATTAAAACTGTTGTAGCCTCCAGAATCAACTAAATTTGTTAGTGCTTTTTTTATGTTTCTACGCTCCTCAAAACCTAATCTATTGATCAGAGGACTCATTGCCGGATGTAGTTTATCGTCATGCCCTGAACTAAACTGGGGAGGGGAAGTGAAAACAAATGTGATGTTTTACATAAATGTGAAAAGTACACATGACTATATATTAATGCTAAGCTAATTATAAAATAAAGACAAAGCTATGGAAACAAATTGACCTGAGCAAATAATGATCCATAACTAGTGTTAACATGTCACTCGAGTGTCGCACACAAAAATCAATCATGCTACATTCACTCGCCTTCGTAATGAACTGATTGATAATTTTCATATAAAATTTTTTATACTTTTATATTTTTTTATTTGGGGGGTTCACTATTGTGTCATAGCTAGGACCCTAACATGTGATACCACACTGTGTCGAGAAGCCGGTATTTTGTGCAACATAAGAAATATTATCTTTGAAGTTGCTTCAACCAAATACCTACCTCATTAATATGCATTATATACGAGTACGTATGGTAACAAATGTCCATATCTTATATTTGTCATTTTCGGATATATGTTTAATGATATCCAATTATAAATACGATTAGTTCCTCGAGATAACTTTAGATTGAATTAAATCGTTTCGGACAAACAACTAACCAGATTTACTACGCTTTTTCACGTCACTGGGAGAGAATCATTGAAACAAAAAGAACTTTAAATAAGGAGAAAAAAAATACAGCACCCTCCATTTTACCAGACGACAATTTTATGATGCTATAGTCAGTAACAATCTATTTAGTTTGCTTTGTAGTGGATTGGGAAAAATTTAGTTATGCCAAATATTGCAAACTCTTCTTGTCCGATGCGGAAGCATTTTTTCTCGCATCTTTCGGAAAGCTGAAGACGTTCGTAAATAAGATGAAAAAGATACTGTTTTTTTTTATTATTTTCAAGATCCACCATCTTATTACTGTTGCACAAACCTTGCTTCAGTGGCTTCATGTAACAATATGCGATATCTTATTTATTCATATCCAAATATAAATTTGTCTTTAATAACAAATAGTATATTTAAATATTTATTTTTCGGTTACGCACACAAACACACGCATATATCCCCAGGTAAAGAGAACAGTTTTACAATTCCGAGTTCTCTGGCATTGACTTTTTTTTTAAGTAAATAAATATTGTCGAGCCTAATATAATCATATAATTAATTTGTTTTAATTAAAAATACATTGCGACACGGAAATTTCTATGTCTTGGGATTTCTATCTCGTCATCAGGTAATGTTAGATGATAGTTGTGAAAATGATTTTCATTTAAGTACGTTTGTTATTTATAAATATAGGAAAACAAAAATTTATGTGCGTGTTCAATTTTAATGTCTTCCTATATCTATAAATAGGAAAGGTATTGTTCCTTATATTTAAATGAAAATCATTTTCACAACTATCATCTAACATTGCCTGATGACTATTTAGTTTATATATATATATATATATATATATATATATACACACACACATACACACACACAAGTATGGGTGGAATAATATTCATTGTCCAAAGAAACACTATTTTTTAAAAAAGTGCTCAATACAAAGCTAATAATATTTATTCAGAAATTATAGCATGAATGTTATAATATCACTACAAATAGATACGTTTTAGTGATATAACATATCCATGTTATAATTTCTGAATAAATATATATATATATATATAGGAAAAACTCCTAAAAAGTTGTTATTTTAAAAATGTATTTTTTGAGAGTATTTATTTATTTCTATTATTATATTTGATATTTCAGACCGTCCTCGGCCTTTCATCAGAAACAAATGATTTTAAAATTAAAAAAAAATTTGTATATATATATTCAGAAATTATAACATGGATATGTTATATCACTAAAACGTATCTATTTTGTAGTGATATTATAACATTCATGTTATAATTTCTGAATAAATATTATTAAAAAATATTTTAATTTTTTTAATTTTAAAATCATTTGTTTCTGATGAAAGGCCAAGGACGGTCTGAAATATCAAATATAATAATAGAAATAAATAAATAAATACTGTCAAAAAATACATTTTTAAAATGACAACTTTTTAGTAGTTTTTCCTATACATATTAAGACAGTATACGTGGATCATCACTAATATATATATATATATATATATATTATATACCAATTTCTCTGTTGGAACAACCACTATTTCTGTTTTTAATATACGACAGAATGCCACGAACGGAAGACAAAACGTTCGAGCAATCACCTGAATCTATATAAATGCCTTTAAGAGGTAATCCTCAAAATAAATGAAAAAAGTGGACATCATATTAAATCACATCATAACCCAAGAAAACAAAGAAAAAATACGAAGAACAAAAAAACTAGTGGAATATCTCAAAACACGATGTCAACAATTTGACAATTTTAGAGTCAAAGAAGGTGACAGGAGAAACTTAACGTGCGAGTGTTAAAAACCCAACGCGCACGCACACATATGAACTCTCTGACCTGCCCATCACTTATCTATTTATACCAGATACCTAGACCATCAGAAAAACAAACGGATCTCAATATATGAAGTCACAAGTTTATTCGCCTGAAGAGAGCCAACTTTAGGCTCGAAACACGTGTAGCGACACAAATACCATTATGGACATTTAATATATCATACAAAAATCAAGTAATAATAATAATAGCAACAATAAATCTACACTTTAAACAAAACGTTCACGGCTTCTCGTAGTTTTTCTTATATATAATCATACACACACACACACTAGACACCAAACAAATATGAAGTAATATAGCTCAGCTACTTGGCATTGATTTGTTGTTTTAACATACCTTGTTTTCCGTAGTGCGATGCCAAATTTTAACTACCCTCAGCTTGAGGATCGAACGCATTGCACGTTCCTGAAACATCAGCCTATGATAGACACTATCTACTGGTCAATGCAAATTATTAGGGGTTAGGTTTGAGGTTTCTCTGCTTGACCTAGTCTAACACAAAGCAAAAAAGATTATCACAGAGATTCGAATTCATCACACTACAGAATGAATATACCAAACATTCTACAACAGGTGATTGAACTGTACGCACCCTGCTTTTTGCTCTTGCTAGGATTGTGTATGCATGATGTAATTCTCGGTAAAATTTGATTTATCCCCAAAACAGATAAATCACAACAGGAAGTTTTTTTTTAAATCTTAGAACCGAAGACTTACAAAAATTCTCACATGATAAGTAATATGAGAATCGAATTTAATTCACATCTGTAAGTCTGCAAAATTTCTTAAGCTTATCTAGTTTGCGCGGTCTTGGTAATTTCTATATCGTACAAATCGCGAAAATTCTTTCACTTTCATATGTCGGACAAAAAGTAAAACCTGTCCTTTAATAACAATATAACAGAAACAAAGCATATAAAAGTGAACATGTGGTTCCAAATCAAATCGTTCTCCATCAGTGTATCACTTTTAAATTTAAAAAAATATATATTTATATTTACATGCGGACAATTATCAGCTTTGTTTTCCAACGTTTCACCTTCTAGTTCAAAGCCTGGGACGTGTAATGAGAATAATCGAACCCTGTAAATTGAATAAAGGGTTCAGCTCGAAATAAAACGGTATACTCGTCTTATAGAAGATATTTGTTACTTAGTCATGTACAAGATGCTTCTTACAATTATTCATCATGGGGGAACATCTTTCTAGTGAGTACATTCTGCATTGTCAGCTGCAGTGGCACTCGAGCAACACCCTTTGCTTCTTGTTGAAGTCTGTCACCATTCTAAGAAGCCATTCGCGAAGAGACAACAATCTGAAACACCGGTTCTCGTACGGTTACCGAAGTTAAGCAACGTCGAGTCTGGTCAGTACCTAGACATGTGACCGTTTAGGAATTCCAATTATTACAATGGATAACGGCTGGGAACTGGTTATCGGAAGCAGAGTTCCAATTCCAGTCGGGTTCTTTATATTCCCTTACGCCACCATGCAATCAGTTTTCTTGTTCTCTCTCTCTCTCTTTCGAAGTTCTTGGGGTTAGTCTTCAGAGAAGACTATCAACGCAGTCATCGGCCTATCTTAAATTTATGTCCGCCTATAATAAATTCTAGTATGGAATGACAGCGCTCAAATTCATGATGTAGGCGATATACCAAAAAGCGCCCACAGTGCTGTCGAGATTACATTCAATCTTACAGAAAGCTTTGTGAAATTGAATAAATCCGTCTCTCCCCCAGCTATGGCGTAAATAGTCTGATTGGCACCCAGTATAGGAGAAGAACAATTAAACAACTATGAGCACCATAGGACACGTAACTAAACTGTAACTAAGGTTTACTCAGTGTAGTAACAGGATAAACTTCAAGCTGTCTGTGGGTCGTGAGGAGAAACTAATGGGCCGAAAAAAATAGTCAAGCTCAATAAAGTCAAATGAGAAATCACACTGATTTGGAGTGTGTCTACAAATCAAAGATTATAAATAATATTTGTACCATTCAGTTAAGTGCCATACGTGATACGCACTTGGGCGATCATGTCTCGAAAGAGACATGACTGACTAGGCAGGAGATTTTCCCGCAATAGGTTGCTACTCCTTCCTTCTGCAGGAGATCAGTCGCAAACCAAAGCTATAGAATTCAATCTGTCCTGTCAAATAAAACATATTTAAAAGGGGGGGTGGATTAATACCCTATCTCAAGGATATTTGCGCGTAAGTGAATGCAACGAGTCCAACTAGAATTCGAACTCGGCTCTCAGAGTTCTCGTTCCCAGCCGATGTCCACTGCACATGATAAAGGGAGATGTTATTAATTCACGTAAAATGTTTTGGCAATACTTCGATTAAAAAATAAATAAAACCTAACAAAACTGCTTTTTGTTGGAATTCAATAAGGTGTTCATTGAATTTGAACTTACCGAATATAAGATCGATATTTTGTAAGAAAGCTTTTACGAAAATAATCAAATCCCCTTATTCAATCTTAGGAAATCTAAAAATATCTATGTTGAACACTAATTTCAAATTTTGTTTCTCTTGAAAATTATACAAAGGAAAATATTTTTTTCCATATTGGTTGTCGTTTAAAATATGCCCTAGGTCTAATAAAATTCTTTTTCCAGATATTTTCCTTGTGTTTATTTTCAAAGTTTGAAAATTATTTCTGACACTATTTGGTCACTTTTGAAACGTTATTAAATTAAATTGTTAAATTACAGTCCTTGATTATTAAAGTAAAATCCAATAGAGTGAATATTTTTAATAGAAAAAATGTTTTTCTGTTCAATATGGAAACACTGAATAAAAAATAAATATTAAAAAAAAAATCAAGACAATACAGCCACTAAAAGAGGTTAGGGAGTGTTAGAGAATGAGAAAAAAAACATTGAGAAATAAGTATAACAATGTCTGGAGTAAAAAAGTTATTCCTTTGGATACAATTGGCAGATTTTAGCAAAATACTAACACACAGGAAAATCTCAATAGAAACGAAGAAAAGAGTGCTAGACTGCTACGTGATGTCAGTTCTTCAATACGGCTGTGAATGCTGGACAATATCATCGAAAATGAGGACAAAACTGGAAGCGGCCGAAATGTGGTTCTACAGAAGGATGCTACGGATATCGTGGACTGAGCATACAAGCAACGACGAGGTGTTAGAAAGAATGGCAACAAAAAGGAAATTAATACTGAGCATCAGGAAGAGACAACTGAAGTTCCTGGGACATGCAATGAGGAAGGAGAGCCTGGAGAACCTGATACTGACTGGACAGATAGAAGGAAGGAGAGACAGAGGAAGCAGCGGATAACATATTTGCAGGGTCTGATCAGGTGGATGACGGAACGGGGGTTGCCAGGAGCAACAGGAGCAAACATACTAAGAGCCACAAGGGATAGGGAGACGTGGAGAGCCATGGTCGCCTACGTCCTGAAGGGACAGGGCACATAGAAGAAGAAGAACACAGGATAAGCATTCAATTGATCTGGACGCGTGTTAGACAGCTCAACTACAAATAATATCTCAGTCTAAACGAAGCCGAATTCCTGTGTCGTTAGGGGTCGCAGGTTCGAATTCTGCCGAACGACATTTTCCTAACAAGATTTCAATATTCAGGCAGCTATTACTGGCGTGTGTATACACTGCTTATATCTTCTATGTGCTCTGTCCCTTCAGGACGTAGGCGATCATGGTTCTCCACGTCTACCTATCCCTTGTGGCTCTTAGTATGTTTGTTCTTGTTACTCCTGACAACCCCCGTTCCGTCATCCACCTGATCAGACCCTGTAAATATGTTATCCGCTGCCTTCCTCTGTCTTTCCTATCTGGCCAGTTAGTATCAGGTTCTCCAAGCTCTCCTTCCTTATTGCATGTCCCAGGAATTTCAGTTGTCTCTTCCTGATGCTCAGTACTGCTTATATAAAACAACACGTTAAAATTTCCCTTCTCTGATTCCATGCGCTTATGGCTTAGTGACTGACTGACACCAAATCGGTCGTTTTTCGATCACCGCCAGAAGCAAGTGGATGTGTCTAGCCACACTGATGAGTTGCGATACAGCGAAACAGGCTTGTATGTGGATTCTTAATAAACAGAGACAGATAGACAGATATGTGTGTGTGCGTGTGTATACACAGTTTTTAATTAAACAGTATCTACTCAAATACGAATATTTATTTAATAAAAACTGTTGATAATGGTAAAGACCGAGACATCTTTAAATTTAAATGAATTTTTTTTTCAAGTTCTGGAAATATCGAATCTGAAGAACATGTCGAATAAGTCAATGTTAATGCGGTATATTAAGAGTTACTCATGGTCTTGGAAAATGTTTAATTCTTTGGCGAATTGCCAAGTCCGCGTTTAACAGTTAGGAGAGAAAACTAATCCGAATTTCATATGCAAATCTACACTCAAATTCAATCCGAAATATCCACCTCCCCACAGTCCTGGCTGTGACGATAAACTACATCCGAAATGAACGCTTCTGATCGGGGTAGGTTTCAGTAGTGTGGAACCAGCTCTAAATTGCTGACGTTCCGAATTCCGTCTTCACTCTAGATGGTAGCACCTGTTAAGGTCCCAGATATGGGAAAATAGTCAATTAAAAAAATATAGCATAGTTAAATTGAGCTTTGAATAAGAGTTTTTATAAAAGAAAAAAAAAACTTTATATTAATGAATAAAACTGTTCTAGAATCAAAACTGCTGTGATAACAGAAACATTCGGAAGAAAAAAAAATTAATTTTTATCCCTAGGCACGGGTTAGAAAGCTTGTCACGCTAGAACCTATTACAACTGAGTAAATGTGTTCTATCCTCAGTGGGCACCCCATATGTTTGGCCTTGTGCCACATCTAAGCGGTGCTTAGAAAATCAACTACCTACGGGCACACGTGTAACTTCTTTTACGTGGGAAGACGAATATATAACGCCGCCAATCCCAAACAGAATAAAATAGTTTTTTTTATTTAATAACGATTGAGTTTATTCTGTCGATTTTTAGATGACTGTTTGGTATTAGATGATAAAAAGAAAGTCATTTTAAAATATTTTAAAAAGATTAGATTTTTTGAATGCTAAATTGGTTTGTTAAATATATATATATATATATATATATATATATATAACAAACCAATTATTAAAAATCGCCTGAAGACACCACTCATGGTAGAAACCTAGGTCGCGTAATAACTCGTTTAAAAATGAAAAATATTCAAAAGTTTTACAATATAATTGTATCGAACACTTTTTAATACAAATGTGTACTGGTCTAACCCTATTATGACCAAAAATCAAGTATTAAACAAACAATATATATATATATATATATATATATATATATATATATATGTCATCCGCAGACAGATCTGTTTCGCTGTATCACAGCTCATCAGTACGGTTAGACTCCGATTGCTTTTTAACCCAAAATTGAAACCCGACCGAATTGGCGGTCAGTCGGCGATTCTACCTCTGGGCTATGGGTGTTCGGTAGAAGAAGGCAGACATTTTAACGTGTATGTTATCATTATACACGCCCAATAGCCAGAGTACTCTAATTCATTTTACTGAATGATCGATGCGTACATGCCAGAGTAGCTATTGTTTTTCAAAGTTTACCATTCTTCCAGAGTGCTCAATCAGGGTGTGAGAGCGTAAATAGTCATCCGCAGACAGATCTGTTTCGCTGTATCACAGCTCATCAGTACGGTTAGATATACACACACACAAAGAATTCATGGATTTATTTTTAATCCGACAGTTATTACTTCATACGTTATTACAGTGGAAATGGGCGTGTGACCAATTTGTCAGGAAGGTGACTTCTTGATATTATCGATCTGGATGAGGTGATCCCAGCGTGCGGCACCTTTGGAAAGTGTCTGAAGACCATACCACGGGTCCCGGAATAGAAATTGGGTAAACGGCGCCTTTGGCGGAGCCGACGATGGTTGTGCTAGCTCAAAGTCACAAGTCATCATGACCGAGTTTTTCGGCGTTCTAACCCAGCAACTGTAACTAAGAAACGCTCAGTATAGTTACAGTATAGACCACACAACAAAACAAATGTGCCTGAGTAAGCGTCTGCAGTGGGAGTTAGCTAGCTCTTGTAGACAGGCATCTGTGGATACAAACAGGTAACCTATTTTCACTGAAGCATTGTGCATTACGTCTATCTATTAAGAAAACACGTTTTATAGGAAGGACCGAACGTGCATCTAGTGGTAAATTACATTCGACTAAATGGCAGTTGCCCTCAACCAACAGAAAGAGATGAAAGTTCAATCTCTACTGGTAAACGCTTTTTCTTTAAGATTTCTTGAATGCGAAGTCTGATAGACGTAACACTGTTTAATGAAAATATTGGCGTCTATTTCAAGTAAACACCACAATAATGTTTTATGTCATACATCCGGAAAAGTCATTAATAAAATAGTAAATTAATAAAAATAAAAAAATTAAAGATTGATATTATCTTTATTAATGCTTTATGTAGTACTGAACACTTAAAGATTACTGGCGTTAAGCTTTTAGTATCCATTTTTCCACTAATGGAATATATTTTAAGATATTGTTTATAGCAAACGGAGAGCGGGGGGACAAATTGATTATTTTATCAATAATATACACGAAAAGAGTAAAATGTGCTTACACAATGTTAAAACAATCAATGCTCTTCTGGTATCAAAGGTGTCTTAAATAATTTTCTACTAGTGAGCAATGAGCACTACAAAGTTAATTTTCCCCAAAAAATATACTGGATTACACAAATACAGACAAACGCATACACCGTATGATTATATATATATATATATATATTTACAACCTGACTTCTATTAGGCTCTTTCTTTAAGAGACAGGAAAAGCTTTTCTATAGCCATCTGAGAAACAGATTTAATGTCTCGTTATTTTAAGTGTTCACTTTTGAATAAGAGAACACCGAACAGTCACTTACGCCCCCGCTTAACGTCGTCAATAAGCAATACTCGCACAACTGTGAACGGAGATAGGTTGACAAATTTATTAGCGTTTAAATTACTTTTAAAAATTCTTGATTTTTAGACCAAAGAATTTCCAAAATATTCAAAATTTTACCTAGGGTTATCAAAGTCCAGGCATAAGCTAATTTTAAAGATTTGTTTTCCTCACATAAATGGGAAGTAAAATATTAAGTCTTCTCTTCCAGTCGTTGGAAAACATGTACAATTCAACTTTAAAGAAAAAAAAAAGTCTTGTCAGGAAATTGGAATGTTTGTCAAGTTAAGGGGTTAAACGTAAAATTTAACTTACCAGTCATGGCGACGCTTTTTTTTTTTTTTTTTTGCATTAGGTGGTAGGGGCCTCATAATTCTGGCAATGACTTCCAAGATACTTACTGGTTTGGAAAGCGTGGTTGGGGTCACCATCACTCAATTACGTTTCAATCCTCAGCCAACTGAGAGGTGTCCGGTCTGGAGAACAGATGCCCGAGTCTGAACTACCCCATTGCACTAGAGGGGAGGATCGGTGATTGCAACTGACGATTGAGGGGATTGGGAAATTTTTCTTCCTGACCCGAGTGTACTAGTTCGGGTTCCCTAGAATAAACTCGGCGTTGTGTCACATCCTGTCATATTAAGAGGTTAAATATAACATTAAACTTACTCAAGTTATGTCGACGTTTCTCGGATTTGTAGGGGTCACAATAACTCTGGCACGTCAATATTAAGCTGCCTGAGTAAAATTAATTCTTCTGGAGTTTCCTCATAAAAAAAAAAGTTAAGATGGCGATATCTACCTACGTTGTGTATTTAATCAATCTAAAAGCGTATTGTGTATGCTATCGTATCGTTGGCATTATGCCACATCGTATCGTGCATTAACTGTAATATGCGATAATCTTTACATAAGATAAGTATAAAAGTGTATATTCGGAACAATATGTACATTAGTAACTGATATTACTGCCTTTGGTCAACAGAGTTTCATTTGTGTTATCGAAATTGAAATTTGGAGTAAAAATAAAAAAATACTTGCGAGAACAGATAACGGTATTTACCACCATCCCACCAAAGCGGATGTGACACAAGGTCAATTAATGTGGGAATTCTGAATCTAAAATATACCGTAGACCCAGATTAAGGTAGAGTCGGGTTCTTGTCTTTTCACCTCAAACGAGACTATACCCTTTGGTGGAGCCTCGTTTGGATCTCTCTGTGCCCGGAAGTAGAGAGAGAGCTAGATCAAGAATGACTGCGCAACTCTCAACAAAGCGAGAACAGATAGAGATTTTCTAATCACAGCTTAGGTGTGGCACAAGACCGAAAGTATGGGACACCCAGTGAGGATCGAACTCACTACTCAGTTGTAATAGGTACTAGCGAGACAAACTCGTTAACCATTACACCACTTCGAGGTGCCCAAACGCGAGAAGAGATAACTGGATTTATTGGATTTAGCAGAATAATCATAGACGGTTAAAGATTTTCACATAGACAAACTAAGGTAGGGTGCTGGACAGGTCGCATGGTTATGTAAAACTTAAAATCAATAAAAACAAAAATATAATTTTGCTGAAATAATTTTCTTCCTGGAGGTTCAATGAAGGCATGTTTTAATTTTGCTATTTTTGGAAGTGTGGGGTGTAGGTTATAAATGTTATTATAAGAAGTGTTTCTTATATTTTTGTGTTGTCGATAAGGAAATAGAATAGCCTGCGCTAAAAGTAGTTTCGTCCAACCCCCGAAAATTGCTTCGAAACTAAAACATTAACTGAAAAACTCGAGTCATATTCTCAGACTCGTCAGATTGAGACGTTCATATGGCTCTCCTGCATCTTCTCGGGGGTTGGGGAAAGTAAAAAGTTTTAAGCTCAAACTCCGGAGCAGTACCTCCACTTCGAGGGAAGGGGGATGCGTTTCAAAAAAGGGGATTGCTGAGAGGGGCTGGGACAATTTTTTTCACTGTATTAACGGTAAACTTGCTCTAAACGTCGAAGTTGTCACATTCGGTAGAGTAACGCGTGTGCACTGAAAATTAACCATGGAGGTCATGCATGGTGACAAATTCGTTCCGAAGGTTAAAAATGGTTCCGAGGAAGTGAAGTCCGTTGTTCTTTATGAAGACCACACTTTTTCGAACTTCTTGGTTTGGCGTTACTTAAGAAACTGAACCAAATAACAGAAACCACATCTTGTTTACTTTCAACAACAGAAGCATTTAAGATGGATATCACATGTAACTCAAAGAAAAAATAATGACGTAATCAAAATGTAGACGTTCCACGCTACCCCAAACAAAAGTTTAAGAAGGAAACTTGCATCAGTACTGGAAATAGCAATAATAGCGACTGGACTTAAGAAACCTATTTTCCTGAAAAAATAGTTTGAATTGAAACATTTTATAAATTTTGACCGGCTGCACCGTCAATGAATTCTGAATGTTTCCTTATAAGGTAACAGTTAATATTACCATTGCTTTACTTTCATTACAAAAACATTATGAAACCACATACAATATTATAACAGGTAAATAAAATAAATATATGAATGTCTGTTTAGAAACAGTTTTTATACACAAGATATCTAAAAGAAAGAGTTACCTGCTCCTGAATAGGATTCGTGAGTTATATTTTTTCTTTTATGTACCGTATCCATTCAGTTGTTCATAGCTCTCCACAACTTCGCATTCATAAGCAACATTCGACTCTTTACTATCCCTATTTATCCTTGCTCTGCCTTCCAAATCAACCATCAGATCCCTTAATAATATCCTTTTAATTCGTTTTTCTAAAACTTCCCCATTGCTTGCATGTTTAATCTATGTCATTCTCAACACC
The DNA here is from genome assembly GCA_037127315.1 of Ascarosepion bandense. NCBI lineage: Eukaryota > Metazoa > Mollusca > Cephalopoda > Sepiida > Sepiidae > Ascarosepion > Ascarosepion bandense. The sequence goes on along the minus strand of JBBBDQ010001640.1, from coordinate 4,154,822 downwards.
CGTTTAAGAAGCCACATCTGTTGCTTCGAGATTTTTTACAGTAATATTCATCCTGTACAAGGCTCGAGGGCCACTCGAGGTAGAGCTTAAGTTGGGAGACAATTTCTACAGATAACAGAGGAAGATATTAGCTAACCTTAAACTGGAAAACGTTAATCTTGTACTGATCGGGGAAACATGCTCTTTGGAGTCGGTCCTACAGAGCAGTGGTTCACAGGAAGAAGCTGTTTGAGTGGAACTTCTCACCGATGGAATACAGGAAGAATGACGGTGTTTTGCTACTATGTAATTGGCGTGGGGTGGCGTGGCCTTGCCGTAAATGTTTGAACTTGGTGAACCAGAGAATGTAGTTTATCCGAGCACTTTCCGTGGAAGAAGCGATAGAGAAGCGAGAGACTTGCCACATCTCACCTTTGAGAGAGAGGTTGGTTAAAAATTGGTCACTCATAGGGGTTCAAAGATGCTTATGGATTCTATCAAGGCTGGAGTGGTAGGCCTGGGCAGATCCCGCCCAAAGATGACAACAGTATTTTATTTGGGGCCTGATCTGGCTATTGTAAACGTAGAGGATAACATGTGGAGACAGGTACTAACTGGGCCCGTACAGTGAGTCGGCCATTTTACCTGCATCCTTAGCAATGGATTGTAGGTACAAGCTCCACTCTCACCTGACCAAAAGCGTCTTCGATAGGGGAAGGTAGCGAGCCACTTGACTGACAAGACTATCTGAATGATTGAAAGAACTTAGCAATGAGAAAATTGCTGAAAGAATAGAACGTTGTGAAGAGCCACGATCGCTCATATTTTCTAGAGACGAGGAAGATAGAAGTAGAACAACACTCTTATCTTTGTTTTCTAAAGGTTTTATATATCATATCAGTTGTGGGATATCCCCTTTGTATATGATAATGCACTCTACTGAGTATACATATACTCCTGCCATAGTGAGACACAGAGCTACCATAGAGTTAAGAGTATTCGTAGAGATCCGTGCCAGTTATGGGAGAGTATCGGAACTTAAGTTACCGAGAGATACCGAAGTTACCCAGAGACTACCGCATCAGAAGTCAGACTAGCTCTGAGCTCCACTCAGCTAAAATGATATAGACGGATATACTATTTCCAACGACTTCACTTCAAGACTTGTATATATTTATTTCTTAATAGTATTCTTGGATTTACTAATCTGCATTACGTTCAATATAACCTACTTTTCTATCCCCATATCTGTTTTTGTTGTTCATTATTTTGTGCGGTTCCTTCACCCTAAATCCACGACAATATCTATCCTTTTACATGGTATATTTATTTTGTCTAAAATATACAAAAATGTGACACATGGTCGAAAAGGGATGTGGGTAGAGGTTGATCTCCATTTACTATCCTATACCTAGCTAATCACATTCACGGCCCAATCACTCTTAACAATTTCACCACTTACCACTAGAACTCGTCCATCATCTTACAATATCTTTCCTTTTACATGGAAGTGAATACTGGACAAGTTACTCATATATAAAGACACACGGGCATATAAGGGTACATCTTAAAACTATTCATGGTCAGAGAGTGGCAACTGATCTCTTTCGATCTAGCACAAACTACCCAGAAGTGTGTGTAGGGGAATTGGATACTTACATTAAACGCCTCGAAAACCAAACTAGTTACATTCCATCATCGCCGATCTCATGGGTTTGTTACCCCGTTTTTAGGTTCCCCTGTGAATATGTGGTATTATGGTATATGTAGAATTGTAAGGTGACGGATGAGTTTTTGTGGTAAATGGAGAAATTGTTAAGAGTGATTGGGTCGTGAATGCGATTAGCTAGGCATAGGATAGTTAATGAAGACCACCCTCTACTCACCCGGCTTTTTGGCCTTGTGCCACATTTCTTGTATTTTGCAAGAATAAATAATCCATCATCGCCGATCAAACCACGAACTTTACGATAAACGATTCGCTGCATTCCTATATCAGTCTTGCGTTCAGTATGCCCCGTGAGGGTTAAGTTTTCTAAGCCCTCTCTCCTCTTTATATATCCAAAGAATTTTAGCTGTCTTTTTTCCGGATTTTGAATAGAAGACATCTTTTTGTTGCAATTTTCTTTTGCGACTTTCTTGTTGCTACTGGCTCCGTCCATGAAATTCTCAGTATCTGTCTGTAGATCTTTCTCCTCACCCGTGGGGAGATTGTCTAGCATTCACTGCCATATAAGAGGATGGATAACACATAGCAGTCCAGCCACACTTTTCCTAGCGAAATGTTTCTGTTTCTTAGTACCTTGCTTAGCTTTTGGAATACTTCTTTCGATAGTCCAGAGCATACTTCGGATCTCGGTGTCGCGTTTTTTACTGACTCTCTCTCTCTACCTTCAGTCAGTTAAGTTCCATACGTGATACACGCTAGGGTGACCATCTCTCTTTCGATCCATGACTGACTAAACAGAAAATTTTCCCAGAGTAGGTTGCAATTTATTTCTGTTGTAGACTGGTTGCCAACCAAGTCTATAGAACCTAATATGTCCTGCTATTTAACCCATAACTGGAGGAAGAATAAATGGATTCATGCCTTTCCCAAGGGTATATACGCGTAAGTAAATGCAATGATTTCAATTGGAATTCGAACTCGGCTACCCGATTTCTCATTTCGAGCCGACATCCATTGCACCACAACGCACTTCCTCTCCTTTTATGTACTATGTTCCTTCATGGCCTTCCACATCTCCCTATCCCAAGTGGCCCTTAACATGCTTTCTCCTGTTACCCCACCCAATCCCTGTTCTGCCATCCACTTGCTCAAGCCCATCATTGCATTGCTTTCCCTTGTCTTTCTTTCTCTATATCTGACCTGTGAGTATCAGATTCTCCAAGCCCTCCTTCCTCATTACATGCCACAGGAACTTCAGCTGTATTTTCCTGATGCATCACTTCTTTTTCGTTTACACCCTCTGCAAAACCTCATCGTTGCTCACATGTTCGGTCCATGGTATCCTCAGCATCCTTCTGTATAATCACATTTCGGTTGCTTCCAGTCTTTCATTCATCCTTGATGAAATTGTCAAGCAATCACTGCCATATTGAAGAACAGATATCACATAGCAATCCAGTACTTCTTTCTTTGTTTCGAGCGATTCTATTTTCTTTTTTCAGGACGTAGGCGATCATAGCTTTCCACGTTTACCTATACCTAGTGGCTCTCAGTATGTTTTCTCCTGTTACAACTCACGACCCCCGTTCCGTCATCCACCTGATCAGGCTCTTCAAATATATTATCCGCTGCCTTCCTCTGTCTCTTTTTCCTTCTATCTGGCCTGTCAGTATCAGATTCTCCAAGTCCTCCTTCCCCATTACATGTCCCAGGAACTTCAGCTGGCTTTTCTTCTTGTTGTCATTCTTTCTAACACCTCAGCATTGTTCACATGCTCAGTCCATGATATCTGCAGCACCCTTCTGCAGAGTCACATTTCCGCTGCTTCAAGTTTTTCCTTCATCTTCTATGATATTGTCCAGCATTTACTGTCATACTGAAGAACTGACATAGAGAGGATTCTTTCCTACATCTAAACTAATTTATAAATGGAACTTTTGTGTGTGTGTGTGTGTGTGTGTGTGTGTGTGTGTGTGTGTGTGTGTGTGTGTGTGTGTGTCCTTCCTTATTGCATGTCCCTGGAACTTCAGTTGTCTCTTCCTGATGCTCAGTATTCAACACCTCGTCGTTGTTTGCATACTCAGTCCACGATATCCGCAGCATCCTTCTGCAGAACCACATTTCCGCTTCTTGAAGTTTTTCCCTCATCTTCGATGATATTGTCCAGCATTCACTGCCGTATTGAAGAATTGACATCACATAGCAATCTAGCACTCTCTTTTTTGTTTCTAGTGAAATTTTCCTGTGTCTTAATACTTTACTTAGCTTCTGGAACGCGTCCTTCGCCATGCCAATTCACCTTCGGATCTCTGACGCTTCCAATTCGTAGATCACACTTTGAATTGTCTCTCTTACTGACGACCATGCAATCTGTATTTTTTACTTTTTCTCGCTTTCCTTTACTGCTTTATCTCGGAGTTCTTGCCGTTAGCCTTCAAAGGCTGCTATCAACACAATCGTTAGCGTATCTTGTTAAATTTATGTCCGCCAATAATAAATTCTGTTAACTATTGACAGCGCTTAAATTCATGACGTTGGCCATATTCCAAAAGGTGCTCACACGATCACACAGCAATCTTAACTCATATTCTACCAGATTAAATTAAGGCTCTCTTTTCTGTTATATATCTTCTTCTTCTTCTTCTTCTATGTGCCTTGTCCCTTCAGGACGTAGGCGATCATGGATCTCCACGTCTCCCTATCCCTTGTGGCTCTTAGTATGTTTGCTCCTGTTGCTCCTGGCAACCCCCGTTCCGTCATCCACCTGATCAGGCCCTGCAAATATGTTATCCGCTGCCTTCCTCTGTCTCTCCTTCCTTCTATCTGACCAGTCAGTATCAGGTTCTCCAGGCTTTCCTTCCTCATTGCATGTCCCAGGAACTTCAGTTGTCTCTTCCTGATGCTCAGCATCAATTTCCTTTTTGTTGCCATTCTTTCTAACACTTCGTCGTTGCTTGTATGCTCAGTCCACGATATCCGTAGCATCCTTCTGTAGAACCACATTTCGGCCGCTTCCAGTTTTGTCCTCATTTTCGATGATATTGTCCAGCATTCACAGCCGTACTGAAGAACTGACATCACGTAGCAGTCTAGCACTCTTTTCTTCGTTTCTATTGAGATCTTCCTGTGTGTTAGTATTTTGCTCATCTTCTGGAACGCGTCCTTTGCCATGCCAATTCGCCTTCGGATCTCCGTGTCGCACTTTCCATCTCCTGTTAGAACACTTCCTAGGTACTTAAATTCTTGGACTTGTTTGATTCTGTTATCCCCCACCTGTATTTGGCATTTTGGGTTGTATCTTTTGCTGATGACCATGCACTCAGTTTTCTTAAAGTTTATTTGTAGTCCCATCTTGTCACTCTCCACTGCTACTTTCTGTATGAGATCTTGCAGTTTCCTTTCCGTGTCCGCAATCAGTACGGTATCGTCCGCGTATCTTATGTTGTTCAGGTTGTGGCCTCCAATAATAAATCCTGGTGTGTCATCTAGGGTCCTCAAAATATTCTCGCTGTATAGGTTGAACAAATCCGGTGAAAAGACACAGCCTTGTCTTACGCCTTTTTCTATCTTTGTGTATAATTATAAATGATGAATTAAAACTTTCACGGAAACATGTGGAAATTTAGACAATTTCAATTGATATCTGGAAAAACTGGCTGGTCACATTCAATGCCTATAAGACCAAACCAGTGATACAGTATTTACATTATTCGGACTATTGTCTTCATGTTTGTTGCCATTTGTATGACGTTTCGACCGTTATACGCTCCGGCCTTCTTCAGGTGCTAGGAATTTCGAACCGAACACTTATTACAATCACTGGGATATATCATACTAATCCCTTGCGTATTAATGCCTCTTTTGGAAGTCATCAGTTATCTCCCTCTAATCCTGCTAGTTACTTGTTCACCATTGCTGTAGCTTGGTAGTGAACTCACAACTCTTTAGACAAATACCAAACTAGTGATGTTTGAATATTTACCTCGATGCGCGGTTGTTCTTTCAGGGAGGTTGTGTGTCTTGAGCGCCTGCTGGGACTTAAGCTCAAAACAGACCTCGTGGAACTTGTTCATACAATCAATCACTAAAAGTCCTGGGTATGATGGTAAACTGCATCCTGCAGCAAAACCTCTGATTGGGAGGTTGTGAGGAGCATAAAACCACCTCTTAATTGCTGTTGTTTCCAAGTCCACCCTGACAGGAGAGGTAGCACTTGTTAGGGTCCCAGCTATGGGCAAATAGTTAACCCCCCAAACTGGGGTTAAAACACTATGAAAGTTTAAAAATAAACTTATCGAAATATATACATAAAAATAGACTTTTATAGAAAGATATACATTTTTGAAGGAAAAATATTACCAACAATAAATTTTTGAAGAAAAAATTATTTCCATAACACATTTTTGAAGGAAAAAATTATTCTCGGCGAAACATTTTCAATACAAAATTAGAAGACATTTTCAGTTTTTTAAAATAAAATAAAAACAAAAAATTCATTAAAATTTCACTAAATCAACCTTCTCACTCTAACCAAACATTAAAAAACAATACATTAAAATCCCACCTTTTTGGCATTAAATGACCCACAGAGGTGTTGATATGCTGTTAAACAAAACTCAAACGCTAAAAATACGGAGAAAAATGGTTGGTAACCACAGCAGAAAGTACTTCTCTTCCCGCTATCAACTACTTTTACAAGAGTCAGATCAGATCGAAAATGGAGTACTGCTGGCGCTATAATTGGGAAGGAGTTACCCAGTATTCACTTTCCAATCCCCATGGATTATAAAAGCTTCTCCACATTCTTGTGGATGATTATTTTCCATACTACAACCCTTTTACCAACATCGAATGTCTATAGCTATTTCCATGGAAAGTATTCAGATGAACTACATTCTTTAGTTCCACCACTTCTAACCGCCATGCAACGCACATTTTGACGATCTAACCTCATTTCCTTCGTATCCCATTAGTGAGATGTATGTTCTACTCACGAAGCTCTTCCCACGAAGTGCTACTTTGTGGCACCAACTTCCAAGAGGATTCTTCCCGCATTGCTACAATCTTAGCTTTAGAAAAGTCTAAACTTAACCGTTATCTTCCCCCATATTGTTTCCTTTTACTCTGTAACTCACTACCTCGAGTGACTCTTTGGCCTTGTACAGGATTAACCTCATTGTAAAAGAAAGACGAACTTTAAGAAAATGGATTCAATATATGTTGGGGAAGGTATCAGTTTAAACTGACTTGATTTGATTGTTCGTTTTCTACGATTTATCAACTGTTTTGAAGATTATTTAAAGGCAGAAAATATTTTTAATTTGCAAGAATTTGGGGGAAAAATAATGATGGTTTAATTATATGTCTTACTAATTAACCCATATCAGGGTGAGAAGAGGTGGATTTTTACCTTTACTCAAGGATATTTGCGTGTAAGTGAATTTAACAAACCAAACAGGACTTAGAACTCGGCTTTCCGATTAAAAATTCAGAGTTATTACCAATTACAACACCAACGTATCTATGCTTCCAGCACCTGGAATTCCCAAACGGTCACCTCTCTATATAATTACCAGTCTCGACTATGCTTAACTTCATATATCGTACGAATGTTTCAACGTAAGGTGGCCGTAAGCGAGGGTTACTAGACGTCCCTTATATACTGGACATGCCTCATAGTTTGTTTGTTTTTTTTTTTTTTTTTTTTTTTTTTAATCATTTCACCCCGAGCAAGGCGGAAACGCCACTGATGTGTAGGGGGCTACATAAATGTAAAAAGATTAATTAGAAAAGAGTGAGGAGTACAAACTAGTTAGAAAGGAACACTAGAAATCTGAGAAAGCAGGTGCGATGACAGATACATAGGTGGAGAGAAAGGGAAGGTTATACAGGGGTGGGGAGAGAGCTAGAGTCCAGTGATTAGTAGATGAGTATTGACTTTGCATTTAAATTTCTGGAGGTTGTAGCCGTCAGGAAAGCAAGAATACGGGAGCGAGTTCCACAGGCGGGAAGTGCGAGAGAAGAAGCTGCAGGATTAGAACTGTCGTCTGCATTTAGCTAACCTGACTGTGAATGGGTGGGACCCAGTCTGGTTGCACGAGTAAACACCTGTTGAGGAGGCATCAGTGACTTAAGTTCGTCTGAGCAGAAGCCATGAAAGTATTTATAGAACAGACAAAGGGAGGCCACATTTCGACGATGGGGAAGTGGCTGCAGTCGAGCCGCCAGATCACTACCTATCACATTACAGACTCTCCTTTGGAGCCTGTCAAGAACACTGAGGAGAACGGCAGGTGGATAAGTTTGTCCCTTGTCCAGTACTGACCTTTCAGAGACACCTCAAATGTTCTGTATTTAGTTCATTTTCAAATTTCGTATTATGTGCGTTGTGGTGCAGTGGATATCGATTCGGAACGACAAATCGGAGTGCTGTGTTCGAATTTCAGTTGAATTCCTTGCATTCACTTACGCACAAATACCCTTGGGAAAGATACTTATCAGTCTTTTCCCTTCAGTCATGGGTTAAACAATAGGACAGACTGGGTTCTATAGCCTTGGCTGGCAACCAGTTTACCGCAGAAAGCAATGGCAACCTACTGTGGGATAATCTTCTGCCCAGTCAGCCATGCCTCTTTCGAGACATGATCGCCCAATGCGTGTATTACGTATGGCAGTTAACTGAATACAAATATGTTTTTGACTGGTTTTGGTTGTAATTTTATAAGTAATTATACTTTCGATTCTCTGATTCTCTTAGTGAAATAACCTAAATGTAACAAGGAAACTAGTGTTGCTAGAAGTTTACACAAAACTGACGTTTTTGCAATGTGTTCACTTGTTATTGCCGGCTGAGATCAGAGACACTAGTACTGACTTACCTGCCAACCCCACTGCTGTTCAGCTCTGTATTAGCATCGAATCTTACTATCAACAAAGTCTATTGTTAGTACTTTCCACAGCCCACTATTTTCGAACTTAAAAACTAACCTATCCCAAGATGCTAGAACGTAAGTGTTGAATATTCCAACGAATGAAAAGTTATCAAACAAGGAAAAAGCTGTTCTGAAGCAAGCTGTATTTTATGTAATTGCAATGATTCCGATATTATAGATTCTTGTTGCTTATTTCTCTGTTGTCTGCATTAAACATCTTTAAATGATTTCACTTTTACAGAATTTCTTTATCGTAGCTTGTATTAAAATGATTTTAACTTGTTTTAATTCTATTTTCATCATAAAAATGGACAAAACTTTTTATTCATATAAATTTGTTTTAAAACATATGTCTCTCCTTTGTTTCGAGTATAAACACTTTTGATGAGATTTTATAAGCTCCTGGTACATTTGATCCGCTAACAACTTTTGGTGGACTTGTGTAAGTGCAAAGTGAAAATACGACATAGCATTTGAACAAAGAAATATTGAATATATTAACACAACATTTTACAAAAAAAGATGATACATGTAATGTGAAAGATTCAAAGCAAAGTTCAGTGTTTGTAACTGATTACTAACTTTTAGAAGGAACTAAAAGAAAACGTCTTTTGGCTATGGAAAAAGCCACCAAGAAAGAAAGCGCATCTTTAAAATCTCGCGCCGCCTGTAATTATCGTCAAGGGTGTCAATTACAGAATTACAGGCGGCGAGATTTGGGAATTATAATCAGAGGGTGAGAATCCAACACCTTTTATATAATATATTGGTTTTGGTATATATATATATATATATATATATATATATATGTGTGTGTGTGTGTGTGTGTGTAGATGTGATAGTTTTGGGCGCCAAGATTTTTTCAGTACTTTTAACTGATAACAGGTATTTTGATAAGCAATTTTTTATCATAAAGTGCGCGGATATCAGGGTAGAGAAACAGCGTTGATACTTTTAGAGCAAAATGTAAAAATTCTTTGCACTAAAATTATATATATTCATTTGTAAACGATTTATTACGCGACCTAGGTTTCTACCATGAGTAGTGTCTTCAGACAATTTGCAATAATTGCTAATCGCCTGAAGACACCACTCATGGTAGAAACCTAGGTCGCGTAATAACTCGTTTACAAATGGAAAATATTCAAAAGTTCTACAATATAATTGTATTGAACACTTTTTAATACAAATGTGCACTGGTCTATTATGACCAGAAACTAAGTAATTAAACAATCAATCAATATATATATATTACTTTTAAGTGAAAGAATTTGTCACTTTAACTGAGCAGTTAAAGTGACAAATTCTTTGCATTAAAACTATTAAGGCCCTATCTTCACTCCGACATCGAGCACTTTACGATAAAAAAAGACTGCTTGCCAAAATACTTTTTTATTAGTCAAAGACTGAAAAAACAATATTGGCGCTTAAACATTATTATAGCTCAACACTATATATAGAGAGACAGACAGACAGACACAGAGACATTGAGATATTTTAAGAAATTTCTAAATTTTCTAATGTCGCAACCCCACCGTAAGCGAGTTTGAACTGAGGACAGAATGATATATGTCGAGTAAAGTACTGTTAAGATTTGGCCCCTTTCAATGATATCATACTCGCATATAGCTTAACTTTTTTCGTGCAACCAGATTGGCAACAGGGTCCCACCCATTCATAGTTAGGTTAGCCAAATGCAGACGACAATTCTACTCCTGCAGCCTCTTCTCTTGCACTTCCAGCCTGTGGAACTCGCTCCCATATTCTTGCTTTCCTGATGGCTACTACCTCCAAGAATTTAAATGCAATGTCAATACTCATCTATTAACCACTGGATTCTAGCTCTCTCCCCACCCCGTATATCATTCCCTTTCCCTCCACCTATGTAACTGTCATCACACCTGCATTCTCATCTTTCTCTTGCTCTTTTCTAACTGGTCTGTACTCCTCACTCTCTTCTAATGAATCTTTTTACAGTTATGTAGTGTCCCCCCCCCCGCACATCAGTGGCATTTCCGCCTTGCTCGGGGTGAAATGATTAAAAAAAAAAGTTTTTATCCGGAGAAATAAAGCAATAAATGAAAATCAAAACTGCTTCAGAAAATTGGATGTCAGTTTTTCACAAAACGGTTTAACTAAGTTCAAAAATCTACAATACACAAAATAATTAAATACTCGTATGTTAAAGAAAGCAATATTTGCGCATACCTTTGTCTACTCTTGAGTGTTTCTTATTAAAATCTTAGCCAATCCTTTATCTCGCAGTTAAGAAACTTCTTTATCTAAAATTCACAAAACTCTTTCCCAAGCAAATAGTGCACATTTTATCGTTGATGAGTGAAATCAGGTCCCAGTTAAACAAATATTAAATTGTGTCAAATGTCATCCGATATATCCTGGACAAAACTTTTTATTCATATAAAATGCATAGCATCATTATTCAGGGTCACTTGCACATGATCTAATGGTTAGCAAACGTATCTCCTTAGATCAATTACGACTGAATAGTCCTCGATGGGTGCTCCATACTTTCGGCCTTGTGCCACATTCAATCTACTCTTAGGGCACCTTAACGTGGTGTAATAGCAAAATTGCCTCACTAGAACAATTACAACTGAATAGTGAGTTATATCCTCACTAGGTGCCTCATACTCTCGGCCTTGTCCCACATCCAAGCTACGCTTAGAAAAGCAGTAGGGTATTTCGACATGGTGTAATGGTTAACAAAGTTATCCCGCTGGAACCAGTTAAATCTGAGTAGTGAGTTCGATCCTCATTTGGTCCTCAACACTTTCGGCTTTGTGCCACATCTAAGTGGGGCTTAGAAAATCAATATCCCCCTAGAACAATTACGACAGAATAGTGAGTTCGATTCTCACTGGGTTTCCCATACTTTCGACCTTTTCATAATTTTTTTTTTTTTCACTTTTTACATAAATACGAGAAGGATCTACTGTTTACTGTATTTGATGGCATATAAGACGCACGGGTGTATAAGAACCACCCCAATTTTAGTCGGGTAAACCAAGAAAAAATTAGCAGTTAGTAAAATCATTAGTAAATGTTACAGCCTAAGCTATATTCATGAAGTATGCTTTTCGTTAAAGAAGCAATGATTACAATTAAAAAAAAATAATAGGAAAAAAACTCGAGCCTATGAAAAGTTTATTATATCCAAAGGTAAGAAAATTAAATAAATTAAGGAAAACAGTACAGTTAACCATTAAAATTTTATTAATCTTAAAATTAATAAAATTCGTCACTTTCGCTATCAAAACTTTGATAGTCGTATTGAAAATTAGTATCATCGTTGTTAAATAATGCGTCATCTTCCGTTCCATTGAGAGAATTGCTAATACCACACTTTTTAAAAGATATTTATTCATTTTACCGATTCAAATAAACGTTCCGAAGTGTATTTTTCAATTCTCCCTCTCGCACTTCATGTGTGTGGAACTCTCTTCTGCCTCCTTGCTTTCACGTCAATGATGATTTCACGAAAATAGAAATATGGCATCAACCGTCATCTTCTGTCTGCTTGAATTCTCTTCTTTTACTCTAACCTTTTTCCTCAATTATCGTTTTCACACTTTCTGAAACTCTCAGTAACCACCTTCCACCCCCGTACATCTTAGTGGCTGTCACCTTGTTTGGGGGATTAGAATTATTTAAAAAAAGGCACCCTCAACGTGATCATTTCAAAGATCTAAACTTATTTATAAATGGAACTTTGTCTGTGTGTATCCGTTACCTATAGATTCCGAAACGGCTGAACCGATTTTTTTGAAAATTTACACAGTTGTACTATAAGCGTCTGCAAGTGTTCTTAGCTAGGTTTTGTGTCGAGGTACGCCCGATAAATATCGATAATCGATAATCGAATAAATCGGGTTATAGAAGGAGTGGCCCGATTTTAATCAAATTTGATACACTCATAAACAAAGACATAAGAAACGATATTCAGAAGTTTCATGGTTGCAGTTCTTACAATAGTGCAGAAAATTTGATATCGATACCAGGAAATCAAAATTTGACTTACATCCATACATTTTTCTTTCAGTCTACGGTTTCGCTTTAACTGGAAACAACTATTGCTTTTTAGTCTTTCGTGCCAACGTCCAAAGAGTCTGAGCATGGATTAGTTTTAAAGCTTTCATTACACCCGAGCAACGCCGGGCTATACTGCTAGTATATATATATAAGTGGACCCATAATTATAGCATCCTTAAACGTATTTTATCATTCATATATATATATATATATATATATTGCCCACATACTACAAGGTTCAAGAGCTATTAAAGGTAGATAGTTATTGAATGAGGTTTTTGTGGCATATCGATTATTTATGGGTCATTTAATGCCAAAATTTAATTCTCTTTGACGCATTAGTAATTTTTTTGCAAATATATTGCTAGTAATTTTTGTTTGTTTAAAAGGTGTATTATCTTCTTTTGTTATAAAAATGTATTGCTAGTATTTTTACAATAAAATACTTTCATAGCAACGGAAAGTACGACACAGATCTGAAAGCGAATTGGTATGGTGATTTTCTAAGTGTAGATTAGGTGTGGCATAAGGCCAAAAGTAAGACTCACTCAGTGAGAATCGAACTCACTACTCAGTTGTAATGGTTCTAGCAAAACAAGCTTGCTGACTATTACACCACTTCGAGGTGCCCTTATCGTTCACAACAAATAGTTGATTTACTAAGCGCCGCTTAGATGCAGCACAAGGCCGAAGGTATGGGGTACCCAGTGAGGATCGAACTCACAACTCAGTTGTAATAGGTTCTAGCGAGACAATCTTGCTAACCATTACACTAAATCAGGGTGCCCAAAGCGAATTGGTATGGCCAAGAATGAATTCCAGAAGCTTACTTGAATATTGAGAAACAGCAAAATTTCGCTGGAAACAAAGAAGAGAGTACTAGATTGATTGCTACGTGATGTCCGTCCTTCAATATGGCAGTGAATGCTGGACAATACCATCAAAGATGAAAGAAAAACTTGAAGCAACTGAAATGTGGCTCTACAGAAGCATACTGGATATAAAGTAGGGGATCAGTTCCACATTACAATCTTTATATAAACTAATCCCTCACTTTGTGGTCACAGCAGTTTCCATACATTTATATTCCTGAGATCCAAAAGCACTAGGATGCATTCCAGGAGTTGAGAAGAGTATTAAGAAACAGGACAATTTCGCTAGCAACAAAGAAGAGAGTACTGGACTGCTACGTGATGTCCGTCCTTCAATATGGCAGTGAATGCTGGACAATACCATCAAAGATGAAGGAAAAACTTGAAGCAACTGAAATGTGGCGCTACAGAAGCATGCTGGATATAAAGTGGGGAATCAGTTCCACATTACAATCTTTATATAAACTGATCCCTCACTTTGTGTTCACAGCAGTTTCTATACCTTTATATTCCTGAGATCCAAAAGCAGAAGTATGCATTCCAGAAGCTGAGTAAAGTATTAAGAAACAGGACAATTTCGCTAGCAACAAAGAAGAGAGTACTGGACTGCTACGTGATGTCCGTCCTTCAATATGGCAGTGAATGCTGGACAATCTTCTCAAAGATGAAGGAAAGACTTGAAGTAACCGAAATGTTGGTTGGTTGTTTTGTTTTTATGGCAAATCAACCTCGGCGGGTCATTTATTGCCGACTAAATTTTATTTATTTATTGCTGGTAATACCTTTTTCGTTCAACAATTTATTGTTTTTATATAAGTTTTGTGTCTGGTCATACTTTTTCTTTTCGAGTATCAAGATTCATTGGGATTTGTTTTTAAGGGAAGGGTCCCCAAGTCCTAACCTTGTTATCTAACACATAACTGGAAGGGAGGGACGAGTTATTACCTTTCCTAAGGGTACCAGTGCTTGAGTGAATTCAACTGGAATTCGAACTCGGTTCAACGATTTCTCTTTCCGAGCCGATATCCACTGAACCATAACGCACATCCGTCACTAAACGCTTATAGCACCTGGTATTCCCAAGCGTTCACCCATCTAAGTACTGACTAGGCTCAACGTTGCTTAACTACGGTGATCGAGCAAGAACCGATCTATTCAACGTGATATGGCCGTAAGCCTAACCGAAATGTGGTTCTACAAAAGGATGCTGAGGACTCCATCTAACATGTGAGGTTTTGAAGAGGATGGAAACGAAAAGGAAACTAATAGTTAACATCGGGAAAATACAGCTGAAGTTCCTGGGACATCTAATGAGGAAGG